>JBBDGP010003962.1:0-362500 GCA_037952835.1 Lithobates septentrionalis | reverse complement strand
GAGAGGGGGGGGGGGGGAGAGAGAGAGAGAGAGGGGGGGAGAGAGAGAGAGAGAGAGAGAGAGAGAGAGAGAGAGAGAGAGAGAGAGAGGGAGAGAGAGAGAGAGAGAGAGAGAGAGAGAGAGAGAGAGAGAGAGAGAGAGAGGGGGGGGGAGAGGGGGGAGAGGGAGAGAGAGAGAGAGGGAGAGGAGAGAGAGAGAGGGAGAGGGAGAGGGAGAGAGAGAGGGAGAGGGAGAGAGAGAGAGAGATTACTAGAAGACAGATTTGATACAGATAAAACCAAAAATATAAAGATAGATAATTTATGATAAATAGGTTGATAGATAGTACAGCAGATATACCGTACCTATTTAAATAGATAGATAATCTTAGATAGATAATAAATACTTAGATATAGAATGATAAGTAGACACTAGAGAGAGACAGATTTCAGACCGATTTATACTAATTGTTTTAGATATATTGGAAGCCTGATTTATTCGATACAAATAAAACAAAAAAGATAGATAGCTAGATAGAAAGATATATAGAACAACAGATATACAGTACCTATTTAAATAGATGACTAATCTTAGATAGATAATAAATACTTAGATATAGAATGATAAGTAGACACTAGAGAGAGTCAGATTTCAGACCGATTTAAACTAATTGTTTTAGATACATAGATGACTAATCTTAGATAGATAATAAATACTTAGATAGATGCGTATTGATAGCAAAATAGACAATAGAGAGACAGATAGATTTGAGACCAATACAAATGTAGCGCCCTGCTCCTGTTGATCAGGCGCTTGCATTTAAATTTAGTGGGTTCTCTGTTCTGTACATAGTTCAGAATCAATGATGTGGCTAAATTAGCCTCTGTTCCAGCATTGGCTGTGTTGCGTGCAGTTCCACACTGTCGCCTGTAGGTGTCGTTGTCACCACAGGCCAGTGATGGGACGGCAACAGGCTAAGGTGTATTGAGTGTCCTTCTTTCCCAGAAACAGCCCAGTGGGAGTAGGTCACCGCTGTGCATTCTGGGTAAGGATACTTAAGGGGCAGACGCCATATTTTTCGCTCTCTCACCTCCTGGCCCTCCTGGCCTAAGGTATGTGACAACTCCTTTTCTGTCTGGAGGCCCCGCTGGCCCGAGGCTATGTGACCGCAAGCAGGCCCAGAAGCTATCTGGGGCTTACTGGTTCAGAGGTGGTCCTGTGCTGTCTGTCCTGCGGGAAGAAGCCGAGCAATTGAAAGATCCGGGGAGGACTCATCCGGGAGAGGACCGAGCGAAAGGCTGGTATCTCAAGAAGAGCCTGGGGACTCAATTGGAGGATGCATCCTAACCAAATCTACCTCACAGTACTGCCAGATGGTTTAAAGGAATTATTGGTACTGTGTTGCTGTGTTCATCACCATTACTAAATCCTGTGGCAGAGGATCGCCCAACTAATACTAAATCCTGTGGCAGAGGATCGCCCAACTAATACTTAATCCTGTGGCAGAGGATCGTCCAACTAATACTTAATCCTGTGGCAGAGGATCGTCCAACTAATACTTAATCCTGTGGCAGAGGATCGTCCAACTAATACTAAATCCTGTGGCAGAGGATCGTCCAACTAATACTAAATCCTGTGGCAGAGGATCGTCCAACTAATACTAAATCCTGTGGCAGAGGATCGTCCAACTAATACTAAATCCTGTGGCAGAGGATTGTTCAACCATTATTGTTCCTATCAAGTCTGTGGCAGAGACTTTTGTCGGTGCATCATTCCGGCTGCTAGGTCAGTGAGAGAGGCCTATCCCGGTGAGCAAGATCCGTGGACTGAAGGAGTACTTGTCTACGGGATCTAAAAGTTCCTCAGTGATCTGCACAAGGTATATGAACTTTCCCTTAAACCCTCCATCCCTCTACTGCTCAAGTTGTTCAATAAAAAAGCATTGGAAAAAAAAGAACTAAATGACTTGTGCATATATAGGTGGGCGCGAGGCCCAGTACGGACTCTAAGTATCTAGTGTGTTGAACTATGAGTAAGGGGTAACGGCACAGACCCAAAATAATAACCAGCAGCTCCTTCAGGGGGCTGGTGCTACACAAATATTTTAGATTGATACCTGGAGACAGATCAATGAGAATATTTAAAGCAGATCTTCACTGCATCTGAGCACCACAAACCAAAAACATTATTTACTCTGTTTTGAATATTCAAAGCAGATTCCCCCATCCTCCCATGTCCCCATGCTTTATTTTGTTGAGGAATCACTTTGAAAAACGCCCTCCCTAGCATTTCTGGCTGTGGCCATCTTGAGTAAGGGCAAATGATTCATGTAACATTTACCATCTGGAATCCATCTGCCCTTAGCTCAAGCATGCATGCAGTAGAGTGTTCTTTAGCTAAGAAAACCCTTCCTCCTCTCCTCCCCTCCTGAAGACTCCTGGGATGTATGACACCATTTGCCTAGGCAAGAAACCAGGAAGTAACTCAAGAAATATATAAAAAAAAAGTTAAAAACAAGTACAGTAATACCTTGGATTACGAGCATAATTCGTTCCAGAAGAATGCTTGTAATCCAAAGCACTCGTATATCAAAGCGAGTTTCACCATAGGAAATAATGGTAACTCAGATAATCTGTTCCACAGCCACTGCTTGTCTATGCAGTGCCACATGTGGCCAGAGGATTTTTCAGTTTTAGTATATCAACCCCGATGTCTCTTTTTTTCAGTTTTCCCATCTATGTATCATAGTTACAGTGAAACCTCGGATTGCGAGTAATGCGGTTTACGAGCGTTTCCCAATACGAGCTATTTGAAAAAAAAAAATCTGACTCGCTTTGCAAGCGTTGTATCGCAAGACCAGCAGGATTCAAGCCGCTGGGGTGTGCAGTACTGCATTTGGCCAGAGGTGCGGGGGCGCCGGAGACACTCAGAAACACTCAGAGACACTCAGAAACACTCAGAGACACTTAGAAACACTTAGAAACACTCAGAGACACTCAGGAACCGACTGTCTCCGAGTGTCTCCGAGTGTTTCTGAGTGTCTCCAGGTGTCTCCTAGCGTCTCCGAGTTTCTCTGAGCGTCACCGGCGCCCCCGCACCTCTGGCCAAATGCAGTACTGCACACCCCAGCTGCTTGAATCCTGCTGGTCTTGCGAGACAACGCTTGCAAAGCGAGTCAGGGTTTTTTTTTCTTTAACCACCTCCCGACCGCCCACTGTATATTGACATCCTTTTATTTAAGGATGGATATCTCGGTAACGGCAGCAGCTGCTGCCACAACCAGGGTATCCATCTTTAGGGGCGGCGATTCTGTACACGATAATGGTGGTCTCTGCGGTGGGTTCGCCGCGAGATCACCGTTATCGGCGGCGGGAGAGGTGCCACCCCCCCTCCCGCCGCTCTCCCGCACCCTCCGCTGCTTACCGGAGCCGTCGGTAGCGGCGGAGGAGATCGGGTCCTGTCAGTGCTTCGGTATAGAGATGAGTGAGGCCAAGATGGCCCCCACCCGTCTCTATACCATGTGACGGCCGGAGCGACGTCATTATGACGGCTCCGCCCACTTCTCTTAAAGGCACAATTTTTTTGTGTCATTTTTTTTAAACGACTTTTTTTTTAAAAAAACTGTGAAAAAATAAATAAAATAAAGTAAAATAAATAATAAAAAAAAATAAAAATTTTTAAAGCGCCCTGTCCCGACGAGCTCGTGCGCAGAAGCGAACGCATACGTGAGTAGCGCCCACATATGAAAACGGTGGTCAAACCACACATGTGAGGTATTGCCGCGACCGGTAGAGTGAGAGCAATAATTCTAGCCCTAGACCTCCTCTGTAACGCAAAACATGCAATCTGTAGAATTTTTTAAACGTCGCCTATGGAGATTTTTAAGGGTAAAAGTTTGACGCCATTCCACAAGCGGGCGCAATTTTAAAGCGTGCAATGATGGGTATCAATTTACTTGGCGTAACATTATATTTCACAATATAAAAAAAAATTGGGCTAACTTTACTGTTGTCTTATTTTTTTTTCCAAAAAAAGTGCGCTTAGAAGACCGCTGCGCCAATACGGTGCAAAAAAAAGTATTGCAATGACCGCTATTTTATTCTCTAGGGTGTTAGAAAAAAAACAATATATAATGTTTGGGGGTTCTAAGTAATTTTCTAGCAAAAAAACCTGTTTTAAACTTGTAAACACCTAAAATCCAAAACGAGGCTGGTTTTGAAGTGGTTAAATAGCTCCTTTTGCGAAACGCTCATAAACCACATTACTCGCAATCCGAGGTTCCACTGTAACTATGATACATAGATAGATACATAGATGGGAAAAAGGAAAAAAAGAAACAACGGGGGTTGATTTACTAAAACTGAAAAATGCTAAATCTGATGCAGCTCTGCATAGAAACCAATCGGCTTCCAGGTTTTATTGTCAAAGCTTCATTGAACAAGATGAAGTAAGAATCTGATTGGCTGCCATGCACAGCTGCACCCGATTTTGCACTCTCCAGTTTTAGTAAATCAACACCGATAATAGAGAGATAGATAAACATGGGAGAGCATATATTTTCCATAGAAGTAGCAGTGATTTCAGTGAGTCACGTACGCTTTTGTTCTTGGGTCGGTTAGAAGAGTCCGGGGACGGGTGGTGTATTTGGAGGGGCGTGGTTGGTAGTTAACCCCTTCTTTGCTGTACTCGGAGACGCACACACTCCTGTTTTCGGCGTGTTTTCCGCCCTCTTGTCAGGGCAGCGAGGGGTTAATGCGGTCACAAGCCCTTCCACTAAATATAGTTATTGATTGTAGGCGGATGAGTCAGCCCCCCATGCGGAGAAGGGATTTATCAAATGCTTTACAAGAGATTAAAAAGGGAGAACAAAGACATGGGAGGACCATATGGCGGAGACCCCGGCTCATGGAACAGCTGGATCATACAATAAATGGGCCCGGCACCTGTACAGTCCCTATGGGGACCCACTTTGCCGGCAGAGAGCGGGTGTATGGGGGTGGGGGTGGGGGGGTTTAATATTTAGAGGTGGAATAGAAATAGTATATGATGGCGGCGCAGTAATAGAAAGCGACAGACATAGATACAGATGGCATGTGGGGGAGGCGGAAGTCTATTTTCGGGAAAAAAATAATAAATTCAGCCTTATAAACGTGCCTGGTGGTAGAATCTGTCACTTCGCCTTCCCTGCAAGGAATTTCGCCTGTGCCAAGAACCGCGTCTGCGTTCTCTATATTTACATTTGGAACTAATTTGGGATCCCTCAGATTGAGGCGGCACAATGACAACCGCAGAACGCCCCTGGAATCCAAATCTACAGGTCCCAGCATGCACTGCTGCCCCAGATCCACAAATTCAGGGTGATCCCCCTTATTACCGCTTAACCACTTCAATACCGGGCACTTTCCCCCCTTCCTGCCCAGGCCAATTTTCAGCTTTCAGCGCTGTCACTTTTTAAATGACAATTGCGCGGAAATGCTACACTGTACCCAAACTAAATTTTTATCATTTTGTTCCCACAAATAGAGCTTTA
Organism: Lithobates septentrionalis; assembly: GCA_037952835.1. Classification (NCBI taxonomy): domain Eukaryota; kingdom Metazoa; phylum Chordata; class Amphibia; order Anura; family Ranidae; genus Lithobates; species Lithobates septentrionalis. The sequence goes on along the minus strand of JBBDGP010003962.1, from coordinate 356,991 downwards.
TTTTAGTAGTATTTGATCACATTTGCAGTGTTTATTTTTTTGCTAAAAGAATAAAAAATACTGAAAATTTTTGAAAAAAAAAAGTTTTTCTTTCTTTTTGTTATAAAATTTTGTAAATAAGTAAGTTTTCTCTTTCACTGATGGGCACTGATAAACTGCACTGATGAGGTGGCACCAATGAGATGGCATTGGTGAGGTGGCACTGATGGGCACTGTCGATGGGCACTGATAGGCGGCACTGATAGGCAGCACTGATAGGTGGTACTGATATGCGGCACTGATGTGCATTGATAGGCGGCACTGATGGGCACTCATGGTGGGCACTTATGGGCACTGATAGGCGACACTGATGGGGCGAGGTGGCACTGATGGGCACTGTCGATGGGCACTGATAGGCGGCACTGATGTGCACTGATAGGCAGCACTGATAGGTGGCACTGATATGTGGCACTGATGGGCATTGATAGGCGGCACTGATGGGCACTCATAGGTGGCACTGGTGGGCACTGATAGGCGACACTGATGGGCACTGAAAGACTGCACTCATGGGTACTTGTGGGTGGCACTGATAGACGGCACTGCTGGGCACTGATGGGCACTGATAGGCGTCACTGATGGGCATTGATGAGCACTGATGGCTGGCACTGGCACTGGATTTCACTGATAGGCATCACTGGCACTGGCAGGAATTTTTCAGTGGCACTGATTGGCAGCTGCCTGGGTACTGATTGCCATTTCCCTGGTGGTCCAGTGTGGTGGCCATCCCTGGTGGTCCTGGGCGGCATCTGAGGGGGGGCTGCGCTGATAAACACTCAGCACAGACCCCCCCCCCCTGTCAGGAGAGCAGCCGATCGCCTGTCGGACGCAAGTGAGAAAAAGCCGATCAACGGCTCTTCCTGTTTACATCGTGATCAGCCGTGATTGGACATGGCTGATCACGTGGCAAAGAGTCTCTATCAGAGATTCTTTACCTAGATCGGAGTTGCGTTGTCTCAGACTGACACGCCGCAACAACGATTGCCGCAATGCGCGCCCCCGGGGCCGCGCAGCGGCTTGATATCCTTGCGACGTCAAATGACGATCGGTCAGGATATTGCAACCACTTTGCCGGCGTCATTTTGCTATATGGCGGGCAGCAAGTAGTTAAAGAGGTTGTGAACTGGAAAAAAAAAAAAACTAAAACCCTGTAAGACAAAGGCATAATGAGCTAGTATGCATCACATACTAGCTCATTATGAAATACTTACCTTAGATCGAAGCTGTTGAATCGGTCCCCGCACACTGTTGTGACCGGTGACATGTCTCCCGGAGCTATTTCCGGGTTCGCGGCTCCGACGCTGTGATTAGCCGGAGCCGTGATGACGTCACTTCCGTGCATGCGCGGGAGCTGCCGTTCACGGCACGGCTACTGAAGAGATGGCACGGGAGAGCCGTTTCTTCATTGCGCATGTGCCGATGATGTCCGGCGCAATCGTATATGGTAATTATCTCCTAAACCGCGGAGGTTTAGGAGATATTTACAGTACCTACAGGGAAGCCTTATAGGTACAAGTGGTGTAACTAGGCTTACAAAGCGGTATTAAACCCAAAATCAAACATGTTATATATTGCAGCTTACCAATTCTTAGATGTGGTAGCTACATTTGTTTTCTTTTTTAGGTTTTCTTTCTTTAATTTTCACCTGGTGATCCAACCAGTAAATCTGTTGCTTTTCAAAAGAACAAGCTGTCCTGGAGATGTAGCAGTTAGATGGTTGATACAAACCATTTACCACTGACAGGGGTGCCTACAATCATCAGCTTTCATTTATTTATTTAAAACCGTTATCCCAAAAGCAAAAAAAAAAAAAAAACTGTTGCTGTGTGTTTCTGTTGCCATGGGGTCTCTGTGTGCACCCTTATCGCTTCCCTTTTTTGGGGGCCTGACCAGTCTAGGATTGCATGGATTGGGTTGGGTTTAACCTTTTCAAGCCATTTGTCATCATATACCTCCCACTGACTAAGTTTTCTTCTCTGATATCTGACATTGATTGATTCTTTTCTTCCATGTGTATATCTTGCTTATTGACTTTATGTTTTGATACATGTCTTTGACATCAAGGTTCAAACTGTCCCCCTGAGGAAGAGAGAATACTTGAAACACGTCAGGCATTGACCATGAAATGTTTACATCAGATTATCTAAGTTCAGGAGAGTACAAAGATCTATTATTTGGTTTTATGTACCTTTTTAATGGAATTACAATAAAAACTGATACACTTTTTTTTTTATCTATATGATTGTGGGGTTTTTCTTGGAGCCCATAAAGTCCCACACACCCATATTTATTTGGTATATGCATTATACTGTCAAAAGTATTGGGACATCACCTGCACATGAACTTTAATGGCATCCCAGTCTTAGTCTGTAGGGTTCAATATTGAGTTGGCCCAACCTTTGCAGCTATAACGGCGTCAACTCTTCTGGGAAGGCCGTCCACAAGGTTTAGGAGTGTGTCTATGGGAATGTTTGATCATTCTTCCAGAAGTGCATTTGTGAGGTCAGGCACTGATATTAGATGAGAAGGCCTGGCCCGCAGTCTCTGCTCTAATTCATCCCAAAGGTGTTCTATCAGGTTGAGGTCAGGACTCTGTGCAGGCCAGTCAAGTTCTTCCACCCCAAACTCACTCATCAATGTCTTTATGGACCTTGCTTTGTGCACTGGTGTGCAGTCATGTTGGAACAGGAAGGGGTCATCCCCAAACTGTTCCCACAAAGTTGGGAGCATGAAATTGTCCAAAATGTCTTGGTATGCTGACGCCTTAAAGCGGAGTTCCACACAAAAATGAAACTTCCGCTTTTCGGAACCCCCCCCCCCCTCCGGTGTCACATTTGGTACCTTTCAGGGGGGAGGGGGGTGCAGATACCTGTCTAAGACAGGTATTTGCACCCACTTCCGGCATAGACTCTCATGGGAGTCTATGCCTCTTCCCGTCCCCCCGCGCTGTCTGCTGGGAACACACAGCTCCCAGGAAAGAGCGGGGACCACTTGGGACGCGCAGCGCGACCCGCGCATGCGCAGTAGGGAACCGGAAAGTGAAGCCGCAACGCTTCACTTCCTGATTCCCTCACCTAGGATGGCGGCGGCAGCTGCCGAGAACCGAGCGGGTTCTCGGCGTCCCCTGTTGACATCGCTGGACCCTGGGACAGGTAAGTGGCCATGTATTAAAAGTCAGCAGCTGCAGTATTTGTAGCTGCTGGCTTTTAATATTTTTTTTTTTTGGCGGTGTGGGTGGACCCCCGCTTTAAGGCTCCATGCACACTAGCTTAAAAAACGTTGCTTCTACAGGAGTTTTGTGTTCTGCCTGTAGAAGCAGCTCAGTGTTATCCTCAGTGGCGGTGCGTCCATAAAATGTATATATTTTTCAAATAGAGCTTTCTTTTGGTGGTATTTGATCACCTCTGGGTTTTTTATTTTTTTTATTTTTTAAAAAGTTTGAAAAAATCCTATATTTTTACTTACTTTACCTGCTATAAAACATTCAAATCAAATTTCAGCAAAAATGTATTCTGCTACACGTCTTTGGTAAAAAAAGAAAACCTAATAAGTGTATATTGATCGGTTTGGGTGAATGTTATAGCGTCTACAAACTATGGTACAATATATATATTGGATTTTTTAATACTACTAATGGCGGTGATCAGTGACTTATAATGGGACAGCCATAGTGTGGCAGGGAATCTGGCGCTAACTGACGCTGGGAGGGAACTGACTGATGGCCTATACATACGATTGGAAAATCGGATGAAAAATATCGATTTTGAATCGATCGTTTGATAAATCTGATCGTTAGTACAGAGCTTTCAAGAGCCAATCATGATATTATCCGATGGGACAAGTAGGAAATTTTTTCTTGTACAATACCAGATCGTATAATTTTCATTCACCAGTACAGTTGTCATTCGAAAATAAAATACAATTACACTACAACACATGACATCACTACTGATTTTTTTTATTCCGTCGTAAGAGAATTTTTGTAACTTTACTAACCTCTTCATTTTCGATATGCGACTAGCATGCAAAGAAAAACAGACGATCGGTCGTCTGATTTTCGGATCATGTGTACAGGCCATTACTGACAGTGACCAGTGATCAGTGCTAATACTATACACAGTCACTGTGCTAATGACACTGGCTGGAAAGGGGTTAGTATCCAGGGTGATTAAGGGCTTAAATGTGTGCCTAACAATGTGTAATATGTGTACAGTATGCTGCTTTTACTAAAGATCTCTTTGTTTCTTATCCCTGCTTTGCAGAGATAAGAAACAGGGAGGTCGTTCCCTCTGTACAGAGCCCTGTGTTGATTGTCAACACAGAGCTCTGGTCTGTGATTGCACATAGCGGATCAGCAGGTCCCGGGCCATGAATCATTGGCGGGGACTTGCTGACAGCGGGTGTCGGCAGGGGGCGTCACTTTGCCTGCACGGGCCGCCCATCTGCAGTACGTTGCGGTCCACAAGAGGTTATATTTATTACACAGCGAAGGCTTTTATAGAAGAAGTATCATATTAACGTTTCATGATATTTTTAATATAATTTTTTTCATACAGTGACACAGTTTGGGATTATTATCAGGATATACAGAGATAAAAGGACTTTATATATAATTATTGTGAGCACTAATTGGGGGTGTGCAGAGAATACTTTGTTGATGTAAGGCCTACCGGGGCCACTGTGTCTTATCATAATCCAATTAACATATTGATGATTTGAGTCCAGCGCCTTGTTTCTACTTGTTCTGGATTATAAAACTGACAGGGGTTCTAACCCTTCCCTTCTCTACCCAAAATTATGAATAAAATATTAGACACACTGTTGGTCAGAGATGCTGTTTAAAAGAAGAATTTTAATAGTTTTTTTTCCAGCAGTTATGTGTTAACTGTTCGTTCTCTTGAGGAACTCAGGACGCAGCTGGTACCCGGTACGTCTGGTTGTGTCAGGTGCCCGGTCCCCGTTGCACCCTGTGATTCCTTCTGGAGGAGCCACAGCAGAATATCTAGGAAATGCTAGCTATGGCTTACTCAGTAGATCACTTTAATACAGAGCTGATATGTATTCTTAAATACACACTATATAACTAATTACTTACTGGTAATTCTAGTGCTACTCTTACTGGAAAAAATAACACACAGTGGAATTGTAAAATTATATTATTATATTATGCATGATTTATATCGCGCCAACAGTTTACGCAGCGCTTTACAATGTAGAGGGGGGACAGCACAATTACAGTACAGTACAATACAGAAGGGAACAGGAGGGCCCGGCTCGTAGAGCTTACATTCTAAGGGGAGGGGGGAGGTGGTGCAAAAGGTAATAGATGCGGGGAACGATTTGATGGTGGGAAAATCATTATTTATTTATTTTTTATTTTAATTTTTTTTTACAGAAAGAGGAAAATGGAAAACTAAAACAATGTGATTAAAAGTATTCAAGTGAAAAAAATGCAAATAGCCATCAAATATATATAAAAAAAGGGAAAACACATGCAAAAAATAAATAAATAAATAAATAAGCTAAACATCTAAACATCCCTAAATTATCTCTGCCCCAGTAAAAAAAAAAAAAACTAAAAAAAAAAGAAAAAAGTGGATTTTTTTCCAAGCAAATTTTGCCCAAGCAGCAAAAGAAACAAAAACGGAAAATTGTATCATACTTACCGTAATTTTCCTTTCCTGGTGCCTATCCATGGCAGCATACTAGTGATAGAGCTCCGCCTCGACTCCTCCCTCAGGACTAGTGAATAGCATAAATTAAAGGCATAGTCCCTCCCCCAACATTCTCCGTAAAATAGAATACCGAGGGTGGGAGCGTATGCTGCCATGGATAGGCACCAGGAAAGGAAAATTATGGTAAGTATGATACAATTTTCCGTTTTCCTGGTGCCTCCATGGCAGCATACTAGTGATAAATAACTAGCTGACACGGGTGGGATAATGCTTAACAATAAATGTTTAATTAGAATGGGACATTGCAGCCTGAACTGCCCTCCTCCCGAACTCTACTGTTGTGAGAGCTCCTGGATCAATACGGTAGTGTCTGAGGAAAGTATTGCGAGAAGACCAGGTGGCGGCCCTGCACACCGTCTCTAATGAAACGTTAGCCCTTGCTGCCCAGGAGGTTGAGACTGCCCTTGTAGAATGAGCATTCACTCGGGATGGAGGCTCCATATTCTTCATCTTGTAAGCCTTCTGGATTAGCTTTACCACCCAAGATGCCAGAGTTCTGATGGAAGCTTCTTTGCCCCTGTATTTACTGAATGGAACAATCAAGAGTCTTTCCGAGTTCCTGAAGGATCTAGTGGCCTCTAGGTAGGCTCTGAGCGCTCTGGATATGTCCAATTCGTGACATGATCCTGAATCTGCTTCAGCAAATATTGGTAGTGCCCAGGGCTCCAAAAGGTGGCTTGGAGTAGTGACCTTAGGTGTGAATCCCCGAAGGGGACGAAGTTCCACTCTGTCGTGGAAGAAAGAGATGTGGTCATCACCTATTCCTAAAGAGTGGAGTTCTGAGATCCTTCTACCAGATGTAATGGCTAGCAGGAAAACCGTCTTTAGTGTTAGGTTCCATATTTCCAGTTGTTCCACTGGGGCAAATGGATGGTCAGAGAGGACTTCAAGGACCAGGGACAAATCCCACTTGGGAAAAGACCGTCTGCCAGGTGGACGAATCTTTAACACTCCTCTGAGGAAAGTGACTACTAAGGGCTCTTCCGCCCATCTTTTATTTGTTGCGGCAGAAATTGCTGCTACTTGCACTTTGAGGGAACTTAGGCCAAGACCCAGATCAAGTCCTGTCTGGAGGAAACCGAGAACATCTGATGTAGAAGGACAGATTGGATCAAACTCATTTGAGGTAGCAAATGACAAGAACTTGTCCCATATTTTGGAATATATAGCATTGGTTGCTGGCTTCCTAGCTCCTAGGAGGGTTGTTATGACCCCTGGGGAGCATCCTAGGGCCTCGAACCTTCGCCTCTCAACCTCCAGATTCGAAGATTGAGCTTCTGAGGATTTGGATGAACTAAACTGCCCTGTGACAGAAGTTGAGGGAAAGGAGGGATCCTGACTGGAGGGCTCACACTGAGGCGCATAGCTAGAGGAAACCAGGGTCTCTTCGGCCAATATGGGAGTACTGCCAATACCTGGACTGTCTCTCTGAGAAGTCTCAGGAGGAACTTGAATATTAATGGCCGGGGGGGGAAAGGCATATGCGGTGGTGAACCTCCAGGGGCATGACAGGGCATCTGCTTCCTCGGCTCTCGTATCCGGCAGGCGAGAGAAGAATCTGGTCAGTTTGGCATTCTCCGGAGTGGCAAATAGGTCTACCTGAAGAGGATCCCAGAGGTTGGCAATCTGACAGAAAACCTGGGGATGAAGAGCCCACTCGTTGTTGTCCAAGAAGTTCCTCGACAGCGTGTCTGCTTCCGTGTTCAACCTTCCCGGGAGATACATTGCCCTGAGGTCTAGGATGATCTTCTCTGCCCAGAGCATAATCGGCTCCACTTCCCTGAGGAGCGATGTGCTGCGAGTGCCCCCCTGCTTCTGCAGGTATGCGACAGCTGCCCTGTTGTCCAGGCGTAAGAGTACTCTCTGGCCTCTGATCTGAGATGTCAATGAAGTTAGTGCCAAGAATGCTGCTCTCATCTCCAGGATGTTGGATACTACTCCCTGGGTGGAACAGGACCATCTCCCCTGTATCCTGGTTTCCCCGCAATGGGCTCCCCAGCCTTGTCCGCTTGCGTCGGACGTAACTGTGATCCAGGAGAGGGAACCCAGATGACGAGGTTTGGAGAGGTTTTCCGGCAGAGTCCACCAATGAAGGCTCCTGCGCATTGCTCCTGTCAACAGAATTGTCTGAGAGAGTCGCTGTTTCTTCCACTGCGCCAAGAAACCCGTCTGAAAATACCTCAAATGCCAATGGGCCCAAGGAGTCATCGGTATACAGGCAGACATTGTGCCAATGAGGCTCAGGCATTGCAATGCCGTTAGGTACCGTCTCGCAATGGTTTTGACCATCTTCTGGATAATAATCCTCATCTTCAGGGATGGTAATGACACTGTCCCCTCCCGGGTGTTGAACATCGCGCCTAGATAGATCATCCGCTGTGTAGGCGCGAGCTGGCTCTTCTCTGAGTTTATTAACCATCCTAGTTCTCTCAGGGACTGGAGAAGAATGTCTCGGTGATACACCAACTGACCCGGACTGCTTGCTAGGAGGAGGATGTCGTCCAAATAGTGGTATATCCTCAAACCCCTTTCCCGCAGGGGAACCAGAGCGGATATTAGAATCTTGGTGAATACTCTGGGGGAGGTGCACAGGCCGAAGGGCAGGGCTTGAAACTGCAGGTGGATTCGTCCTACTGCAAATCTGAGATACTTCTGGAAGGTAGGTAGAATTGGAACGTGTAAGTACGCATCCTGCAGGTCGACTGAGATCATCCAATCTGTTGGCTGCACTGCCTGAATAATTGTTTGTAGAGACTCCATCTTGAAGCTTTCTGGGTGTATGTACCTGTTGAGCCTTTTTAGATCTATCACAGGTCTCCATCCACCCGTTCTCTTTGGGACCAGAAATAGAGTGGAATAGAAGCCTGCGAAGTGCTCCGCCAAAGGAACCGGCACAGCTGCTCCCTGAAGTTGGAGTGATGATACGAAGTGCCTTAGGGCTTGAGTCTTCAGTGGAGAGGATGGAATTTCCGTTCTTGTGAACGAATTTTGAGGTGGAGGATGAGAGAAACTCCAAAAGTGTCCCCATTGGATTGTTGAGAGAACCCAGGAATCCTGGCATTTGCTGGCCCAGACTGGAAGAAAGAACTTTAGTCTGGCTCCCACCGGGAGTGTCTGGGCTAATCTGGCGTCAAAAGGATTGCTTCTGCTCATGTGGAGTCGGAGGGGCCTTCGACTTTCTGCCCAGGAAGGATGCCTGAGTGCCCCTCCAGGGTCTTTTGCCGTCTCTGAACTGCCTTGATTGCCTGAAATCTCTAGGGTTTGACTGGCGGAACCTGGAAGAACCCCCTCTGGATCTTCACATCCTTCTGTCTTGGGGAAGCATACCTGACTTTCCTCCTGACAACCTAGATATGGCTTTATCCATCTTGTCTCCAAATAATGCCTTCCTGTCGAACGGGATTTTGCACCAATTTTGCTTGGAAGCCAAATCCGCCGTCCAGGGTTTTAACCACAAGGCCCTTTTCGCCATTACTGAGTGCAGCATAGATCTTGCTGAACACCTAATCGTGTCTATAGCTGCTACTCCGACGAAGTCTGCTGACAATCTAATTTCTTCCAAGGCTTTAATTATGTCTTCCTTGGGAACATCCTGGCGTAGAGCTGTTTCAATGTTATCCGTCCAAGCTCTAATGGCATTAGATACGGAGGTGAGGGCGATCGCTGGCTTACATGCCGCCCCTGCAGCTAAATAGCTCCTCTTGAGGTCCAGATCGATTCTTCTGTCAAGAGGATCCTTGAAAGAAGCGGAATCTTCCATAGGCAGGGTAATATTCTTTGCGAGTCGCACCACTGATGCGTCTACCACAGGCATGGAGTTCAGTGACTGTGTTCCCGACTCCAGAAGGGGATACAATTTATTGAAACGGCCCAATGACAGCTTTTTATCAGTTCTTGACCATTCGTTTTGAATGACTTGACTAATTTCTCCCATCAAAGGGAAGAAAACCTGTTTCCTTTTAAGGAATGGGAAGTAGCTTTTTGCTTCCTGGGGAGGTTCTTCAGTATCCTCCCAAGCTATTGCAGCTCTAACTGCCTGGATAAATGGTTTTACCAACGAATGGCTGAAGCCAGAAGGATCTGACTCATCTGACGAGTCCCCCGAGAGGTCTTCAGGAGGGGATTCTCTGGCCGGTCGGCCTGACGGAGGTAGAGGCGTACTGGCTGCGGAAGGACCGGGAAGGTTAAGTTCAACATCCTGAGCTTGGGACGTCTGCGGGACTGGCTGGGCAGGGACCAAGGCCGCAAGCTCAGAGAAGGAGTCCTTCATAGTTCTTTTGAGTAGGTCCACCACCTGTTGGTTTTCCAACTCGCGGCCAGACGCATAGTCCGCGAAACAGTCCTTGCAGACTACTTTGTTCTGCAGCGGACTAGCCCCACAGGTCCAGCACTTCTTCCTCTGATAGGATCTAGGAGAGGGGGACCGATCCCGTCTTCTGGATCTTGATCTATGTCGAGAAGAATGGGACTCACGTCTTGACGAGCGGGACCGGTGGCGTGAAGAACGAGATCTGCGATTTGGGCTGTCGTCATCGTGATGCCTTGAGGATTTTTCGGTCCTCTTGGAGTGGGCAGGGCTATGATTTAAAAAAAAAATCATGTCAGGCCAGCGAGCACACTTTTTTTTTTTTTTTTATACTCACGTATAGGTGGTCCCATACCTAACGGAAGTGTGAGGATCTTTGTTGCGAGACGAATGGCTCATTGCGGAGTTGGGCAAAAGGATCAGCTGCGGAAATATAGCAAGAAAAAAGAAAAGAAAAGGGTTTTTTTTTTTTTTTTTTTTTTTCAAGACGCATTACCTGTTTTGTTTTTTTTTTTTTTTACTTACCACAGAGCAGTTTCAGAGAAAGCCAGCAGGGCACAGCTGAGGAAACTCTGACTGCTAGCCCCAAAGCTGACCTTAAATACCTTAAGGGTGGGTGGGGTAAAATCCCATGAACCCCCAGTCTCTAGAATCGAAAAAGGGCAAAAACTGGCCCTTTTTCCAGAACTAAAAATGGCCGCCGAAGCGCCGAGAAACCGCGCGTGCGCCCGCGCATGCACAGTAAAGCCGACGCCGAGAAGCAAAGAAAGCTTTGCTAACGACGGCAGCCCTCTCGCCCCCCGTATCGCGCATGCGCAGTACGGCGGTGGGGACGCCGAACCGCGCTGTCTCCACCAGCCGGGAAGAAGAAAAAACAGCAGATAAACAAGGCACTGCAGTAATAGAAAAAGAAAACTGCAAACTTTAAAGGGCAACAGCATGGAAGATATGGCAGATAGTAAGTAAAACATATTTAATTGCCTATCTATAAACATATATATTCTTTCAAAGGAAAAAAAGGGAAGGAAAACAGAAAGGGAAGAGGGGAGGGGAAAGACATATGCTTCTCTTTTTTTTTTTTTTTTTTTTAAAAGGAAACAAAAAGTGAAAAAGGAAAAAAAATCACAAGCCTGGCAGAATGGAGCTGATCCTTTTGCGACTCCTTCGCCATCATCATAGGATATGGTGGCAGACTGCGTTCCGGTGAGGAAACTCTGCAAGAAGACCCCAACAGATCCACAGAGGGGTTCCCAGTCTTATCAGCGCTGTGAGCGGCCCAAGAACAGGGACTGCGCACGGGAAAGGCTAAACCCGGCGGACGCTGCCGACTGCAGAGGTATGGACATACTGCTACTCTTCACCAGCACAAGAGGTATGAGGAAAAAAAGGAGAATGTTGGGGGAGGGACTATGCCTTTAATTTATGCTATTCACTGGTCCTGAGGGAGGAGTCGAGGCGGAGCTCTATCACTAGTATGCTGCCATGGAGGCACCAGGAAATACATTTTTATTTAGTTATTTATTTATTTTTTACAGAAAGAGGAAAATGGGCAACTAAAACAATGTAATTCAAAATATTCGAGTGACAAGACATAAATAGCCATCAACTATATAAAAAAGGGAAAAACAAATGCAAAAAAAACCAAAACATTAAATCAAATAATAATCTTAAATTATCTCTACCCCAGTTAAAACACCACCTCAAAAAAAAAAGTAGATTTTTTTTTTTAACCAAATTTTGCCCCAGCAGCTCAAGAAACGAAATCGAAAATTAAGTCAGCATTGCCAAGAGCAAAATCAGTAACTTTGCAGCAAATACAATCTCACTGAACTCACTCCGCTCATCCCCACTATTGATAATGCCGCATACACACGAGCGGACTTTTCGACGGACTAGGTCCGACAGTCTTTCCGACGGACTTTGCAGCGTACGTCTGCCGGACTTTCAAACAAACGGACTTGGACACACGCGATCACACCAAAGTCCGACAGATTCCTACGTGATGACGTACGACCGGACTAAAATATGGAAGTTGATAGCCAGTACCCAATAGCTGCCCTAGCGTCGGTTTTAGTCTGTCGGACTAGCATACAAACGAGCGGATTTTTCGACCGGACTCGAGTCCGTCGGAAAGATTTGAAACATGTTTTATTTCTAGGTCCGTCTGACTTTTGGGAAAAAAAAGTCCACTGGAGCCCACACACGATCGAATTACCTGTCCGGTCCGCTCGTGTCCAGAAAGTCCAGAAAGTCTGCTCGTGTGTACGCGGCATTAGTGTCAGATCAGCCAACAGACAGAGCAAATTGTTGCCCTTCTGTGCTAGCAGTTCAGCTCCATCTACATGGGCATGGGCATAGTGTGGGAATACTGTAAGTACACATGACACTATTCCACCAATAAAAATGTACAGCCACAAAACTGTGCCGGAAAGCAAGAATACAAACCTGCCTGATTACTCTATCATGCGGGGCGACAATCTGGAACTGTCAGTGGCATGAAGTGTGGTTGGAGGTATGCCACCCCTGGCTGCCTTGCCACCCTAGGCCATGGCTTGTGTTGGCTATTGCTGTCTACATTTTTAGTCCAGGGTTCCTGCCCTACTGTTAAAAGTGAATTGGGCAACTTTGGAGCCACCCAATCACTTCTACAGTGTTTGTGATGTTGTGCCCCAACACCCCCATCCCTCACTCCATGTGTCCCAGGCTTTGTAATGTTCTGCCCCAACACCCCATCCCTCACTGCCATGTGTCCCAGGTTTACCAGCCCCTCCTGGATCCTCCCAGGAGCATCAATGCATATGTCATGATGGGGCATCGCAGGACATTATTAGCGCACACCCCTGCCCTGGTAGCATGAACCTTTTGTTTTTCTTAAGAAATAGCTTTTTTGTTTCTCTGTGTGCAAAGTTAATCTAATGGGGGTGATTTTATAAATATCAATCGGTTGTTGCACTTGCAGGGCTCTAGTGAGGAATGTGGCCTTTAAACATAATCTTCCTTTGGGAGTATCTCACAGTTTTGATGTCGCTATCTCCCTGGTTTGGTAAAGGATCAGCATGACGGCCAGGCGATGGTTATTTTCAGAAGAGGGTTTGGGAATGATAGCAAAGGCATTTGTGTAATGAAAGTTCCCCTTTATAATTCTATTCTGATGTAAAAATAACAGATAATTGTATATTTTTAAAAAATTTTCCCCCCTTCAGGTTTATTAGAAAGCAGCACAAAGCTGAAGCCACATGAAGCCCAGAGTTACAGGAAGAAGGCATTATGGGTATCCTGGCTGTCCATCATCATCACCCTGGTCTTGGCAGTAGCGGCTTTCAGTGAGTATAACAAATCCTCCTACCTGTGCCGTATGGTGCTAAAAATTAATTGTGCATTAGGATGATATACTGTATGATATGTACCTTATTACATTGTGTGATAACTGGAGTGCTTATGGTGCTTCTCATAAACAAGCAGGGGCGGACTGACCATTCGGGCACTCGGGCACTGCCCGAGGGTCCCATGCCACTAAGGGCCCCTTCAGAGTTTCCAGCCTCAATAAAACCAGGGACAGTATGTAAAAATCTGTGTTTTTTAAAAAAATCCCAAGATTATAGCTGCTTCGCCTCTCCAGTACCTTTTCAGTGTGTGTATGTGTATTCTGTGTGTGTATATTGTGTGTCTGTGTGTGTATACTGTATGTGTGTGTGTGTATACTGTGTGGCCCCATAATCTTTTGCCTGGGGGCCCCATAATCTCCTATTGCCTGGGGGCCCCAATAATCTCCTATTGGTCGGGGGCCCCATAATCTTCTCCTATTGCCCAGGGGCCCCATAATCTCCTATTGCCCCGGGGGCCACATGAGTTGTCAGTCCGCCCCTGTAAACAAGTCTCTATTCTGTTCTCAGGAAACCATTTTCCTGGGACTCCTGTCCTACGCACACAGCAAGGGTTAAATGCTCATTTTGTCTATGGATAGAGGAAAAAGCAGCTATAGTTACCTTATTTCTCCCACAGACCTCCTCTGCACCATACAATTGAGCCTCCAAAGCCACTTCCCTTTGCCCCTCCATCAGTCATAGATACTCTGACATCATCATGTATAATGTAGTACCAGCAGTCCTGGATTGTATGTGAGGACTGTAAAGACCCACCTTGCCAAAGCCCAACTCTATTTCATAAATCTGATTGTAATGAAGTTACATTAATTAGGTACACTGATGTATAAAGTAATAACAATCAGCTAACAATCATCAACATGCCTATAGTAGGAGGACCAGAAGGCTAATGGAACACCATTTCCTAAGCAATGTATGCTACCAATTTATATCATATTGGGCCTCTAACGAATCATAGTTTCACTCTGTGCAACATTATGTTGATTGTCAGATTGCAAAATCTTGTCAGATGGAAAATTAGATGCATTTTAAAAAATGTGCTCTATATTTCAATGCTAATTGGCATTAAGGGTGTGTCTGACAAACATGCTAAAATACTCTCCAGGCCTCAGACTCTTGTGTTATTTCTGTAAACGGCACATTTATTTACAAGAAAAAAGCCTTTGCTTACCATCAAAACCATACCTCCCAACCGTCCCGGATTGCCGGGAAAGTCCCGCTGTGGGAGGTCTGTCCCGCGTCCCGGGCACCTTCATTCCGGGACAATACAATGTCCCGGAATTGCCCCATTGGCCGATCTGATGCCCCCTAAAAATTGCCGCTGTCCCTCACTGCCCGGCGCTATACTGGTTCTTGCCAAGACCGCTTCATTTCACCCCCAGATGCTGCCTGGCTAACTGCCAAAACAACTGGTTGCTAGGCATGGCCCGCCTGGCGTCTAACAACCAGTGACGTCACGACGAGGAGGAGAGTGGAGCCCCAGCATTCAGTGCGAGCTGGAGGAGGATTCCTCCTCGTGCCTAAGCTCTGCCCCTGGTTCCACCTCCCAACTCCGGGTCTCCCCTGAAGGCTTTTCCTGCTCTGGAAGAAAGGTAGGTGAATGCTCCCTGCATTGTCCTGTGCACACAGAATGAATCCCGCACGGCACAGCCTGAGGCTGGTTTTCTCACTGTGTGGAAATTTTCTTTGATTGGAACTTGCGGCTGCTTGTCCTCATGGTGATTGGCTGCAGCACATGACAATCATCCTCCTGTATTTGCCAACAGAACACTCCCCGTGGGGGCGGGGTCAGTTGCCGGTCTGTGCTGAAGACGAGGAGGAGGGCTTTCTGCAGGTCTGTGTATGTGTGATAGGAAAGTTGCTGCAGTTAAAGCGGAGTTCCACCCTAAAGTGGAACTTCCGCTCATCGGATTCCTCCCCCCCTCCGGTGTCACAATTGGCACCTTTCAGGGGGGAGGGGGGTGCAGATACCTGTATAATGCGGGTATCTGCACCCACTTCCGGGTACAGCTAGCCGCAGCTAGCCGCAGACTCCCCGCCCACCCCCGTTGTGTTGTGGGAAATACACAGTTCCCACAACACAACGGGGACCAGTGAAGACGCGCAGCGCGACTCGCGCATGCGCAGTAGGGAACCGGGCAGTGAAGCGGCAACGCTTCGCTTCCTGATTCCCTCAGTGTGAATGGCGGCGGCAGCACCCGAGGATCGAGGGACGGCTCGGTCTCGGGTGCCGACATCGCTGGACCCCGGGACAGGAAAGTGTCCTTATTTTAAAAGTCAGCAGCTGCAGTATTTGCAGCTGCTGACATCTAATTTTTTTTTTTTTGGTGAAACACCACTTTAACTTAAGCTGTTGCAGTGTCCTGGCAGATGACAGATAGATTTCTGGTGAAGCCTGTGCCCAGAATCTTAGCTCAGGTTGCAGACACAGAGCATCACTCATTCTGTCTGTTTAATCTGTACAGGACTCTGCAGCAGGAGATAAGGAGAGTGTGTGCTGAGAATGGGGAAGTGTTCTGTGTGTGTCTCAATCTGAATTGCCCTGTTTATGCTTCCTCTCCTGAGCTCTCTGTCCACCCCCATTCATCCTGAATCCTGAGATCTCCCTGTCCATCCCAACTTCCCATCCTGCAATCTCCCTGTCCACCCCCCCTCCCATCCTGCGATCTCCCCGTCCACCACCCTTCCCACCCTGCGATCTCCCCGTCCCACCCTGCAATCTCCCCGTCCCATCCTGCAATCTCCCCGTCCCACCCTGCAATCTCCCCGTCCCATCCTGCAATCTCCCCATCCCACCCTGCAATCTCCCCGTCCCACCCTGCCATCTCCCCGTCCCACCCTGCCATCTCCCCGTCCCACCCTGCAATCTCCCCGTCCCACCCTGCAATCTCCCCGTCCCACCCTGCAATCTCCCCGTCCCACCCTGCAATCTCCCCGTCCCATCCTGCAATCTCCCCGTCCCATCCTGCAATCTCCCCGTCCCACCCTGCAATCTCCCCGTCCCATCCTGCGATCTCCCTGTCCACCCCAACTTCCCATCCTGCGATCTCCCCGTCCAATCCTGCGATCTCCCCGTCCAATCCTGCGATCTCCCCGTCCCACCCTGCGATCTCCCCGTCCCACCCTGCAATCTCCCCGTCCCATCCTGTGATCTCCCCATCCACCACCCTTCCCACCCTGTGATCTCCCGTCCACCACCCTTCCCACCCTGCGATCTCCCCGTCCCACCCTGCGATCTCCCCGTCCCACCCTGCGATCTCCCCGTCCCATCCTGCGATCTCCCTGTCCAACCCAACTTCCCATCCTGCGATCTCCCCGTCCAATCCTGCGATCTCCTCGTCCCACCCTGCGATCTCCCCGTCCCACCCTGCAATCTCCCCGTCCCACCCTGCAATCTCCCCGTCCCATCCTGCGATCTCCCTGTCCACCCCAACTTCCCATCCTGCGATCTCCCCGTCCAATCCTGCGATCTCCTCGTCCCACCCTGCGATCTCCCCGTCCCACCCTGCGATCTCCCCGTCACACCCTGCGATCTCCCTGTCCACCCCAACTTCCCATCCTGCGATCTCCCCGTCCCACCCTGCGATCTCCCCGTCCCACCCTGCGATCTCCCCATCCCACCCTGCAATCTCCCCGTCCCATCCTGTGATCTCCCCGTCCACCACCCTTCCCACCCTGTGATCTCCCCGTCCACCACCCTTCCCACCCTGTGATCTCCCCGTCCACCACCCTTCCCACCCTGCAATCTCCCCGTCCCATCCTGCGATCTCCCTGTCCACCCCAACTTCCCATCCTGCGATCTCCCCGTCCAATCCTGCAATCTCCCCGTCCCACCCTGCGATCTCCCCGTCCCACCCTGCGATCTCCCTGTCCCACCCCAACTTCCTATCCTGCGATCTCCCCGTCCCACCCTGCGATCTCCCCGTCCCACCCTGCAATCTCCCCGTCCCATCCTGCAATCTCCCTGTCCACCCCAACTTCCCATCCTGCGATCTCCCCGTCCAATCCTGCGATCTCCCCGTCCCACCCTGCGATCTCCCCGTCCCACCCTGCAATCTCCCCGTCTCACCCTGCAATCTCCCCGTCCCACCCTGCAATCTCCCCGTGGGTTATTTATAATTTATATTCTGCATATGCTGCAGCCTCAGTAAGTTATTTTGTTTCTTAAAAAGTAAATATGTTTATTATTTTCACTAAACACTACTTGGAGTTGTTACTGCTGTTTTTTTTAAGAGATTTTGTTTTAAATAAATGTATTTTCTTGTTGAATCTTATAGTATTGGGTATTTATTTTCACAAAGCTCATCTATCTATTGACTTCGTGCCGGTTCACACTGGTGCGATGCGAGAACACTGCGAATCCACTGCGTGTTCCCGCATCGCATGTCAGTTCACACTGCCATATGCGAATCACTGGGGAGTGTCAATACATTGTTAACAACACCCCCAGTTCAGCTTGCATATCGCACTGTGAACTGACAGTTCGGACATGAATCGGATCGCATATGTGTGAACACACATGCGATCCGATTCTGGTCCGAACAGAAAAAAGGGTCCTGTGCGTGTTTGCACCGAATGCGGTGCGATATCAGCCATACTATCTCTATGGCTGATATCGCACCACACAGACATTGCATGTAATGTGAACGGCAGTGCGCTGCGAATTACATGCGATGTTTGGCATCGCACCAGTGTGAACCGGCACTTCAGGTCCACTATTAATATCCTGCAAAATCCAAGGTAGCAGAAGCAACAAGAGAGAAAAATAATTATTTAAATGGTGTATATCTTTGGTTATGACCTGGCAGCTATGACCTGGTTTGTATAGCTGAATGTTTAATATACATCCATCATGCTGTGCTAATTGGCATGCCATTAAAATGGGTAGCTATATTATATAGGATTTAACAGAAATTTAATTTATAGCACTTAATATTATAGTGATGTAAACATGTCTCCAATATGATTGACCACACCTCTTAAACCACAACCAAATGGCCACGCCCTTTTTTGCTGGCCACGCCCATTTCTCGGCATGGTGCGCTGCGCTCTCCACACATCGGATCTTCTAAGTGTCCCTCATTGTCAAGTTCAAAAGTTGGGAGGTATGTCAAAACTATAGAGGAAATGGTAAGGGTAATTTATGAGAGCCGCTGACTCTGATACAGTATATCAGAATAGACTCTGCATTGAACGAAAGATCATGCAAACTTTGCTCTTCACTCTTCACTTTTATTACTGTTTATTTTAATGCTGCTCTTTTTTATTTTGAAATAATATTTTCCTGTAAATATTTTCCTGCACCATTTTTTATCTTCTTTCATTAAAGCAATATTTAGAAATTGCTGAATCACTAAATGCTCTAACCGCAGAGCTTATTGCGTCTTTGAAGAAAGCTATGATATTGTAAATTCTGTTACATTCCTGTCTGGGCATGGCAGCGAGTGATACAGACAGTTCTTTTTGAAGGTTAGCATTACAACAGCAGATATAAATTGTGTGTGCTACTGTTTAATCAGGTAGGGGTGGCTACTGCTTGTGTATCTGGTGGCAACCTGCCCCAGTGACGATCAGCCTCAGTCTACTGGTGCTTAGCCTGTTGTCCTGCATACTGGAAAACCTCTGGGCAGGATGAGGCAGAGTGTAAAATATGTCACAATAAATCAAAAGACCAGCCACCTGCAAAGGAAGGGGTACTAGCCTGGCATCTCCTGATTCCTAAATCCCCCCCCCCCCCCCCAATTGCAGAGCTGTAGCCTTCAACAGTCTCAGGGGAATGTCAGGAGCCCGTGTCCCCAGTTGGTGCTGGTACCTTTTTCCGACTTCGCTGTCATTGTTGCGGGGAGTGGCTGTCTGTATGAACAAATCACAGCTGCACAGTAATGGAAGCTTCTTTCCATAAAATCCAGGCTATTGCTGCCTTTTTATTTTCAAATGCTAATTGCCTGCAAATGCTTCAATGTTCTAAGTCAGTGACCAAAGTATAAGATTCTGGGGGTATCACGGCAAAGACAGCCAAGCAACAAGCATTTTCAGAAGGTCAACAATTTTACATTTTACATAGTTAGTCAGGTTGAAAAAAGGCACAAACTCTAGTTCAACCAATAAAAAGGGGAAAACAAAACAAACAATTTTTTTTTTTTTTACAATCCTATATATACAATCCTATACCCACAGTTGATCCAGAGGAAGGCAAAAAAAAAAAAGCAAAGCATGATCCAATTTGCTCCAGCAGGGGAAAAAATCTCTTCCGGATCCCCCGAGAGGCAAGTGGATATTCCCTGGATCAATTTTACCTATAAATGTTAGTATCCTGTTATATTATGTACATTTAGTAAAGAATCCAGGCCTTTTGTAAAGCAATCAACTGAGCTGGCAGAACTACCTTATGAGGGAGTCTATTCCAGTGGCGGCTGGTGCTCCATCCGCCCCAAGCCCACCTTTTTTGAAGCCAATTCGAGCCTCTGGCTCTAATCAAGTGCTTCTTAAAAAAAAACCATTTGAATCAATGCGTCCGGCACCTGCACCCCTTATGGACCAGCCACCACTGGTCTATTCCACATTTTCAAAGCTCTTACTGTGAAGAAGCCTTTCCGTACTTTGAGTTTGAATCCCTTTTCCTCCAGACGTAAAGAGTAACCCCTTGTCCTCTGTGATGACCTTTAAAGTGAATAAGTCAACACCAAGTTCACTATATGGACCACTTATGTATTTATACATGATGATCATATCCCCCTTAACTGCTTCCCGACCAGCCACCGCAGTTTTACTGCGGCGGAATGGCACGGGTGGGCAAAACCACGTTACCTTATGTCGGGCGTGCGGCCGCCTAGGGGGCGTGGGAGTGGTTATACCAGAATGATGCCTGCAGGTTTAGGTATCATCTTGGTATCATTCTTTTCAGCCAGCGGTCAGCTTTCATGTAAAAGCAACCAGCTAATTAGCCTCTAGACTGCTTTTACGAGCTGTGGGAGGGAACGTGGGAGGGAATGTGGTAGGGAATGTGGGAGGGAACGTTCCCCCACCCTCCCCACCGTCTTCTATGGTTTTCTCCGGCTCTCCTGTTCCAACAGGGAACCCAAGAATGCAGCTGGTGGTTCCGCCAGCTGACCATAGAGCTGATCAGAGACCAGAATGGCTCCAATCATCTCTATGGCCTAAGAAACTGGAAGATAATAGCATTTTATGACTTAGGTTTCGCTGGATATAAACAGCGCCATTGGGAAATTGGGAAAGCATTTTATCACATCGATCTTGGTGTGGTCTGATGCTTTGAGGCAGAGGAAAGATCTAGGGTCTAATAGACCCCAATTAAAAAAAAAAAAAATACCTGTCACTACCTATTGTTGTCATAGGGGATATTTACATTCCATGAGATAACAATAAAAATGATTTTAAAAAAATGAAAAAATTAAAGGAAAAGTTTAAAAATAAAATAAAAAAGCAAAATTAAATAATAAAAAAAAAGCACCCCTGTTCCCCCATGCTCATGCGCAAAGGCAAACGCAAGCTTCGGTCTGGTGTCATATGTAAACAGTAATTGCACCATGCATGTGAGGTATCACCGCAAAGGTCAGATAGAGGGCAGTCATTTTTAGCAGTAGACCTCCTCCGTAAATCTAAAGTGGTAACCTGTAAAGGATTTTAACCACCTCAATACAGGGCATTTAAACCCCCTTCCTGCCCAGACCAATTTTCAGCTTTCGGTGCTCTCACACTTTGAATGACCATTACTTAGTCATGCAACACTGTACCCAAATGAAATTTGTGTCCTTTTTTTTACACAAATAGAGCTTTCTTTTGGTGGTATTTAATCACTAATGGGTTTTTTTATTTTTTGTGCTATAAATAAAAAAGACCCTAAATTTTGAGAAAAATTGCCTTTTTTGTCAAATTGTTTTTGTCATAAAAATTTGGCAAATTAGCAATTTTTCTTCATAAATTTTGGTCAAAATTTATACTGCTATATATCTTTGGTAAAAATAACCCAAATTAGTGTATATTATTTGGTCTTTGTGAAAGTTATAGAGTCTACAAACTATGGTGCCAATTACTGAAAATTGAAAACATCTGATCAGGCCTTCAGTACATCATGCGAATCTCATTTCTTGAGGTACTAACAAGTCAGAAAAGTACAAATACCCCCAAATGACCCCTTTTTAGAAAGTAGACATTCCAAGGTATTAAGTAAGTAGCATGGTGAGTTTTTTTAAGTTGTAATTTTTTCCCACAATTCTTTGCAAAAGATTTTTTTTTTTTCAAAAATGTCATATTAACTGGTTATTTCTCTCACAGAGCATATGTATACAACAAATTACACCCCAAAATACATTCTGCTACTCTTGCCGAGTATGGGGATACCACATGTGTGGGACTTTTACACAGCCTGGCCACATACAAAGGCCCAACATTGAAGTAGCACCATCAGGCGATCTACGAGCATAAATTGCACATCTCATGTCTCAACCACCTATTACACTTTTGAAGGAGCACCAGGACAAAGGAATTGCCCACAAAATGACCCCATTTTGGAAAGCAAAGACCCCAATGTATAATCTATGAGGCATAATGAGTCTTTTGAACGGTTATTTTTTTTCCAGAAGTTTTTGGAAAATGTGGACAAATAATGAAAACGCATTTTTTTTACACAAAGTTGTCAATTTATAAGATATTTCCAACACATAGCAAATACACAGCAAAAATTACACCCCAAAATACATTCTGCTACTCCTCCTGAGTATGGCGATACCACATGTGTGGGACTTTTACACAGTCTGGCCACATACAAAGGCCCAACATTGAAGTAGCACCATCAGGCGATCTACGAGCATAAATTGCACATCTCATTTCTCAACCACCTATTACACTTTTGAAGACCCTGGAGCACCAGGACAATGGAATTGCCCACAAAATGACCCCATTTTGGAAAGAAAACACCCCAACGTATAATCTATGAGGCATAATGAGTCTTTTGAACGGTTATTTTGTTTACAGAAGTTTTTGGAAAATGTGGAAAAAAAATAAAAACGCATTTTTTTTACACAAAGTTGTACATTTATAAGATATTTCCAACACATAGCAAAAATGACACCCCAAAATACATTTTGCTACTCCTCCTGAGTATGGGGATACCACATGTGTGACACTTTTACACAACTTGGCCACATACAGAGGCCCAACATCCAAGTAGCACCATCAGGCGTTCTAGGAGCATACATTACATATATAATTTCCTGGCAACCTAACATTTTTGAAGGCCCTTCATATTTCTAACACATAGCATGTACATACCAAGAATTACAATCCAAAATAAATTCTATTGCGGAAAGGATAAAAAAAAAATATTACCTGTGCTTTTAGTAGTGTCCACAGAAGAGAGCACTGGTCCAGGCAGCAGTCAGGGATGTGCTTAGCGACAGCAATAGTAATTATCCAGGCAGCAGGCAGGAATATTGTCTATAGTCAGCACAAGGATATTGTCAGCACAGCCAAAGCATTTGTCCATAGAAATTGTCCAGGCAGAGACAGCCAGCGCAGCCATAATATTGGTCCTGGTACTCTGTTACCTGCAGACACTCATTATTGTACCGCTCTCCAGCCCTTCATAAACATACTGCCTCTTGCTACAGCAAATTATTTGCATAGTCCAGGTAGTAGGCAGAGGTGTGGTCCGTTCATGGCGCAGGCAAAGGCATGATGGCAGTAAGTCAGCAGAAGGCTGAGGGTAAGACCTGTGCACAGGGGCACAGGGGTAGAGGCTTCGACCCACCCAAATCTCTATGAAGCCTCCGGACTCCAGACCCTAATCCGGAATTTACAAAACCCGGAGAAAACAAAAAAAATTGTTATCTCCATCCGGAAAAACTATTCTGGAGCCCCTCACATATGTGAGAACCCTGTGTACTATAGCAGCAGGGCAACAGATCAGTCCAAGCGGTAGGCAAAAGCATAGTCCATAAAACAGGCCAGGTCAGTTAACGTGCAAGCAGTCCAAGCGGTGGGCAGAAGCATAGTCACAAAACAGGCCAGGGTCAGTTCACGAGCAAGCAGTCCAAACGGTGGGCAGAGGCATAGTCAAAACAGGCCAGGGTCAGTTCATGTGGAAGCAGTCCAAACGGTAGGCAGAGGCATAGTCAAAAAGCAGGCCAGGGTCAGTTCACGTTGAAGGCAGTGGCATGGTTATTTGGGGAAGCATGGAAAATGATCAGTGAAAATGGGGAAAATATGGACTAATAATTTAGGGATGTATGATACAGTTCGAAGCATTCACCAATGCAAAGGCCAGGTTGGGAGGGACACTGGGGACAATGGAAGCTGGTATCTTTTCGAAAACCTCTTCTGCTGCACACGCGACATCATTTTTGCCGTCTTCGGCCTGCTTCCGATGGTGGAACGTTGTACGGGAAGTGGCGTTCATGAAGTCGGCTAACAGCATCAGAACGAAGTCCTTCTGGGGGGGGTCTTTGTTGATAGATGAGGGACATGACTACTACTTCTATGAATTTTAGGAAGGGCACGGGGCTTTCGGTGGATTTTGTGTAGTCTATGTAGGAATTGTAAATGGCCAAATGGATTAGATAAATTGCTACCTTCTTGTACCAGAATAGGGACCTCCTTATTGACAAATAGGGCTGAATCATTTGGTCATTGAAATCCACCCCCCCCCCCATGTAGAGATTATAGTCTTGGACACATGTCGGTTTTTCAATGGGACCTCGTCTTCGCTGAACTACAACTGTAGTGTCATCATGAATGGTGGACATCATGTGCACGTTCCTGTTATCCTTCCACCTCAAGGCCAGCACTTCATTGCATCTCAGTGTTGCTCTTTCCCCCCTTTGCAGCTTTTTGTTCACTATGGATTGTGGGAAGCCCTTCCTATTTTTTCTTGAGGTTCCGCAGGCCAGGGTTTTTGATATATAGGTTTCTGAAAAGGGGCAGGCTGGTATAAAAGTTGTCCAGGTATATATGATAGCCTTTTTTCAGAAGTGGGTAAGCCAGGTCCCATACGATTTTTCCAGTTGTGCCCATGTAGGCCAGGCACTCAGGGGGCTAGAGCTGGGAATCTCTTCCTTCATATATGCGGAATGCATACAGATATCCCGTGGCTCTCTCACACAGCTTGTAAAATTTGACTCCATATTTGGCCTTTTTGCTAGGAATATATTGTTTTATTCCTTGCCGGTCTGAAAATGGTACCAGGGACTCATCCACACATATATTCTTCTCGGGGACATAGAGTTCTGCAAACTCGGGTGCACCGCTGATGGTCACTGATGGGTGACGGGTGACAGGGCACGGTCACTGGTGGGTGACGGGTGACAGGGCAGGTCACTGATGGGTGACGGGTGGCAGGGCACGGTCACTGGTGGGTGACGGGTGACAGGGCAGGTCACTGATGGGTGACGGGTGGCAGTGCACAGTCACTGGTGGGTGACGGGTGACAGGGCAGGTCACTGATGGGTGACGGTTGCACCGCTGATGGTCACTGATGGCAGTTTCTTATGTGACAGGTGCACTTTTATGGGGTGACTGTTGGGTGACAGATGACAATTGGGGGGGGGGCAATGGGACAGGTGTGTTGTTGGTGCAGACACTACAATACATAGATATGTAACTCACTGCTCCTGGCTCTTCTCTCCTCACACTGGAAACGGTGTGTGAGGAGAGAAGGGCTAGTAACAGCTAGTGACAGCTCTTTGTTTACAGTTAGTGATCGGCTGTGAATGGATCACAGCCGATCACATGATACACAGCCCTGGCCAATGGCTGTGTACTATCGTCGGTGACGAGCAGTGTTCCTGGGCTCACGATTGCGCGCATGCGCCATGCGAGGATGTACCATTAGTGATCTGCCGTGACTTCATCAAGGCCGATCACGTGGTAAACAGCCATGCCCAGTGGCTGTTCACCCCTGTCGGTTACGAGCGGTGTCTCGGTGACACGCCGCCACCGACAGTACAGGGCTGCGCGCTCACAATCGCGCGCATGCCCTGTTTAAACAGGCTCACGTCATATGACGTCCGCCCAGAACAAGAGGCTTACCGTCCCGCCGTCATATGATGGTGGGCAGTAGGCTAGTGGTTAAAGGCTTTTAAAAATGTATGTAGTTTGTCGATGAATTTTGAAGCATGTCTTGTTTGGCATCCTTGTACTTCGGCATAAGATCATCTTTTTTATTTCATCAAACATTTGGGCAATATAGTGTGTTTTAGTGCATTCAAATTTAAAAAAAAAAAATTTCCACAAAAATTGCGTTTGCAAAAATCGCTGCGCAAATACTGTGAGAAACAAAAATTGCAACACCCACCATTTTAATCTGTAGGGCCTTTGCTTTAAAAAAATATATAATGTTTGGGGTTTCAAAGTAATTTTCTTGCAAAAAAAAAAAATATTTTTTCATGTAAACAAAAAGTGTCAGAAAGGGCTTTGTCTTCAAGTGGTTAGAGGAGTGGGTGATGTGTGACATAAGCTTCTAAATGTTGTGCATAAAATGCCAGGACAGTTCAAACCCCCCAAATGACCCCATTTTGGAAAGTAGACACCCCAAGCTATTTGCTGAGAGGCATGTCGAGTCCATGGAATATTTTATATTTTGCCACAAGTTTTGGGAAAATTACAATTTTTTTTTTTTTTTTTACACAAAGTTGTCACTAAATTATATATTGTTAAAACATGCCATGGTTATATGTGGAAATACACCCCAAAATACATTCTGCTGCTTCTCCTGAGTACGGGGATACCACATGTGTGAGACTTTTTGGGAGCCTAGCCGTGTACGGGACCCCGAAAACCAAGCACCGCCTTCAGGTTTCTAAAGGCGTAAAATTGTGATTTTACTCCTCACTACCTATCACAGTTATGGAGGCCCTGAAATGTCCAGATAGCACAACCCCCCCCCCCCCCCAAATGACCCCATTTTGGAAAGTAGACACCCCAAGCTATTTATCTGAACTGCATATTCCAGATGAGGTCTTACTAATGATTTGTACAGGGGCAAAATGATATCTCTCTCTCTGGAGTCCATACCTCTCCTAATACAAGAAAGGACTTTGCTCGTTTTGGAAACCGCGGCTTGGCATGTTATGATTAGGCTTATGATCTACCAGAACACCCAGATCCTTCTCCACTACGGATTCCCCCAGTTGTACTCCCCGTAGTATGTATGATACATGCATATTTTTAGCCCCCAAGTGCATAACTTTACATTTATCAACATAAAAACTAATTTTCCACATGATTGCCCAATTAGACAGAGCATTGAGGTTGGCTTGTAAATTGGAGACATCCTGTAAGGACGTTATTGCCCTGCATAGTTTGGTGTCATCTGCAAAGACTGAAATGTTACTTTTAATCCCAGACCCAATATCATTTATAAATATCATAAAAAGTAAGGGTCCCAACACTGAACCTTGGGGTACACCACTGATAACCTTAGACCATCCAGAGTAAGAATCATTTACCACTACTCTCTGAATTCTGTCTTTTAGCCAGCTTTCTTTCCATTTACAAACTGATTTTTCCAAGGCTGTAGACTTCACCTATCACATCTCTCTTATTTCTATCGGTCCAGTTTCTTTAAACTCAAGTGAACTCAAAAACTTCTAACCAAACATTTAAAATAAACCAATATTTCTCCAAAAACACAAATATTAATATTCTTCTTTGGCTCTATTTAAAGCAGTGTTCCGGCCGCAATGTTTTTTTTTAAAAGTCAGCAGCTACAAGCACTGTAGCTGCTGACCTTTAATAAGGACACTTACCTGTCCAGCGAGCCCGCGATGTGGGCACCCCCCCCCCCAGGCCGATCCGTCCATCGGATCGGCTGCCGGCGCCACCATCTTAACGAAGGGAAACAAGCAGTGGAGCCTTGTGGCTTCACTGCCCGCTTCATACTGCGCATGCGCGAGTCGCGCAGCGCTTTGTGAATGGCCCCGTTGTCCCAGAAGGCAACGGGGCCACTCGCCGAAGAGGAGGAAGCGCTGCGGAATAGGAAGAGGTAGATTAGGAAGACTGCCTAGCAACAGGGGTTTCTGGTAAGTTAATTTTTTTTTTTAAATGTTTTTTGAAAAAAATTTTTAAGAATATTAATGCAATTTTTTTTTAGGGCGGCCCTCCACTTTAAAGAAAAGCTGTTTGTTGAGAATTACCAACACTGAAATAGTAAAAAAAAAATAAAAATACAAGTCAATGTTTTATATACAAATCATAAAGGTAATCTTGGGCTTTAAAGTGAAACACCAGACAAATAAAAGAGATACAAATTAAAGCAGCTCTGTATTCAATAATGCATCCTTAAAGAGGTTGTAAACCTCCAACTGCAATACAAAGGCATAATGAGCTAGTATGCATTGCATACTAGCTCATGAAATACCTTAGAACGTTGCCCTGCAGTGCCGCCTGCACTCCGCTTCCATGGCTGACATCTTTCCCGGAGTTACTTCCGGGTTTGCAGACTCCAGTGCTGTGATTGGCCGAAGCCGCGATGACGTCACTCCCGCACGGGTGCCGCCGATCACGGCACGGGTCCTGAAGGAGTGGCACGAGCGGGCCATTCCTTCAGTGCCCATGCGCCGATGATGTCGGCGGCGTATATAATAAATATCTCCAAAACGGTGCAAGTTTAGGAGATATTTACAGTACCTACAGGTAAGCCTTATTATAGGGTAACCTATGGGTACAATTAAAGAGGAAGACTTTACTTCCTCTTTAAGGCTTAGTTCACACCATTTGCGGGAATGCCCACAAAATTCATTCTTAATGGCACCCCCACGCATCTTGCAAATAGGTGTGCGTTCGCAGCACTACGCCTTTTGGTGCGGCGTGTTTTTTAAAACCGTGCAGGCACCTATTTTGCATGTTTTTCACACATAGGGCAGCCTATTGGAATTAATGGGCTGTCCTAAATGGGATGCCCGGGAATGAATGGAAATGTGCAAAAGAAAAAAGAAAAACTTGTGCACTCGGTTGCACTTCTCTTGTGTGAACAAAGCCTAAAGGTATTTTCTAAATGCAAGCCATGTAAATACCTTTTTTGCATTTGGTATCAGCCTGTTGCAGTCCCTGTACAGCAGAGCTCAGACTGTGGGAGGAAACAGTGGCGCAAGGAGCCAGTCAGTTGTTCTGCAGTGATCACGTACTAACAAGGAACATGCTGATGGGTGGTGAGAGCAGAGTGACAGAGGGATGAGCTCCTCAGTCTGCAGCTTCTCTTTTAACTGTCACATACTGGGAGAGGGACAAGTATGTATGTGTTACTTAAAATACAACTAAAGGCAAAACTTTTTTTTCGTTTTGGATAGAGTGGCGAGGGATTAGAACATCTGTCAATTTTTATTGCTTTCTTCCAGATAGGAAGATTCACTTTCCCTATTTGTCCTGTTTACTATTATCATTGAAAGTAAAAGTATAAGAAAGTGACAAATTTTGGGTTGTTCCTAGAAAAGTAACAGAGGGGAAAATCTTCCAATTGGGACACTAGTTCTGGTGACCTGGGGGTCTCCAAGGGATTCCCTTAATTTGCAGGGATTTCCTCTCACTTCCTGTTTTGGCTATGGGACAGGAAGTGAAGAGAAATCTCCCCAATGGAACACCTATGACAAAAAACAAACTTACAGGGGGTTATGACACCCCCTTACGCTATCCGAAAAAAAAAAAAAATCAATTTTGCCTTTAGTTCTACTAAAGCTGAACTCCAGGCTAAAAAAATATTGTCTAAATATTATTATTATTGTACAGGATTTATATAGCACCAACAGTGTGCACAGCAGGAAGGAAGAATCATATCATCACATCAGGAAGAATCAGATGGCCCTGCTCTTTAGAGCTTACAATCTAGGAGGGGGGGGGGGGGGGGTCACAGCATACTTCTCAACTTTTTGAAATGGGAATGAGGGACACCTATCAGCAAAAGTATGCAGGCATAGGACACACCCCTTGCCACGCCCCCTTAAAGGAGAATTGTTCAAAAAAATGAGATTGGTTAAACCCACCAGTGCTTTTTTTTACCACTACTATTCCTTTATATTGGCTTTTGGAATTTACAAATGCAGCAATTTAGAAATCGGATGAAAGGTTTAGTACTGGGAAACACTTTTTGATAGATTAAAAAGTGCATTTTATATACATCTACGTAGATCAGACCAAAATTGGGGACAAAAGAGGAGGAAAGAGTGACAGAGGGACATTGTTCCAAATCGGGGACAGTTGGGAGCTATGGGTCAAGTGATACAAACGTAATAACTGTGGGGGATGAGCTGATGGTGAAAGTAAAAGTCCTGTTGTTAGGTGGAGGCAGGATAGGCTTCTTTGAGGAGAAGGGTTTTCAGAGATTGTCAAAAAATGGACAGAGTAGGAGACAGTTGGACAGATTGGGGTAGGGAATTCCATAGGATAGGAGAAGCTCAGGAGAAGTCCTGAGGACGAGCATGGGAGGAGGTGACAAGGAAACTAGAGAGCAAGGAGGTCTTGGGAGGAACGAAGAGAACGATTAGGTTGGTATTTTGAGACCAGGCTAGTGATGTAGTTGGGGGCCACAGTAAGGATACACTGAGAAGGCGACAAGCGGACATCTTGTTACACCTACCAGAGTTTTTCATTTCACACTTATTTTTAACAGTAAAAGGAGCATATATGGTGAAAGATTTAGAAATCCCTCGGACTGTTTACATGTTGAAGTATAAAAGCAGCGGTGTTCTGTTAGATTAGCAAACCTGTGAGATTAGCAGGCTTGCCGCTACTTTTAAAATTCAACATCTAAACAGTCCGTCGGATTTTAAAATACTGTATTTCACCTTATAAGCTCCATTTACTGTTAAAAATAAATGTGAAATGCAAAACTCCAGTGGGTGCAACAAGATGTCCGTGTCAGAAACCATGAAATCAGGCCTAGACAGAAGTACAGTTAAATCACACTTGTTTAATAATAAAAGTAAAAAGAACAAACGTAGTCAAAACATAGCCAAAGTTCAGTAACCGGGACGGATAGTCAGCCAAGCCAGAAGTCAGGGATCAATGTAGTGGAACAGCAAGCAGGATCTGGAGCCAGAAGGGATGTCGGCAAAAGCCAGTCTTGAACAGGATCGCAAGAGAAAGTTTCTGTGATGTTGACCAAGGCGAAGGCGGAGCTCCTCTGGACTGGACAGCTTAAAGTGGTGTTCCGGCCGAAATTATACTTTTTAAATAAAAATACCCCTATAATACACAAGCTTAAGGTATTCTAGTAAAGTTAGTCTGTAAACTAAGGTCTGTTTTGTTAGTTTATAGCAGTAGTTTGTTATTTTATAAACTTACAGCAGGCCGTGGCCATCTTAAGTGTGGGCATTTGAAGCCAGACTGTATTTCTTCCTGGATCTCATCCTTTCAGATCTCGCACATGCTCAGTGCAGCACAAGCAGTGTAATAGGTTTCAGGTCAGGTTTCCATAGCAACGGCAGTCTCAGAGGAAGTTGCCGCCCCTTCCCAGAAGGCATTGCAAACAGGAAATGATGCGATGGGCCGCGGCCAGGGAGGAGGAAGTGAAAAATGAATACAGCAGATATACAGTAGGTGCTGAGAATTTTTTTTTTTAAATATCCAATTCGTTTACAGTGCACAGTTTAGTGAGGGATGCTGAAGAGTTGTAAAGTGGGTGGAACTCCACTTTAAGTAGGCAGGACTGACGAGCAGGATATCATCAACAGCTGAGTAACTGTGGAGAGAGATGGGAGCTGGCAATTAGCTGACAGCTGAGCAGCCAGCTCAGAGAAGAAAGGGCTGAGCCCAGCCCTGACAGTCCGCTTGCCACCTTCTCAGTGTATCCTTACTGTGGACGAGTGCGGGGTGTAGCAAGATGGCGGCGACGGAACGTCACTTCCGTTACAAATTCTGACGGGATTGCCTAATCTGACGAAACACAGGTTTTGTAGTGGGTGGGTCCTGCTAGGCCCCTCCCACAGCTCTGCTCCCTGCACAGGGCATGTACAGAACAGCGATGATGTCACTGCTACTTTTACAATATAATATCTGGGTCTACAAAGGCATTTGGTCCACGCAAGGTAGATCTATATACTTTGTGGCTATTGAGAAATAAAGTTATGTATATTTGTGTAGGCTGTCCAGCTTTAATTTCAGCAGAATAAAACGAGGTCTCTTGTCCTACCAGATAGAACTGTTCTGTGTTGCATATTGGACTGGTGGGCAGAAATACAAATTCTTTGCTGGTAAAACTGCTCCCACATCGATGTATTTCACCATTTGCCTGGAGTTTAGCTTTAATTTCCTGCCTTCTATCACAGCTGATTAATGTACTCAGACAGCAATAGTCACAATCTCTCATTATATCATGTAAATATAATTACAGGGGCTGCCAAAGAGAACGCTAATAACAATAATTGTTAAATAAAATCGGCAGATATCTTCAGCCTCACTTAACATGCAAGATAATAGACGTGCGCACAATGCAGATCCCGTGACCTGGGGGGGATTTGTGTCAGCTCCTAAGAGGAATTATTGGAATTTGCCCAAGTGCTCTCTGCAGAACTTAGCATATATTACGGGAAGCAATTTGCAGAGAGAGAATGGGCCAGCCACTGCGCTCTGCACAAATGCATTACTATGCTGAATTGAATCTGGAGAGGGGCCGCTAACCCGGCCCCGCTTGGCTTAGCCTCCATACCTCGGTGTGAATAGTGCTTTGCCTCTTTGGCTTTTGGAGGCAGCAGGGCTGAACTGTTATCACGCTCCTGTAGAATGCGGAGCCATTAAAATATGGAAATAAAATGCATTTCTTTGTGTGATTGTTAAGGGATACAAAGGAGAGGAGGACGCATAGAGCCAAGAATGTATATCACTGCACGTTGTTGGCTCAACCACTAGTTCTATTTTTTTTTTCTTGTCGCTCAAAGGCTCGTGTGAAGGCAGTGTTAAATGTATATAAATCAGAATGGAGTAAAGCAGGATGTGAGGATATAATTCTTACTAAAATTCCATTTAGATGCAAAATATGCATCACAGTGGTTAGTTTTTTAAGTCTTGCAGCACTGGGGTCCAGGCTAGGGCAGTACCTGCATTTAGTTTGAATATTCTGCCTTTGTTTGCATGGGTTTATTTTCCATACTTCAAAAACATCCTGGTAATCGGCTAATATGTCTATGCCTGTAAGATAAGGGACTTTAGATTATAAGCTAATTGTGGGCAGGGACTCATATGAATATACAATATGTAAAGCAGCCGTTTTCAACCAGGGCTCTGTGGAACCCTAGATTTAATCTCAGGTTGCATAGAATTTCTTCTACCAACCACTTTAGGGGGCATTATTCCCACTGAATGTCAATGCAAGTGCCATAATTCCCACTGATCACCAATGTAAGGGACATTCTTCCCACTGACCTCCAATGTAAGGGACATTCTTCCCACTGACCACCAATGTAAGGGACATTCTTCTCACTGAACACCAATGTAAAGGGCATTCTTCCCACTGATCACCAATGTAAGGGACATTCTTCTCACTGAACACCAATGTAAAGGGCATTCTTCCCACTGACCACCAATATAAGGGGCATTCTTCTCACTGACCACCAATGTAAGGGACATTCTTCCCACTGACCACCAATGTAAGGGACATTCTTCTCACTGACCACCAATGTAAGGGGCATTCTTCTCACTGATCACCAATGTAAGGAGCATTCTTCCTGCTGATCACCAATGTCAGGAGCATTCTTCCTATTGACCACCAATGCAATGGGAACTCTTCCTTCTGACCACCGGTGTAATGGGACTTTTCTCCGCTGGCTACCAATCTAAGGGGACCTTTCTCCACTGACCCCCAATGTATTAGACCACTTTACTGGCCGCTAATGTAAGGGGGCATTACACTGACCACTAATGTAAGGGGCATTCTTCCTATTAACCACCAATATAAAGGGAATTCTTCCTCATAGGTGTGCGCAGGGGGTATGCTAGGTGTGCACACCCTAATCACTAAGTGCAGTGCCAATTCCCCCTACTACCCCCCCCCCCCCCCCATCATCTTGGTCTTCCTGCCCCACAGTGCTGCTGGCTTCCCTCCTCTCCCCTGGCTGCTGTGGGGGATGTTTCAGGATGGAGAGTGGGGAAAGGGGATAGTAAATATGTAATTTACCGGCCCCTTCCTTTTCCAAATGAACACAGTGAACACACTCACTTAATGTGTCCATTCATAACTGAAACACAGTAAACTGTGTTTACTATGCTTCTGAAATAAAAAGAAAAAAAACTGCGCTGAAAATAAGTGGGTATGCTGCGGTTATAAGTGGGGTACACCAAATATAGAATAAAGAAACAAAAAAAAGCGCTTAAACCAATACATGTAGTATACACTGTGATATAAAAATTATGAAGTCCTTGGAGTGCATAAAAGTCCAAAAAGAAGTGTATTCAAATCTTCAATATTCAATTGATGTTCATAGATGCTCAGGTGAATCAATTTAAACAGCAAATAAGTAGAATGCTTACCAGATGGCAAGCCAAATAAGACAAGTGGCTTAAACCCAGCCTGGGCCTTTATGGAACCAATTCCGGTGAATTTGAGCAAAGCTTCCGCTCGTGAAAATAAAACGTGGATTCATGCGAATTCATCCCAAAAAAAATTGAATAAAAAACATAGCGTAATATTGTCAACAAATAAAAAGAAAAAAAGGGGCGACGTGGTGACGTCAGCACGTACCTCCCAGACTCGTTTCGTCATAGGGTGACGTTTGTCTTATGTCACTTGCACAGAGACCCTGTGTGTGTCTATGGGCACTGGGTGTTTTTTTATGATTTTATATGATTTATCACTGTGTGAGGGTTCTCCCTTTTTTTCTTTTTATTTGTTGACAATATTACGCTATGTTTTTTATCCAATTTTTTTTGGGATGAATTCGCATGAATCCACGTTTTATTTTCACGAGCGGAAGCTTTGCTCAAATTCACTGGGATTGGTTCCATAAAGGCCCAGGCTGGGTTTAAGCCACTTGTCTTATTTGGCTTGCCATCTGGTAAGCATTCTACTTATTTGCTGTTTAAATTGATTCACCTGAGCATCTATGAACATCAATTGAATATTGAAGATTTGAATACACTTCTTTTTGGACTTTTATGCACTCCAAGGACTTCATAATTTTTATATCACAGTGTATACTACATGTATTGGTTTAAGCGCGGTTTTTTGTTTCATTACTATGCTTCAGTTTGTGAATGAACAAGAAGCCGCTCAGCTCAGAGCACTTCCCATTCATTCACTATCACGTGCAGCTGAGGCTGCAGAAAAAGGCGTGTGTGTTTGCGCTTTGGGATGCACACCCTAATGCACTATGCTTGGCACACGTATGCTCTTCCTATTTACCACCAGTGTAATGGGACACTTCTCCACTGGCTACCAATCTAAGGGGCCCCTTCTCCACTAGCCCCCTAATGTGTTAGACCACTTTACTGACTACTAATGTAAGGGGGCATTACACTGACCACTAATGTAAGGGGGCATTACACTGATCACCAATGTAAGGGACATTCTTCCTATTGACCACCAATGTAAAGGGAGCTCTTCCTATTGACCACCAATGTAAAGGGAACTCTTCCTATTGACCACCAATGTAAAGGGAACTCTTCCTGTTGACCACCAATGTAATGGGACCCTTCTCTACTGACAACCAATGTAAGGGAGTATTATGTGAGGGAGCACTACAGTTTTCATGGTCTGCATTTTTTTTTTTTTTTGGTCATTATACTTTTTTGTCATAACAGCCCTGTCAAACATGCCAAGTACACTGCAATCCTCCTTTTTTATTTATTACTATATCTACAGTGTCTTGTTCACATTAATGAGCAGAAGGTATAATGATTTTAGCAGGGGTTCCCTGAGACCTAAAAGCTATTTCAGGGGTTCATCTGTGTTCATCTGTGCCCTTAAGGAGCTTAAAATCTGAGGTCCATATCTCACATACATCCACACAATCATACCAGGGCCTGACATTTTTCTTTTATTTCTGGATTGCTGTGTAGATAAATCCCCAATTCCTTTCTATTTAATTGATGTCAGAGTGGCAGAGATTGCAAATATCTACCGCAGTGACACAGACAGCTATAAAAACAATTTGTCTGTATTCCATTGGGGAGATCACACATTGTATTCCCATCATACTCTTTCTTGGAAAAAAGCCTGGAGTAAGGCCTGATTCACACCTATGCATTTTTAGTGCTTTTTGCATTTTGCAGATTTGCACTACAGAATATGTTCCATAGAAAACCATGTTAAATGGACTGTAGTGCAACTCTGCAAAATGCAAAAAAGCACTAAAAATGCATAGGTGTGAATCAGGCTTAAGAGGGCATAGCTCCCAACTGTCCTTGATTTGGAAGGACTGTCCCTTATTTGGAACAATGTCCCTCTGTCCCTCATTCCTCCTCATTTGTCCCTCATTTTGGTCTGATCTACAGTCAGGTCCATAAATATTGGGACATCAACACAATTCTAATCTTTTTGGCTCTATACACCACCACAATGGATTTGAAATGAAACAAATAAGATGTGATTTAACTGCAGACTTTCAGCTTTAATTTGAGGGTATTTACATCCAAATTAGGTGAACGGTGTAGGAATTACAACGGTTTGTATATGTGCCTCCCACTTTTTAAGGGACCAAAAGTAATGGGACAATTGGCTGTTCAGCTGTTTCATAGTCAGGTGTGTGTTATCCCTCATTATCCCATTTACAAGGAGCAGATAAAAGGTCCAGAGTTCATTTCAAGTGTGCTATTTGCACTTGGAATCTGTTGCTGTCAACTCTCAATATGAGATCCAAAGAGCTGTCACTATCAGTGAAGCAAGCCATCATTAGGCTGAAAAAACAAAACAAACCCATCAGAGAGAGATAGCAAAAACATTAGGTGTGGCCAAATCAACTGTTTGGAACATCCTTAAAAAGAAAGAACGCACCCGTGAGCTCAGCAACACCAAAAGACCCCGAAGACCGCGGAAAACAACTGTGGTGGATGACCGAAGAATTCTTTCCCTGGTGAAGAAAACACCCTTCACAACAGTTGGCCAGACCAAGAACACTCTCCAGGAGGTAGGTGTATGTGTGTCAAAGTCAACAATCAAGAGAAGACTTCACCAGAGTGAATACAGAGGGTTCACCACAAGATGTAAACCATTGGTGAGCCTCAAAAACAGGAAGGCCAGATTAGAGTTTGCCGAACAACATCTAAAAAAGCCTTCAAAGTTCTGGAACAACATCCTATGGACAGATGAGACCAAGATCAACTTGTACCAGAGTGATGGGAAGAGAAGAGTATGGAGAAGGAAAGGAACTGCTCATGATCCAAAGCATACCACCTCATCAGTGAAGCATGGTGGTGGTAGTGTCATGGCATGGGCATGTATGGCTGCCAATGGAACTGGTTCTCTTGTATTTATTGATGATGTGACTGCTGACAAAAGCAGCAGGATGAATTCTGAAGTGTTTCGGGCAATATTATCTGCTCATATTCAGCAAATGCTCCAGAACTCATTGGACGACGCTTCACAGTGCAGATGTACAATGACCCGAAGCATACTGCGAAAGCAACCAAAGAGTTTTTTAAGGGAAAGAAGTGGAATGTTATGCAATGGCCAAGTCAATCACCTGACCTGAATCCGATTGAGCATGCATTTCACTTGCTGAAGACAAAACTGAAGGGAAAATGCCCCAAGAACAAGCAGGAACTGAAGATGGTTGCAGTAGAGGCCTGGCAGAGCATCACCAGGGATGAAACCCAGCATCTGGTGATGTCTATGCGTTCCAGACTTCAGGCTGTAATTGACTGCAAAAGGATTAAAAAGTGAAAGTTTGATGGATGATTGTTAATCTGTCCCATTACTTTTGGTCCCTTAAAAAGTTGGAGGCACATATACAAACTGTTGTAATTCCTACACTGTTCTCCTGATTTGTATGTAAATGCCCTCAAATTAAAGCGGAAAGTCTGCAGTTAAAGCACATCTTGTTCGTTTCATTTCAAATCCATTGTGGTGGTGTATAGAGCCAAAAAGATTAGAGTTGTGTCGATGTCCCAATATTTATGGACCTGACTGTATATAGATGTATATAAAATGCACTTTTTATCTATCAAAAAGTGTTTTCCAGTGCGGGTGTCTCCCATGCCTGCATACTTTTACTGATAGGTGTCCCTCATTCCCATCTCAAAAAGTTGGGAGGTATGAGAGGGTGCTGCAGCAGCAACCAGCTGGTTAACATCAGCTTAGAAGAGAACATACATTGCCAGCACACCCTGGATCCTTGACATACAGTATAGTTCCATCATTATCGAAAAGCTCATAATTTCCTCCCCTGTGCCCCCTCAACTGTCTTCTCCATCAAGATCCAGGCACGACTATCAGTCCCTCCTCTCATGCCAGAGTGCTAAGTAAAATCCTAGACTCTTTACCTCTCCTTCAGGCAGCACATCCAATGACTGTCCAAATCTTAACCTCTGTAATATCTCCAAAATATGCCCCTTTGTAACCAATGACACCACAAAGCTACTGCTTACCTGGTTAAGTCTTTGCCTTCACTATTGCAACTCCCTCCGCTTTATATAAGCCATCCCCCTTTTAGTCCATCATGAATGCTGCTGCCAGACTCCTGCACCTTAACTAACCTATCATTGTCCACTACTCCTCTCTGCCAATTCATCCACTGGCTTCTACTCACCCAACAAGTAACAACAACCTATAAAGCCATCCACAAATCTACCCTGAGCATAACTAACCACGTCTCAAAATATCAAGCAAAGCGTTTTATTTGCTCCTCCCAAGACCACCAGCTGCCTAGCTTCCTTGTCACCTCCTTCCATACTCACCTCCAGGACATCTCTAGGGCCTGTAGCTTCTCCATCTCCCGAAACTCCCTACCCCAATCTGTCCAACTATCTCATACTCTGTCTTCATAGGTGATTCCTGAAAATCCATTGCTTCAGGGAGGCCTACCCTGCCTCTACTTAGTAAACTGTACGCTGCTTTTCTCCATCAGTTCTTCTCTCATAATTACTTACTTTTTGTAATACTTGACCCTAACTTTTAGATTGTAGGCTCTCATAAGCAGGGCCCTCAAAGAGCTCTATGCAAGCTAGGGGCTCAATATAAATGATGTATAATAATAAAAATAATGAAAGCTATCACATCACAATCAGTCCAGTGCAACATTTCACATCACATCAGAGTCCTTTCTTTACGTCAGAGGTCTCCCTATGCATGAGAGCCCCCATCACATCAGAGTCACCCCTATACATAAATATCCCCTATACACGAGTTTCCCCATCACATCAGAACCATATTAGAGCCCCCTCAATCTTTACAGAGTCCTCCCTTTACCACAGAGTCCCCCAGTCACAGAACCCCCCCCCCCCCCAATCACATAACCTCCCGATAATAGAGTCCAATCATCACTTAGCCCCCCAGACACAGTTCTTGCTTCACATCAGAGCCCAACTGTTTGGCTCCAGCAGCATGGCAGAGGGCGAATGGTGAAGAAGGTCTGGAGGAGGCGGACTTCTTCCTCTCCTGAATGCTGGAGGTGGTCCTACTTGCCACCTGCTTTGGGTGACAGTCATGCATTGCCATGGTGTGGGCGATCTGGCTGCCATCACCATTGCTACTAATGAGCCTGTGGATCCCAGCCCTAGAGTGTCATTGGATGTTCAGATTCTGGCAGCTGGCCCGCCTGCAACATGGCAACTCGAGCCATCCAGGGCAAACTGGATCACATGCTAGTGGCATCCCTGGGGAACCCAGAAGGCACCCGAGGGTGCTGCAGAACCCTGGTTGAGAAAAACGAATCCAAGCTCCATCTTACATGCACACACACTACGGGCAATTTAGATAGGAATCAGTTAACCTACCAGCATGTGTTTGGACTATGGGAGGTTAATAAGATTTATTATGTAATGAAAACGGGAAGGTTTATTCTAAGGTTTCATTACCACGGTTTGTTTTTGCAATTTGTGTTTTTTTTTTTGCAATTTGTGTGTTTTTTTTTTTTTTAAGGTTTCATTCTATTATTGCCAGAAATCTTTCATTGTGCATACAGTAAATGCCCGAACAATTTCTCCATTGTATGAAGCTTTTTGCTGATTGAGCTTAGCGCAGGAGACAGTCTGGGACTCTCACTGCCTCTTAAGGAGCTGCTAAGATTGATTTTTAGCCTTGCATCCTCTCTTTTATGCAGCTTGTTTAATGCAATAAGAGAACACAGCTAATCCAGCAATGGAAGTCAATGCGGCTTCACGTGGGGAGAATAAAAAAGAGAGGGATTAGAAAACCTCTGCTGGATCATCGTAAAGTCTCAAAACAGCTCAGATATAAATCAAAAGCCAAAAGCAGCGGAAATAAAAGTTCAAGCTAAGTCATTTTAAAATGCGTTTTTCACCTGCGTAGCACTCTGTTCATAAGTACAAACTCTGAAATCTGCAGGAGCAAATGATTTCTACAAAACTTCAAGTGGTTGTAAACCTCAGACATGAAATCCTTCTATACTGTGTACTTGCCTCTATCCAGAGCACTGGGTGTGATTTCTCTCTGCTGCCTTGTTCCTCTGTTATCAGCATGATAGGTTGTTGTTCCTCTGTTATCAGTGTGACAGGTTTTATTGACAGTAATGCCACGTACACACGAGCGGTTTTGTCATCGGAATAAACTCTGAAGATTTCTTTGACGGAGTTCCGACGGAATTCCGCTCAAGCTGTCTTGCATACACGTGGTCACACCAAAGTCCGACCGTCAAGAACGCGGTGACGTACAACACGTACGACGGGACTAGAAAAAGGAAGTGCAATAGCCAGTGCGCCAGCCTTATACATACACATGGTCGGAATATACGATGAAAAGCTCCCATCGGACTTTTTCGGACGGACATTCCGCTCGTGTGTACGCGGCATAAGAAAAGAAAAAGATAATGGGGAGTAGAGCTCCAGCACACAGCCTTCCCATCGCACTCGTTCCCGCTGACCTGGAGTCCCGCGATCACCCGCTCTGACACATTGTATAGCTGATGTATCGGTCCGGGGATTTGAAATCCCAGCGGCTTTCTCTTCTCCAGCCCTGGCAGGACGGACTACGTGGGTTCTGATTGGTCGGCGCCACCATGTGGTGCTAACTAGATTGAATGCCTCCTATACATACCTTTACGAGGTACGTTTAGGAGATTAAGCCAAGGGGATTTCTTATCCCCCAAACCGGTAAATCGGCTATCCGATGTGTCAGAGCGGGTGATCACCAGATTTCAGGTCAGCGGGACTGGGGGGGATTGGAAGAGGATCCAGTGTAAGTTCACCTTACAGATTTTTCTGTAAAGGTGAACTTACCCTTTAAAGTCTTGTTCTTTTAAAAAATTTGAAAAAATAGAACAAACATGTTATACTTACCTGCTCTGTGTAATAGTTTTGCACAGAGCACCCCGGATCCTCCTCTTCTTGAGTCCCCCACCAGCACTCCTAGCCCCTCGCTCTCCCCAAGTGGAGCTTGCTCTGGGGGTATCTAAGCAGGCTCGCTCCCTGCGTGTCTGATTGGCTCACTGGATGTGATTGAATTCCAATGATGAGTGAGAGTTCCCGGAGAGCCAAAGCTCTTGTGCACATTGCTCGATCGAGATGGGGCTCAGGTAAGTATGGGGGGGGGGGCTGCTGCACACAGAAGGTTTTTTACCTTCATGCATGGAATGCATGAAGGTAAAATACTTAAACCTTAAACCTTTACAACCACTTTAAGGGGCAGAGGGTGTCTGTTCCCTACAATCAGGCCCCAGAGCTCCCATCACTGAGATCTACACTGTGAAGCTTCAGATCAATGCCCCCGGCTGCTAGAGATGAGAAAAATCCTTTGATCTGTGTGTTTTTAGAACGATCTACAGAAGACAGGGCTGCAGATAAACAGGTACAGCTTGAGGCTAGTCACTCAACTGGATATATGTGTGCGTTTTCAACCGCTTTAATAAGTAACATCAACCCCCCCCCCCATTTCATTTGTGTTTTAATCCACTCTTACCTAATACTGGGTCATCCTTGATTCACATACTTTGCAGCCCCGTAAATCCAGCACTATCCTTCTGTGATCCACATTCTGCTGACACTAGCTGGTTCCCTCAATGCCATCTTCCTCCCTGATGTCATTGGGAGTCGGTTGTCTCTTGACTTGGTCTACAATGTCCTCCTTTTCCATCCGCTATAAAGGAGCCAGTGCCACCTGGGAAATGTGACATGCATATCCCCAGTGGCGTCTCCAGCTTTCATATTTAGGGGGGGCACATGGGGGGACAGGGACAAAAGTAGGGGGGCAACTATAAAATGCAATTATATATATATATATATATATATATATATATATATATATATATATATCCTGGGGCCCTTTACTACAACCCCACAACGGCCCTTTCACATGTTCTGCAGTGAGCTCCCTTCCTACTGTATTGGGGCCCCCCAGGGTGGCAGAAAACAAGAGATATATGTCACCAGCATACCAAGAAAATATAAGGATCCAAAGCAGTGGGAGAACTATCAGGGTTGCAAAGGTTGTCTTGCTTCCGGGCCCTGGTGTTCTGCCTCTGTGGAGTTCCCCAGCCTCCTCTTGCTGTCCTGCCCCTGCTATTGACAGCGCTGGTCTGGAATCTCTTGGAATTTACAGGCTGGTTCTCTTGTCCTAAGGACGGGAGAAATCAGTCTGTTTTTTCAGTAACTGAAAGTCCTGGTGGAGTCCTTCCTGCAACTCGCTCTTCTCCCTGCCAATGAGGATGCAGGGGAAGGAGCAGATCGGGCGGCCATGGTTGTGTGAGCGCTCGCATTATGCAGTGTCAGCGAGCAGAGGGAGGAATAACCCGCAGGAGCTGACTGGGGACACTCTCCCTCTTAGACATTGATTTTTTGTTTAAAAAAAAAATAAATAAATTTTTAATTGGGGGGGGGGGGTGCACATGGTGGGGCACAGCATAATGTTGGGGGGGGGGTCAGGGCCCCCCCTGGCCCCCCCTAGGGACACCATTGCATATCCCAGGAGGCACCAGGAGCTACGAATGTCATTCTTGGCTAGGCGAGAGTGGGGGATGGGAGGGCAGGTCGGAATGTGAATAATTAAAAGTGGTCGTAAATCTCTGATGGTCATGGGGTTCTTTAATCCCTCGGCTGCACGCAAATATGCGGTTTCTTGGTGGGTGGGCATTGGTGCCAAATGGTTGCATATTTGCGTGAATGCAGCTGTGCCAGGAGCGCTCACCCTGTGCACACCCAGCACAGTTACTGGCTGCTGATGGAAAGCTCACAATCTTTACTTTCCGTGACAGCCAATCACAGCGGTCACATGATCATAAACCCCACCTGGCATCTGAAACCTCTTAAAGGAGCTAGGAGGTGCCAGCAGAAAGGGGTTAAAGCTTCGAAAAAGCATCACAGAAGCAACAAAAACACATAAAAAACATGTTGAAGTGATAGGCGCTTTAATGTGTGTTAAAGTCGAAGCAAGTGTAAATGAGCCCTAATAAATAATTTCCCTTTAAAGTTTATGGAACCCTAACCATAAACATCACATATTTGCTTCCTTTTGGTTTGTTAAAAATATTATGTGTTTTGTTATACCAGTTCAGTAAGTGCAAGATTTACAGTTGTGCTCATAAGTTTACATACCCTGGCCGAATTTATGATTTCTTGCCCATTTTTCAGAGAATATGAATGATAACACAAAAACATTTCTTTCACTCATGGTTAGTGTTTGGCTGAAGCCATTTATTATCAATCAACTGTGTTTACTCTTTTTAAATCATAATGACAACAGAAACTACCTAAATGACCCTGATCAAAAGTTTACATACCCTGGTGATTTTGGCCTGATAACATGCACACAAGTTGACACAAAGGGGTTTGAATGGCTATTAAAAGTAATCATCCTCACCTGTGATCTGTTTGCTTTTGATTAGTGTGTGTGTATAAAAGGTCAATGAGTTTCTGGACTCCTGACAGACCCTTGCATCTTTCATCCAGTGCTGCACTGACGTTTCTGGATTCTGAGTCATGGGGAAAGCAAAAGAATTGTCAAAGGATCTGCGGGAAAAGGTAGTTGAACTGTATAAAATAGGAAAGGGATATAAAAAGATATCCAAGGAATTGAGAATGCCAATCAGCAGTGTTCAAACTCTAATCAAGAAATGAAAAATGAGGGGTTCTGTTGAAACCAAACCACGGTCAGGTAGACCAACTAAAATTTCAGCCACAACTGCCAGGAAAATTGTTTGGGATGCAAAAAAAAACTCGCAAATAACTTCAGGTGAAATACAGGACTCTCTGAAAACATGTGGTGTGGCTGTTTCAAGATGCACAATAAGGAGGGACTTGAAGAAAGATGGGCTGCATGGTCGAGTGGCCAGAAGAAAGTCATTACTATGCAAATGCCACAAATTATCCCACTTACAATATGCCAAACAGCACAGAGACAAGCCTCAAACCTTCTGGCACAAAGCCATTTGGAGTGATGAGACCAAAATTGAGCTTTTTGGCCACAACCATAAACGCTACATTTGGAGAGGAGTCAACAAGGCCTATGATGAAAGGTTCACCATTCCTACTGTGAAACACGGAGGTGGATCACTGATGTTTAGGGGGTATGTATGCTACAAAGGCACAGGAAATTTGGTCAAAATTATTACAAGATGAATGCAGTTTGTTATCAAAAAATACTGGATTAACATTTGCATTCATCAGCCAGGAAGCTGCGCATGGGACGTACTTGGACATTCCAACATGACAATGATCCAAAACACAAGGCCAAGTCGACCTGTCATTGGCTACAGCAGAATAAAGTGAAGGTTCTGGAGTGGCCATCTCA
Organism: Lithobates septentrionalis; assembly: GCA_037952835.1. NCBI lineage: Eukaryota > Metazoa > Chordata > Amphibia > Anura > Ranidae > Lithobates > Lithobates septentrionalis. The sequence goes on along the minus strand of JBBDGP010003962.1, from coordinate 312,693 downwards.
GTCTCCTGACCTCAATATCATTGAGCCACTCTGGGGAGATCTCAAATGTGCAGTTCATGCAAGACAGCCCAATAATTTACAGGAACTGGAGGCTTTTTGCCAAGAGGAATGGGCAGCTTTACCATCTGAGAAGATAAAGAGCCTCATCCACAAATACCACAAAAGACTTCAAGCTGTCATTGATGTTAAAGGGGGCAATACACGATATTAAGAACTGGGGTATGTAAACTTTTGATCAGGGTCATTTGGGTAGTTTCTCTTGTCATTATGATTTAAAAAGAGTAAACACAGTTGATTGATAATAAATGGCTTCAGCCAAACACTAACCATGAGTGAAAGAAAAGTTTTTGTGTTATCATTCCTATTCTTTCTCTGAAAAATGGCCAAGAAATCATAAATTCTGCCAAGGTATGTAAAGTTATGAACACAACTGTATAGGCGTTGATCCTGCCAGAAATATTGAAAGCTGAGTGAGCATTGTCACCCTATAACAAAAGGTTAGAGGCATCACGATCAGATGAAATTATAGGAAAAAGCATGAAAAAAGAAAACAAATGCAGCGCATCTAGACTTGTAATCTGCAATATATTATATTTTTTATTCTTGGGTTTAGATATGGCTTAAATCATTTAAATTCAGGAAAATACAACAACGTTCATAAAGAACTGTCATTTACCAGTTACCATTGCCAAAAGGCTGAGAATAAACAAGCAGTATTGATTTCCAGGAACATCCCGCTCTCAGAAATCAATATTTTTTATTGCCAATTGGTTACCATCTTGTACTTGTCTACTTGGGTGAGCATGTTGTGTCCGGATCAGCAGTCACAAAGATTAGAGCCATTTAAAGCCTCTTTATCATCATTTAAGTTGTCCCCTTTTTTGCACTGCTGACACTAAACACACGCCGCGGTCCCAGTGATTAATTCTGTAAAGGTCGTACATCATGGCGTTACTTATCTACACATTTCCAATGGCTGTAAATGCGGAGGGCAGACAATGAGACTAATGGACCATGGATTATTCCCTGAGTTCCCTGCTGTATGATAGAATCAAATGAAATATAACAGACAATTTAGTTCCACTGAACATGGTAGACGCAGTTATGTACAATAAATTGTCACTGGCGGAAACATTAACCAGTAAATTATATGCATCCAGCCGTGGGATCCAGTTGCTGAATTATGAATACCCGAGAAAATATTCTATTTTGTCTAGTATCTAGTAATATAACAAAGCTTTCCACTTATTAGGTACTACAGGAAATGTTGTGAGATCCATGAATGAGTATGGTTACAGGAAATGTAGAGAATAGAATTGTCCTCGGGCCCAGAGGTTAAGGGGTCCCATTATAAATGCTCCTCTCCCTTAGCTATGAGCTGAATGTTCATATTACGTCCTCCATGAAGCTTATCAACACTTATTGTGCTTCTCACCTCCTGCTAATTCTTTCTCCTCTCAGTCATCTCTATTCTCCTTCCCTCTTTTCCTCTTAAATCATGTCTTCTCCTCCCTTCTTATCTCCTCTCCTCTACACTCCTCCTTCTCCTACCCTCTCCACTTTGTCCTCCCCTATCTAATCCCCCCTCTTTTCTCATCACTTCTCCTCCCTTCTCCTTCACTGTTGTTTCCCTCTCTATTTCCATCTCTATTTCCATTTCTATTTCTATTTCCATTTCTATTTGCATCTCTATTCTCCTCTTCTCCCCTATTATCTCACCTCTTCACCTTTCCTCTTTCCTCCTCTTCCCACTTCCTGCCCTTCTCTACTGACCTCCCCTGTCCACCCCCCCCCCCTCCCCGCACACACATATACTCTTCTAATGACCTTCCCTTTCTTTTCTTCACCTTTCTTCTCCTTTCCGTTCTTCTGCTCCCATTTCTGCCTATGTCTCATTTACCTCTGCTTTTCCTTTCTTCCCCTCTCCTCCTCCTATTCTCTTCTTCTCCTCTCCTCTTATCTCATCTCTTCTCTTCCCCTTTTCTTTATCTCTTCTCCTCCTGTCTCCCCTCTTCTCCTACCCTCTCCTCTCTATCCTCCCCTATCCACTACCCCTTCTTTTTGCATCTCTTCTCCTCCTGTCTCCTTCTTTATCGTCTCCCTCTTTCCTCTATTCTCCTCATGTCTCCTTTCCTCCCGAGTCCCCACTTCTCTCCCTTCTCTATCCTTCCCTAGCTAATCCTCTTTTCAACTTTTCTGATGCCCTCGTCTTCCTTCTCATCTTTTCCTCTCTTTTCCATTCTTCCCCTCTCCTTTCATCTTATGTCCCATGTTTCTCTGCTTTTCCTTTCCTCCCCTCTCATCCCAACTTCTGTGACATCATCTCTCCTCCTCCTTTTCTCTTCTCTTATCTCTTCTCCTTTTCTTTTCTCTCCTCCCATCCCGTCTACTCTACATTCCCTTCTTCTCCTACCCTGTCCTCTCTATCCTCCAGGATCCATTCCACCTTTCCTCCATCTCTTCTCATTCCCTTCTTCTCCTACCGTCTTCTCTATCCTCCCATCTCCATTCCACCCCTCATTTCTAATTTCTTCTCCTCCCATCTCTTCTTATTCCCCTCTTCTCCTACCCTGTCCTCCCTCTCTCTCCTCCTGTATCGATTCCACCTCTCCTTTCTTATCTCTTCTCCTCCCATCTCTTCTCATTCCACTCTTCTCCCCTGTCCTTTCTATCCTCCCGTGTTCGTTCAACCACTCCTTTCTCATCTCTTTCCCTCCCATCTCTTTTCATTCCCCTTGTCTCCTCTTCTCTCTTCTCCTCTACTCCCCTCTTTCTCATCTCTTCTCCTCCTGCTCTTTCATCTCTTCTCCTCCTGTCTCCCTTCCTCCCCACTTCTCTCTTCTCTATCCTTCCCTATCTAATCCTCTTTTCAACTTTTTCCGATGCCCTCTTCTTCCTTCTCACCTTTTCCTCTCCTTTCCTTTCTTCTCCTCTCCTTTCATCTTATGTGCCATTTTTTTCTCTGCTTTTTCTTTCTTCCTCTCTCATCTCCTCTTCTATCTCATCATCTCTTCACCTCCTATTCTCTTCTTCTCCTCTCCTTTTATCTCATCTCTTCTCCTTATCTTTTCTCCCATCTCTTCTACTGTACATTATCCTCTTCTCCTAGCCTGTCCTCTCTATTCTCCTCTATCCATTCCACCTCTCCTTTCTCATCTCTTCTCCTCCCATCTCCTCTATTCTACATTCCCCTCGTCTCCTGCACTGTCCTCTCTATCCTCCTGTATCCATTCCACCCCTTCTTTCTCATCTTTTCTCCTCCCCTCACTGTTTTTTTTGTCATCTCCCTCATCTCTCTTCTCCCCTCTTCGCTTATCTATCTTTTCTCTTTTCATCTCTTCTCCTCCTCTCCCCACTCCCCTCCCTTCCCAATCCCCTACTATCCACCCCCTGCCTTCCTTTCAGCTCTTCTGCTGCCATTCCCTATCCTTCTCCTCACCTTTTCTACTTTCTATCTCATTTCCTCTGCTTTTCCTTTCCTCCCCTCACTTCATCTATCTCACCCCCTCTCCTTCTCCTACTCTCCTTTTCTCTTCTCCTCGTCTCTCTCTCACTCACCTTTTCCTCTCTTCTTCTTTCCTCTCTCATCCTTCTCCTTCCCTCCTGTCCTCTTTATAAAAATGCCCTTTATATATAAAAGTAATTTATTTCATTACTCAGTTACATTTTTTTGGACAATATTCATAGTTTATTTTAAACCTACTGGCAAATAAGTTCCCATTTATGGAGTCATTTTTGCATTCTGTGTCGTGAAGCCGTTTTGGTAATTGGGAAATTGTCCAATCTCCACATTGTAGCCAAAACGATGCTTTTACCTTTTAATAAGTTTGTCCGGGGAAAAAAAAAAGTAATGCCGCGTACACACGGTCGGACTTTCTATCCTACTTGGTCCGGCACACTTTCCGACGGACTTTGTCCGCCAGGTGCGCCGAACTTTAAAACGGACGGACTTGCCCACACACGACCGGACTTTCCGGCGGGCTAAGTCCGCCCGTCTTTCCGACAGACTTTCGCCGGAGTTCCGGCGGACTTTCAGAATGAACAGACTTGCCCACACACGGACAAGTCCGTTCATTTTGAACGTGACTCAGGTGCGACGGGACTAGCAAAGGATGTCAATCTTGCCGCTTTTATCGGCGAGATTGACACCTTGCGAGCCCCGTCGCGGGTCATACCAGGCCCTTAGGTCTGGTATGGATTATAAAGGGAACCCCGCTACGCCGAAAAAACGGCGTGGGGTCCCCCCTAAAATCCATACCAGACCCCGATCCGAGCACGCAGCCTGGCCGGTCAGGAAAGGGGGTGGGGACGAGCGAGCGCCCCCCCCTCCTGAACCGTACCAGACCGCATGCCCTCAACATGGGGGGTGGGTGCTTCGGGGGAGGGGGGCGCCCTGTGGGGCCCCCCCACCCCAAAGCACCTTGTCCCCATGTTGATGAGGACAAGGGCCTCTTCCCGACAACCCTGGCCGTTGGTTGTCGGGGTCTGCGGGCGGGGGGCTTATCGGAATCTGGGAGCCCCTTTTAATAAGGGGCCCCCAGATCCCGGCCCCCCACCCTATGTGAATGAGTATGGGGTACATGGTACCCCTACCCATTCACCTAGGGAAAAAGTGTAAGTAATAAAACACACTACACAGGTTTTTAAAATATTTTATTAAACAGCTCCGGGGGGGGGGGATCTTCCTCCGGCTTCGGGGGTCTTCTTCCGGCTTCGGGGGTCCCTCCGCTTCATCTTCTCCCGGCGTCCGGTTGGTTCTTCTCCGCTCTCTTCTCCTGGTATTCCAGTTCTTCGGCCGGCTCCTCTGCTGTCTTCAGGTAGCTCTCTTGCCAGCAGAGGTCCGGACTTCTGGGCTTCTGGGCTTCTTGTCTTCTTGTCTTCTCTTCCCCAGACTTATATAGGCGGAGACCCCGCCCCCTTTTGATGTCACAGTCCCTGGGCATGCTGGGACTGTGACGTTTTAGGGGGCGTGGTCACTGGGTGATGTTGAAGTCACAACGCAGCCCTCGGAGAGCAGTCCAGCAGGAGAGAGCGTCGTGTCAACATCTGGGGAAGAGAAGACAAGAAGACAAGAAGCCCAGAAGCCCAGAAGTCCGGACCTCTGCTGGCAAGAGAGCTACCTGAAGACAGCAGAGGAGCCGGCCGAAGAACTGGAATACCGGGAGAAGAGAGCGGAGAAGAACCAACCGGACGCCGGGAGAAGATGAAGCGGAGGGACCCCCGAAGCCGGAAGAAGACCCCCGAAGCCGGAGGAAGATCCCCCCCCCCCGGAGCTGTTTAATAAAATATTTTAAAAACCTGTGTAGTGTGTTTTATTACTTACACTTTTTCCCTAGGTGAATGGGTAGGGGTACCATGTACCCCATACTCATTCACATAGGGTGAGGGGCCGGGATCTGGGGGCCCCTTATTAAAAGGGGCTCCCAGATTCCGATAAGCCCCCCGCCCGCAGACCCCGACAACCAACGGCCAGGGTTGTCGGGAAGAGGCCCTTGTCCTCATCAACATGGGGACAAGGTGCTTTGGGGTGGGGGGGCCCCGCAGGGCGCCCCCTCCCCCGAAGCACCCACCCCCCATGTTGAGGGCATGCGGTCTGGTACGGTTCAGGAGGGGGGGGGGCGCTCGCTCGTCCCCACCCCCTTTCCTGACCGGCCAGGCTGCGTGCTCGGATCGGGGTCTGGTATGGATTTTAGGGGGGACCCCACGCCGTTTTTTCGGCGTAGCAGGGTTCCCTTTATAATCCATACCAGACCTAAGGGCCTGGTATGCTCCGCGCTCGCCGCAATAGGAAGATTTGTTTTTCCTATTGCAGCGAGCGCGAGATGCAATACCCTGCCCTTGTGTCGTATCTGGTCCGTCGGACCAGCATACACACGAGCGGGCTTTCCGTCGGACCAGCACACACACGAGCGGACTTTCCGCCCGAAACTGAGTCCGACAGAAAGATTTAAAACTTTTTTCAAATCTAGGTCCGGCGGGCTTTTGGGAAAAAGTCCGCCGGAAAAGTCCGCCGCCGCCCACGCACGGGCGGATTGTCCGGCACACTCTGGTCCGCCGGACCAAGTATGCCGGAAAGTCCGACCGTGTGTACGCGGCATTAAAGGGCATTTTCCTCTACAGTTACACCCTTGTGAGAATCCTGATGCCGCGTACACACGAGCGGACTTTACGGCGGACTTTGCCCGGCGGATTTTTCGACGTACTTTACGACGGACTTTCTGAATGAACGGACTTGCCTACACACAATCCACCAAAGTCCGTCGAATTCGTACGTGATGACGTACGACCGGACTAAAACAAGGAAGTTCATAGCCAGTAGCCAATAGCTGCCCTAGCGTGGCTTTTTAGTCCGTCGAACTAGCATACAGACGGCGGACTTTTCGACCGGACTCGATTTCAACGGATAAATTTTAAACAAGTTTCAAATCTAAGTCCGTCCAACTTTTGAGAAAACAAAGTCCGCTGGAGCCCACACACATCGAATTGTCCGACGAAATCCAGTCCGCCGGGCAAAGTCCGCCGTAAAGTCCGCTCGTGTGTAGGCGGCATTAGGTTGAAGCTGCCGTATGCGTATTTGAAGACCTCTTCCTATATTGGTAGGAAAAAGGTCTATTCTTTGCTGTGAATAGTCCCAGATGTGTCCTTCACCATCATTTGAGATGCAGTCATTACATGTTACCGGGGGCTGGTCTACCATATTCTGCTGGAATACGAAGACATTGATCTTCCCAAGAGACCCACGTGGCTTAAGTCAATTAATGAGGCCTAGCGCAGTTATCAGCAGGATTACCGGAGGAGGTGCGGTCCCCAGATAATTGAGCAGGTGTCTGGTGTAACCACATATTGTTCATGCATTGCCCTGCCCTACTTATCATGCAGGGGACGTTTCCATTTGGTATTCAGTTGTTGCTGAGCCTAGGGACCATGGTATTGTATGCCTAGGGCATTGTGCCATCGTTTGAGCCGATTTTTGGTTTCATTCATGATTTCTATCGTAAATGCCCGGAAAGAGAACCTGTCACTTTTGCTCATTCAGGGCAAAATGACAGGTTCTCTTTAAAGTAACCCCCCACCTTTCCTGGTCATTAACTCCAAAGGAGGAAAAAATCAGATGGGGTGGGTGGAAGGGAAGATGGATGAGTTTTTAGAAGAACCTGACATTTGCTTGGAGCGATGTTGGGAGTTTTTCATTTCATTTCATCGATCAAAAAGGTAAGCACATAAAATGTGATTACCTAAGCAAGGGGTCATAGTTAGCGTTAGGGTTAACATTAGAGTAGGGTTGCCACCTCATCCCTTTAAACCCGAACACATATTATTTACTCAGGTTCTCTGGCTGATTACAGTGGTAATTAACCACTTGCCGACCCCTGCACGCCGATATATACGTCGGCACAATGGCAACGGTGGGCAAATGGGAGTACCTGTACGTCCCCTTTAATTGGCGGGGCTGCGCCGCCGCCGGCGCACGCATGCCGTGTACAGCGTGACCATGCCCTCGGGACCCGCGGACTCGATGTCCACCGGTCTCCCGTTGATCGTGTCACGGAGCCGCAGAACGGGGAGATGCCTATGCAGTGCCGGGACAAGGTCATCTAGAGCCCAGGGCGAACATGCCAAATTGTGTCCCCCCACAAGATGTATGAGCATTATTTGTCAGTGAACCCCCCCCCCAAAAAAAATTGTGCAGTAAGCTGCATGCCCCCCCCCCCCCAAGCATAGCATTCTCCTTTCTCCTAGTACAAATTCACCCCCTGCTGAAATCCCCCCTCCCAGCACGAATCTTTGCCCCCCCCCATCTCCCCCCTCCCAACTTAAATCCTCTCTCTCCCCATATGCGCCCCCCCAAAAATAATAATTCCCTCTCCTAGCACAAATGCTCTACCCTTGAAATTATCCCCTCCAAGCAAAAAATTCTCCCCCCACACTCAAAATCCTTCCTTCCAGCACACATTCACATTCCTATGCTAGCGCAAATTACATCCCTACTAGCACGAACCCCCCACCCAAAAAAAAATGTACCCTTTTATATTTTATTTTATAGCACAACCCCCATGAATCCCCCCCCCAGAACAAATCATCTCCCCTCTTCCCAACACAAATCCCCCCCAAGTCACCCCTCCTAGCACACCTCTCCAAATTTGCCCTCCTAGAACAATTCTTACCCCCTGGCGCTCCCCATATTCGCCTTCTCAACACAAATCTCTCTTCAACATCCCCCCGCCAATCTCCTTGTGGTGCCCACCCACCTCACACAATACCACAGTGCCCAGGGCAGCCGTCCCTCCTGCCCACCCCTTGTCCCGGCCCTGTGCCTATGTAAACAAGGAATTTCCCTGTTCTGCCTCTTGACATGACAGAGATCCACTGCTCCCTGTCATCGGGAGCAGTCATTGCTGTCATGTCAGTAGTAGCCCCTCCCCCACAGTTAGAACACCTCCCTAGGACACACTTAACCCCTTGATTGCCCCTTAGTGTTTAACCCCTTCCCTGCCAGTGTCATTTACACTGTAACCAGTGCATTTTTATAGCACTGATCGCTGTATAAATAACAATGGTCCCAAAATAGTGTCAAAAGTGTCCGATGTGTCCGCCATAATGTTGCAGTCACGATAAAAATCGCAGATCGCCGCCATTACTAATAAAAAAAAATGCCATAAAACTATCCTCTATTTTGTAGACGCTATAACTTTTGCGCAAACCAATCAATATACGCTTATTGCATTTTTTTTTTTACCAAAAATATGTAGAAGAATACATATCGGCCTAAACTGAGGAAAAAAAATGTTTTTTTTATATATTTTTTGTGATGTTTATTATAGAAAAAAGTAAAAAATATTACCTTTTTTTCAAAATTGACGCTCTTTTTTTGTTTATAGCGCAAAAAATAAAAACCACTGAGGTGATCAAATACCACCAAAAGAAATCTCTATTTGTGGGGAAAAAGGGACTACAATTTTGTTCGGGTGCAACGTTTCACGACCGCGCAATTGTCAGTTAAAGCAGCACAGTGCCGAATCGCAAAAAGTGGTTAATGAATACATAAATGTTTTTGTAAACTTGCCTGTCATCGGGAGCAGTGATCACTGTCATGTGAGTGGAAGCCCATCCCCCCCACAGTTAGAATCACTCCCTAGGACACACTTAACCCTTCATCCCCCCTAGTGGTTAACCCCTTACCTGCCAGTGTCATTTACACAGTAATCAGTGCATTTTTATAGCACTGATCGCTATATAAATGACAATGGTCTCAAAATAGTGTCAAAATTATCCGATGTGTCCGCCATAATGTTACAGTCACGATAAAAATCGCAGATCGCCGCCATTACTAATAAAAAAAAAAATATATAATAAAAATGTCATAAATCTATCCCCTATTTTGTAGACGCTATAACTTTTGCGCACAAAACAATCAATATACTCTTATTGCGATTTTTTTTTTTTACCAAAAATATGTACAAGAATACATATCGGTCTAAACTGAGAAAGAAATTTGTTTTTTTATATATTTTTGGGAGATATTTATTATAGCAAAAAGTAAAAAATATAGCTTTTTTTTTCAAAATTGTCGCTCTTTTTTTGTTTATAGCGCAAAAAAAAAAAAAATCACAGAGGTGATCAAATACCACCAAAAGAAAGCTCTATCTGTGGGAAAAAAAAAACAAAAAACGTTGCACGACCGTGCAATTGTCAGCTAAAGCGATGCAGTGCCGAATTGCAAAAAATGCTCTGGTCAGGAAGGGGGTAAAATCTTCCGGGGCTGAAGTGGTCAAACACACTTAGTGCCTTTTCTGCAATAAATGAACCTGTGTAATTAATAGGACCTCATAGGACAGTCAGAGGTGAATGAAAATTCCTACTACAAGCTTCAACCTGACACTGATAGAAGTCATAAGACTGCTACTCTACACACTGCTGATGAGAAAAGGTATTTAGCAGTTTATATTTACTGGAATAATTGCATTTCCATGTTCTGTGTACTGTGGGAGACCAGATATAGTCAATGCAGGCTCCGGGGTTTAGTAACACTTTAATATTTTCTGTCGCTTTAGTAAAGCCACTCCACTGAATCCAATTCAGTCCATCCACGTTCCATCTAAAAAGAAGATATTTGACTAAACCAAGCTCTGTCCCATGTGGGCTTGTAAATTGGGACAGCTCCCGCTAACCATGGGACCGGCGGGGGCGCCTGGGATCCGTCTCATGGTGGGCTGTACAGGGCATTGATCTCCAGACCTCATCCTTTTTCACAGCTTCCCCTCTTGGCGTTGCGGACTAGCGATGCAAACAAATTGGCGCACAAATTGATTTATCGGTATCTTGTTCAATAAAGCTTTTCCCTCGTCTGTCTCAGCCCCGGCTCTGTTATGAAAGCCATTTACATAATTGTGGATCAATTGCGGAGTTTGTTCCATTTGCAGACACCGTTTAGAGAAACGGATTCTTTTATATGGGGAATGTGTCACAAGCCGCGCGGGGAGATATGAATTATACTTGAAGTGGGGTGTGATAAGAGCTGGAATTGAACAATAATCAAGCATGACCCGTCGTGGATGTTTATTCCGCTCCATCTCAATAGCAGAGGGAGTCCAGAGTCATTGCAAGACTATGGGGGTGATTTACTAAAGGAAAATCCACTTTGCACTGCAAGTGCACTTGGAAGTGCAGTCGTTGTAGATCTGAGGGGTAGATCTGAAATGAGGGGAAGCTCTGCTGATTTTATCATCCAATCATGTGCAAGCTAAAATGCAGTTTTTTATTTTCCTTGCATGTCCCCCTCGGATCTACAGCGACTTTACTTCCAAGTGCCCTTGCAGTGCAAAGTGGATTTTCCTTTAGTAAATAACCCCCTATGACTGATGAACAAAAAAGGAGATCTATCAAGAGTACATTACTTGGCCTGGCATTGCTGACCTTCCAATTCCAGTTACCTGGCTGTCATGCTGATCCTCTAATTTTACAAGCCTCTGATTCTCTAAAATACGAACAAAGCCTATCCCTCTATAGTACACTATATTGCCAAAAGTATTGTGACGCCTGTCTTTACACGCACATGAACTTTAATGGCATCCCAGTCTTAGTCTGTAGGGTTCAATATTGAGTTGGCCCACCCTTTGCAGCTATAACAGCTTCAACTCTTCTGGGAAGGCTGTCCACAAGGTTTAGGAGTGTGTCTATGGGAATGTTTGACCATTCCTCCAGAAGAGCATTTTTAAGGTCATGCACTGATGTTGGATGAGAAGGCTTGGCTTGCAGTCTCCGCTCTAATTCAACCCAAAGGTGTTCTATCGGGTTGAGGTCAGAACTATGTGCAGGCCAGTCAAGTTCCTCCACCCCAAACTCGCTCATCCATGTCTTTATGGACCTTGCTTTGTGCACTGGTCCAAATCATTTGGTGGGGGGATTATGATGTGGGGTTGTTTTTCAGGGGTTGGGCTTGGCCCCTTAGTTCCAGTGAAGGGAACTCTTAAGGCGTCAGCATACCAAGACATTTTGGACAATTTCATGCTCCCAACAAAGCAAGGTCCATAAAGACATGGATGAGTGAGTTTAGGGTGTAGGAACTTGACCGACCTGCACAGTGCCCTGACCTCAACTTGATAGAACACCTTTGGGATGAATTAGAACGGAAACTACGAGCCAGACTTTCTCATCCAATATCAGTGCCTGACCTCACAAATGCGCTTCTGGAAGAACGATCAAACATTCCCATAGACACACTCCTAAACCTTGTGGACGGCCTTCCCAGGAGAGTTGAAGCTGTTATAGCTGCAAAGGGTGGGCCAACTCCATATTGAACCCTACAGACTAAGACTGGGATGCCATTAAAGTTCTTGTGTAAAGGCAGGTGTCCCAATACTTTTGGTAATATAGTAGAGAGCGAGAGAGAGAGAGAGAGATTTACCTATATAGATAGATAGATAGATAGATAGATAGATAGATAGATAGATAGATAGATAGATAGATAGATAGATAGATAGATAGATAGATAGATAGATCCATCCATCCATCCATCCATCCATCTATCCATCTATCCATCTATCCATCTATCTATCTATCTATCTATCTATCGTCACACTTTTATAAAAATGTTGTTTCAGCACTATGGAGAGCTCCACCCAGCTAACTCCCCATCGGGGTAAAAGCTGCATTGACAGCCTACTATAAATAAGACATACAGCAGCTGTCCATATTAATAGTGGACAGACTGTTATAAATAAGGGGAATGTGGGCAAGACATGTATTAAAAAAATAAACACATAAGATACATTAAAAAAAAAACGTAATAAACAAAATGCATTAAACACATTCACAGTGGTCACACTATTATAAAAAGAGTAAATATTTGCAAGAAGTTAATATAATTTATTAAACATAAAAAATACATAAAATGAAAAAGCAAAATACATTTATAATGAATAATAATAAATAAATTAAAAATACATTAAATACATTCATAGTGGCCACACGATTATAAATAGGGTCAAAGTGAGCAAGAAATGAATAAAATAAAATAAACACAATAAATAAAAATAAATACATTGAACACATTCATGGTGATAAAACTATTATGTTGTGGGCAAGAAATGTGGTCAAATGTCAGAAGGTCAAGTTTTTATTAAAGATTCACTTTGCCGGTGAAATAAAGATACCCCTGTTGGAGGATGCAGACAAGCAAGGAATGGAGCTGGTCCCAAGTGGTGCTTGAAAGGGGTCATGGGATTATTTTATCAGCCATAACATTTCACCAACTGCCAGGTCATAAAACAATGAAATATGCCTTTAAATAAAACAACCCCCATTCATTCAGCTCACTTCTTGCTGAAGTGGAGAACATCTAAGCGTGAGAATCTAAACAGAACAGTAATTTCTAACCAGTCCCATGCAAATGTTTTGTTTGAGAATGGTGAATGGAGAATAATTTTTTTTTAACTGAGTACAAAGTCATGCAGAAGTCCCACAACTGCTTTACTAATTGATCTTCCTGCAAATTACTTGAAACACTGACTTCCACTCAAATTGACAATCTTAAATTGATCATCATCACTTTTTTTCCCAAGGACAATTGTCCTTTTTTTGTGGGGCAGCAAAAAAAAAAAAGCAACCCAAAATAAAAAAAATAAAAATAAAAAATAAAAAAATAAATTAAAAAAAACCCCAAAACAAATAAGAATATCCAACACACACAAAAAAAAAGATTTGGCTTTAGATACATTTTGAGACTAAAATGGCACAAGCCCTCAGTAATTACCAATCTTAGGGGTCTATTTTTGATGAATGTCTCAGCATTTACAAATACATTTCCAATAATTCCTCTAATCGGTCTGCGAGGTGTATTTCCTATGATCATCAGCTCCATCTATTGGACATAATACGTATTTTCCTGAAATACCTCAGTCAGGAAAATACTGCACTATGGGCACTAGATGGAGCTAAAGAACAAAGGAATATACTGTACATATTAGACACATTATGGAGATTATTCATGATGGCTGTGAATTTGTTATGAACAGACGTCCTAATGTCTTTTAGGGCGCATATAGTACAAGTATAGTATCTCTTTTCCAAAATATTTTTTGGAAAGTCCCTGAAGCCAGTAAGTTAAAACTGAAGTCCAGGCAAGTTTAAAAAAACATTTATGTATTCATTAACCACTTTTTGCGATTCGGTACTGCGTCGCAGGTCGCGCGACGTTGCACGGTCAATTGCGCGGTCGTGCGCCGTTGCACCTTAACAAAATTGACGTCCTTTTTTCCCCACAAATAGAGCTTTCTTTTGGTGGTATTTGATCATCTCTGTGGTTTTTATTTTTGCGCTATAAACAAAAAGAGAGCGTCAATTTTGAAAAAAACTTAATATTTTTTACTTTTTGCTATAATAAACATCCCCCAAAAATATATAAAAAAACATTTTTCTCCTCAGTTTAGGCCGATATGTATTCTTCTACATATTTTTTGTAAAAAAAATAGCAATAAGCGTATATTGATTGGTTTGCGCAAAAGGTATAGCGCCTTCAAAATAGGGGATAGTTTTATGGCATTTTTTTTTTTATTAGTAATGGTGGCGATCTGCGATTTTTATCCTGACTGCGACATTATGGCGGACACATCGGACACTTTTGACACTATTTTGGGACCATTGTCATTTATACAGCGATCAGTGCTATAAAAATGCACTGATTACTGTGTAAATGACACTGGCAGGGAAGGGGTTAAACACTAGGGGGCGATCAAGGGGTTAAGTGTGTCCTAGGGAGTGATTCTAACTGTGGGGGGGGGGGTGGGCTACTACTCACATGACAGCGATCACTGCTCACTAGGGATGAGCTTCGTGTTCGAGTCGAACCCATGTTCGACTCGAACATCGGATGTTCGACTCGAACATCGGCTGTTCGACTCGAACATCGGCTGTTCGACCGTCCGTCGAATTGCGAACGTTATGGGCCGTTCGCGCCAAATTCGTGTGGCGCGTCACGGCCCATAATTCACTGCGGCATCGCAGTGCATTGCTGGCTGATGATTGGCCAAGCATGCACTATGACCCGCATGCTTGGCCAATCACAGCGCCGTCAGTAGAGAGAGCTGTAATTGGCCAAAGCCAGGGTGGCTTTGGCCAATTATGGCTCAGGGGATTTAGTACACGCCCCACACTATATAAGGCCGCCTACACGGTGGCCCTGTGTAGTGTGTTCCGGTGTGCTGATAGAGAGAGAGACAGACAGTGTCATTTGATTTGAGTTAGATAGATTAGGCTAGATCTGTTCCTGCTATTTACATTTAGTGCAGTGCGTCCTGCTCACAGTGTTCAGCTAGATCCGTTCCTGCTATTTACATTTAGTGCAGTCAGTGCGTCCTGCTCACAGTGTTCAGCTAGATCCATTCCTGCTATTTACATTTAGTGCAGTGCGTCCTGCTCACAGTGTTCAGCTAGATCTGTTCCTGCTATTTACATTTAGTGCAGTGCGTCCTGCTCACAGTGTTCAGCTAGATCTGTTCCTGCTATTTACATTTAGTGCAGTGCGTCCAGCTCACAGTGTTCAGCTAGATCCGTTCCTGCTATTTACATTTAGTGCAGTCAGTGCGTCCTGCTCACAGTGTTCAGCTAGATCTGTTCCTGCTATTTACATTTAGTGCAGTGCGTCCTGCTCACAGTGTTCAGCTAGATCCGTTCCTGCTATTTACATTTAGTGCAGTCAGTGCGTCCTGCTCACAGTGTTCAGCTAGATCCGTTCCTGCTATTTACATTTAGTGCAGTGCGTCCTGCTCACAGTGTTCAGCTAGATCTGTTCCTGCTATTTACATTTAGTGCAGTGCGTCCTGCTCACAGTGTTCAGCTAGATCTGTTCCTGCTATTTACATTTAGTGCAGTGCGTCCTGCTCACAGTGTTCAGCTAGATCCGTTCCTGCTATTTACATTTAGTGCAGTCAGTGCGTCCTGCTCACAGTGTTCAGCTAGATCCGTTCCTGCTATTTACATTTAGTGCAGTGCGTCCTGCTCACAGTGTTCAGCTAGATCTGTTCCTGCTATTTACATTTAGTGCAGTGCGTCCTGCTCACAGTGTTCAGCTAGATCCGTTCCTGCTATTTACATTTAGTGCAGTGCGTCCTGCTCACAGTGTTCAGCTAGATCCGTTCCTGCTATTTACATTTAGTGCAGTGCGTCCTGCTCACAGTGTTCAGCTAGATCTGTTCCTGCTATTTACATTTAGTGCAGTGCGTCCTGCTCACAGTGTTCAGCTAGATCCGTTCCTGCTATTTACATTTAGTGCAGTGCGTCCTGCTCAGTGTTCAGCTAGATCTGTTCCTGCTATTTACATTTAGTGCAGTGCGTCCTGCTCACAGTGTTCAGCTAGATCCGTTCCTGCTATTTACATTTAGTGCAGTCAGTGCGTCCTGCTCACAGTGTTCAGCTAGATCCGTTCCTGCTATTTACATTTAGTGCAGTCAGTGCGTCCTGCTCACAGTGTTCAGCTAGATCTGTTCCTGCTATTTACATTTAGTGCAGTCAGTGCGTCCTGCTCACAGTGTTCAGCTAGATCCGTTCCTGCTATTTACATTTAGTGCAGTGCGTCCTGCTCACAGTGTTCAGCTAGATCCGTTCCTGTTATCTTCCTACTGACAGGCAGGCTTGTCTGGTTACAGTATATAAAGCTACCTGAAGAAAATTACAGGTGTTCTATCCCAGCTTAGTGCAGCTACAGGCCATTAGTATGTCTGGGAGGCCAAGAAGGAGAGGCAGACAGTCACAAGCCAATAAGAGAGGGCAAGCAGGCTCTGTGTCTAGTGCTGGTCGTGGAGACGGTGCATCCTCATCAGCACGTGGCCATGGGACACGCTTGGCCTTTTTTTCGGCAGCTGGCCGTGTTGAGCCGCAACATGCGGAAGACTTGGTCAAGTGGATGACCAAGCCGTCCTCATCCTCCTCATCCTCTCTCACCCATGCCCAGGGTGCTTTGTCTGGCAAAGCAGCGGCCTCTTCCCTCAGCTCAATGTCATCAGTGACTCCTTCCCTAGCTCCACCATGTCCTCCTGAGGATTCCCTCGAACTGTTTGACCACAGTGTTGGGTACATGCTCCAGGAGGATGCCCAGCGTTTGGAAGGCTCTGATGATGATACTGAGCTCGATGAAGGCAGTAACATGAGCACGGACAGAGGGGGTGCCCAAGAAGGACAGCAATCTGGCAGTCATGCTCCCCCTGCTGCAGCATACTGCCAGGTTTGCTCCAGTGATGAGGAGGGAGGGGATGATGAGGTCACTGACTCAACGTGGGTGCCTGATAGGAGAGAGGAGGAGGAGGAGGAGGAGGAGGCGGCACATCACCAACGAGGCAGAATGCCCTCCAGGGGCCAGCCTAAGGGCAGCACATTGACTGCATCACACCCCAAAGCTCCACATGTGCAGGGCGCTGCAGTCTCTGCGCGTTATTCAAAAAGTTCTTTGGTGTGGGCCTTTTTTGAGACGAGTGCATCAGATCGCACCGCTGCTATTTGCAACATATGTCTCAAGCGTATCTCGCGTGGCCAAAACATCTCCCGCTTGGGTACCACATGCTTGACCAGACATATGTTGACCTGCCATGCAGTTCGTTGGCAAGCATATCTAAAAGACCCACACCAAAGAACAAAGAGGATCTCTCCTTGCTCCTCATCAGCTGAGATTTCCAACCCCACTAGACCTTCAGTCCTCTCTGAGACCTGCAGTGAGAGGAATGAAGGTGTAGAATTAGGTGTGTCACAGCCAAGTACTTGTGGGCAATCTGCTTTTGGTACACCGACGTCAGATTGTACCAGGCAAATTTCCCTGCCCCAGCTGCTGCACCGCCGAAAGAAGTTTGCTCCCAGCCATCCACATGCCCAGCGGTTGAATGCTAGCTTGGCAAAATTGCTAGCACTTCAACTGCTGCCTTTTCAGTTGGTAGACTCTGCCCCCTTCCGTGAGTTTGTGGAATGTGCGGTTCCTCAGTGGCAGGTACCCAAACGCCACTTTTTCTCACGGAAGGCGATTCCGGCTCTCTACCGGCATGTGGAAGGCAATGTCCATGCCTCGCTGGACAGGGCGGTCAGCGGTAAGGTGCATATTACCGCTGACTCATGGTCCAGCAGGCATGGACAGGGACGTTACTTAAGTTTCACGGCGCATTGGGTGACTCTGCTGGCAGCTGGGAAGGATGCAGGACAAGGTGCAGTAGTGTTGGAGGTTGTTCCGCCACCACGCCTCCAAAATGCTGATTGTGACGCACCTCTCTCCTCCACCCCCTCCTCTTCTTCTTCCTCCATGGCCTCTTCCTCGGAACCAGCGGTGCTCCGTAGGCGTTCAAGGGGCTACGCAAGTACGCAGGCCAAAAGATGCCATGCGGTGCTTGAGCTGGTGTGCTTGGGGGACAGGAGCCACACTGGGGCAGAGGTTCTGTCAGCTCTGCAGGGGCAGGTTCAGAGGTGGTTGACGCCACGCCAACTTAAGGCAGGAATGGTGGTTTGCGACAATGGCACCAACCTCCTCTCTGCCCTCCGACAGGGACAACTGACCCATGTGCCCTGTTTGGCTCACGTCCTTAACTTGGTGGTGCAGCGGTTCTTGGGCAGGTACCCGGGCTTACAGGATGTCCTGAGGCAGGCCAGGAAAGTCTGTGTGCATTTCCGCCGGTCATATAATGCCAGTGCTCGGCTGACGGACCTCCAAAAGGAGTTTAACCTGCCCAAGAACCGCCTAATCTGTGACATGCCCACCAGGTGGAACTCAACGTTGGCCATGCTGCAGCGGCTGCACACGCAGCAGAGGGCCATCAATGAGTACCTGTGCGACTATGGCACCAGGACAGGGTCAGGGGACCTTGGTTTTTTTTCCCCACGCCAGTGGGCCATGATCAGGGATGCATGCACTGTCCTGTCACCATTCGAGGAGGCCACGAGGATGGTGAGCACTGACAGTGCATGCATCAGTGACACTGTCCCCCTTGTCCACCTGTTGGAGCACACGCTGCGTGGAATAATGGACAGGGCACTTGAGGCAGAACAGAGGCAGGAAGAGGAGGACTTCCTTAGCTCTCAAGGCCCCCTTTATCCAGACAGTGTTCCTGCGTGCCTGCCGATCACACAGGAAGAGGAGGAGGAGGAGGAGGAGGAGGAGGAGGAAGATTGTGTCAGTATGGAGGTGGAGCCTGGCACTCAGCATCAGCAGTCTTTAAGGGATCAGTCCCAAGGAACACATGGACTTGTACGTGGCTGGGAGGAGGTGGCTGCGGACGTTGTTGTCCTTAGTGACCCAGAGGACTCCGGACCGAATGCCTCAGCAAACCTACGCTGCATGGCCTCCCTGATCCTGCAAAGCCTGCGTAAGGATCCTCGTATTCGTGGTATCAAGGAGAAGGACCAATACTGGCTGGCAACCCTCCTTGATCCACGTTACAAGGGTAAGGTTGCGGACCTTATCTTGCCATCGCAGAGGGAGCAGAGGATGAAACATCTTCGGGAGGCCTTGCAGAAAGGTCTGTGCAACGCGTTCCCAGAGACTGGGAGGTTACAAACTCCTGTTTCTGGACAACGTGTTGCTGAGGCTTCGGTCAGTCAAGGAAGGAGCGGTGGAGAAGGTGGCCGTCTGACTGATGCGTTCAGACAATTTTTTGGTCCGCAGCCCCAAGGTATGATCGGTTCCAGCAACCATCGCCAGCGTCTGTTTTACATGGTGCAGGAATACCTAGGGGCAAGATCAGACTTGGACACCTTTCCCACCGAAAATCCTCTGGGTTACTGGGTCTTGAGGATGGATCACTGGCCAGAGCTTGCACAGTATGCAATTGAGCTACTGGCCTGTCCTGCATCCAGCGTTCTTTCGGAACGCACATTCAGTGCTGCTGGAGGCGTGGTAACCGATCACAGGGTGCGTCTGTCCACTGACTCGGTCGATCGGCTGACCTTCATAAAAATGAATCAGTCTTGGATCACCACCAGCTACCAAGCACCTGATGCTGATGTAACTGAATAATTTTTTTCAGATCCCTTCAAAGACTGCCTATGCTGATGCTGAGTGACTATCCCTGAGTAATTATCCTCTTCCTCCTCAATCATCACGCTGATAGCTTGTAAGAACATTTTTGGTTCTGGGCGCCACCACCAGTGCCTAAGGCACAATTTTTCAGCCCCTGTTTAACAGGGGCGTGTAATTACAATTTTTGATGTAATACTTTGCAGCAGGGCTCGTTCCTGCATTCCAACTAGAGTGTCTGTGAGGGGTTGCAGTGTTGTGGCACCAGCACCAGTGCCTAAGGCCCAATTTTTCTGCCCCTGTCTAACAGGGGCGTGTAATTACAATTTTTGATGCAATACTTTGCAGCAGGGCTCGTTCCTGCGTTCCAACTAGAGTGTCTGTGAGGGGTTGCAGTGTTGTGGCACCAGCACCAGTGCCTAAGGACCAATTTTTCTGCCCCTGTCTAACAGGGGCGTGTAATTACAATTTTTGATGCAATACTTTGCAGCAGGGCTCGTTCCTGCGTTCCAACTAGAGTGTCTGTGAGGGGTTGCAGTGTTGTGGCACCAGCACCAGTGCCTAAGGCCTAATTTTTCAGCTCCTGTTCAACAGGGGCATGTAATTACAATTCTTGATCTAATATTTCACAGCAGGGCCCTGTGAGGGCTTACAGTGTTGTGGCCACAGCAACACCTAAGGCCCAAATTTCTGCTGAGTATATAGGGCAGGACCCTACTTTCAAACATCTAACTTACAAACGACTCCTACTTGCAAACGGAAGGAGACAACAGGAAGTGAGATGAAATCTACCCCTAGGAAGGGAAATTCTCTCCTGTAAGAGTTAATATGGGAAAACAATTTCTCCTTTCCACTGATGCTTTCCAATCCTTGTTCCACAAAAAAACCCAAATTTTCAAAAAACATTTTTCATTGGGACAAAAAAGTGAGGTGAAATCTTCTGAAGAGGAGGAAAGACAGCAAAACAAATGTCACAGGGGTGATAACCCTTCCCTATATTTTCCAAAAAGCTTAAAAAAGATTTTTTGGCTGGAGCTAAACACGTTAAAAATGTACCCGTTCAAAATTACAAAGAGATTCTACTTAACAACAAACCTACAGTCCCTGTCTTGTTTGCACCGCCTGTATACTGCTGTTCAGAGTATATAGGGCCTTTCCTTATTTTAATTTGGGTGTGGGGTTCCCCTTAATATCCATACAGGACCCAAAGGGCCTGGTAATGGACTGGGGGGGTACCCATGCCGTTTGTCTCACTGATTTTCATCCATATTGCCATGACCCGACATGACATTAAACCCGCAAGCAGTTTTAAATGAGACTTTTTCCTTTAAAAATGACATTTGGTGCAGGGACTGTTCTAAACATGGGAAACACGCGTCACACCCCCCAGGTACGATATTTAAAGGAATATTTCACTTTTTTTTTTTACTTTAAGCATCATTAAAATCACTGCTCCCGAAAAAACGGCCGTTTTTAAAAGTTTTTTTTGCATTGATACATGTCCCCTGGGGTAGGACCCGGGTCCCCAAACCCTTTTTCGGACAATACCATGCAAATTAGCCTTTAAAATGAGCACTTTTGATTTCGAACGTTCGAGTCCCATAGACGTCAATGGGGTTCTAACGTTCGTGCGAACTTTCGGTCCGTTCGCGGGTTCTGGTGCGAACCGAACCGGGGGGTGTTCGGCTCATCCCTACTGCTCACAATGACAGGGAGCGGTGATCCCTGTCATGTCACTAGGCAGAACGGGGAAATGCCTTGCTTACATAGACATCTCCCCGTTCTTCTGCTCCGTGACACAATCGCGGGCACCCGGCGGACATCGAGTCCGCGGGACCCGCGGTCACAGAGCACGCAGCAGGCGCGTGCCCACAATGCCGCATCTTAAAGGGGACGTACCTGTACACCCTTTTGCCCACCCGTGCTATTCTGCCGATGTATATCGTCGTGCGGCGGTCAGGAAGGGGTGAAAGTATAACTAAAGGCAAAACTTTTTTATTTTTTTTGTTTTTATTGCTGTGTGTGTTCTCCCCGTTAGGGAGATCCCCCCCTCTCTATTTGTCCTATTTAACATTATCACAGATAGTGAAAGAAAATCCCAAATTTTGTGTTGTCACCAGAACAGGGATAGAGGGGAAATCATCCAATCAGGGTTCTTGTTGATCATGTCAGGAATTCAAAGCTGTCATATGTGTTGTGCATATGTCCTGTGTTATGTCAAGCAGTCTAATTAGCCCTCCTAATGCTTATCTTGGACTACACTGTGATTATTGTCTACAATGTAGGAAGAGGATACGGGGAAGGATTTGGGTAACTTAACAAATGACAACTTGGCAGGGCTGACACCATTCAGTCTACAAAAATGCAGTGTGTTGTCAGCCCATGTTAGGAAATTAGGAGCTGAGTGGATTTCTTGCAGATCAACAGGTATTTTTTGTACAGGCAGTCCCCCAGTTACGAATGATTCCTACTTATGAACGGGAGGCGGCGTGATGCTCTGCGCATGCGCGGCCACTTTTCGACGGCAGGCACCTCGGAAAACATTGGAAAACGACATCTGCGCATGCGCGGCTACTTGACAGAGCATCGGAAAACATCGGAAAACTACGTCTTTGCCGTTCTGCGCATGCGCTTCCGACTTACGAACCCGTTCGTAACTCAGGGACTGCCTGTACTTGCAGGGTCTCTAAATTGATAAGACAGGGAAATTGGAGATACTGCATACTTTTTTTGTTTTTTATTATTATTATTTGCCCCGACAGGGGGTCCTGGTGCCAAGGCTGGACCCAACTGCTATGCCTCCAGATTACACCAGGGTACCACTTTCTCCAGCTTGCCGAACAGTCCCAAAAAAAAAATTGCTATGGGGCACCATTATTTGTAGTTTATTTAAATGCCGGCTTTGTGACATTTTTAGGATTGTTGTCCATGCAGATACTTACTGTGCCAGGCGCTAGTGGCAAAGACTAACACATGAATATGCTTTGATCTAAACCATTCCATTGTAGCTCTGGCTGTATGTTTAGGGTCGTTTTTCTGCTGGAAGGTGAACCTCCGCCCCAGTCTCAAGTCTTTAGCAGACTTTAACAGGTTTTCTTCTAAGATTGCCCTGTATTTGGCTCCATCCATCTTCCCATCAACTCTGACCAGATTCCCTGTTTCTGCTGAAGAAAAGCATCCCCACAACATGATTCTGTCACCACCATGTTTCACAGTGGGGATGGTGTGTTCAGGGTGATGTGCAGTGTTAGTTTTCTGCCACACATAGAGTTTTTCTTTTAGGCCAAAAAGTTAGATTTTCGTCTCCTCTGACCAGAGCATCTTCTTCCACATGTTTGCTGTGCCCCCCACATGGCTTCTCGCAAACTACAAATGGGACTTCTTATGGCTTTCTTTCAACAATGACTTTCTTCTTGCCACTCTTCCATAAAGGCCAGATTTGTGGAGAGCACGACTAATAGTTTTCCTGTGGACAGATTCTCCCACCTGAGCTGTGGATCTCTGCAGCTCCTCCAGAGTTACCATGGGCCTCTTGGCTGCTTCTCTGATGAATGCTCTCCTTGCCCGGCCTGTCAGTTTAGGTGGACGGCCATGTCTTGGTAGGTTTGCAGTTGTACCATACTCTTTCCATTTTCTGATGATGGATTGAACAGAGCTCCCTGAGATGTTCAAAATTTGGGATATATTTTTTATAACCTAACCCTGCTTTAAACTTCTCCACAACTTTATCCCTGACCTGTCTGGTGTGTTCCTTGGCCTTCATGATGCTGTTTGTTCACTAAGGTTCTCTAACAAACCTCCCGAGGGCTTCACAGAACAGCTTTATTTATACTGAGATTCAGGGCTGGTGCAAGGATTTTTGACACCCTAGGCAAAACCTAATTTTGCTGCCCCCTGGCTCCACCCCTGACTCCACCCTCGTTGCCCTGCCCATATATACCCCACATTTTTACTGAAGCGCCCATCAAATGCAGCCTCACCTGGGCCCATCCAATGCAGCCTCACCAGCGCCCATCAAATGAATGTTTGCTTGCTTCCATTCATTCGGGAGTCGGGACACTGCGTGCTGACACTATGTGCCAATAGAACGGCGGCTGCCTGCTGATGCTGAGATTTAGTTGCTTGCTGCAGAGAGAAGAGAGTAGGAACACCAGTGGCCGGGCGCCCTAGGCAGCAGGGCGCCCTAGGCGGCTGCCTAGTTTGCCTAGTGGTAGCACCAGCCCTGCTGAGATTAAATTACATACAGGTGGACTCTATTTACTAATTAGGTGACTTCTGAATGCAATTGGTTCTACTAGATTTTAGTTAGGGGTATCAGAGTAAAGGGGGCTCAATACAAATGCACGCCACACTTTTCGGATATTTATTTGTGAAAAAATTAGAAAACACCATTTATTATTTTCCTTCCACTTCACAATTATGTGCCACTTTGTGTTGGTCTATCACAAAAAATCCCAATAAAATACATTTACGTTTTTGGTTGTAACATGACAAAATGTGGAAAATTTCAAGGGGTGTGAATACTTTTTCAAGGCACTGTATAAAGAGGAGACTCCTTTTCCTTCCCTGCAATTTCCATTATTAGGATCATTCTGAATACCTCTCTAAAGACTTTCAAAGGTGGCTTCCCATTGTGAGGGCTCTCAGGGTCAGTTTTTAATGGAGGGACCCAACCACGGCCAGGAAACAGTCACTTTGTGTACCGGCTCCAGCAGCGGAGATAAAAGGAGGTGTAATGTAATGATGATAATTATCATATGAGGCTCGTTAGGTTTTCAGAATGAAAGCTGCTATCGCACCTCCGATCACAGGAAGAAGCGCCACCCCGCCACATGCGGTCAGGCGCTGATTTCTTCTGATGCAAATCCAATTTTCACCTTGGCTAAATTAGCAAATCAGCCAAAGCAGAGTCAGGAATTGCAGAACATTAAAGAGACACTTTACCCATTCCATGTATCTTGACAACCCAATCCCCCCCCCCCTCCAGCAAAGTATAATCTCCAACCTCTGATCATTCACCAGCTTCTTGCTCTGTTGGGGCCCTTGCTCGCTCTAATGCAGGGGCCCCCCGTCTTCTCAGTACAAGGGACACATTGTATATTTTACATATATTTGCAGGGCGAAAGAAAATCAGCTTTATAATCAGTGTCCCCCCTATCAGAGCCCCCCCCCCCCCGCCGCTTGTATCAGGATCCCCATCAGAGTCCCTCCTTGCATCAAAGTTCCTCCTTACAACAGGGCCCCCATCAGCCACCCCCTTACATCAGTGTCCCCATCAGAGTCTCCCTTACATCATAGACCTCATCAGAACTCCCCCTAATATTAAGTTCTCCCTCAGAAACCCTTCTTACATCAGTGTCCCTACCAGAGTCTCCCTTGTGTAGTACTGCCCCCTAGGGGACTGCTTGGAATTACCTGCTCATCTGCACTGCTATGACCTAGTGAACATTCCAACCCACCTGGCACTCTGGGTTCAGACATCCCGATACCGCTGCAAAGTAATGAATTTGAAAACTCGAGGTATTTAGATTCCGATAGTATTTACTTGAATCAACTGGAAAGGGTGGTACACAGCAAGGAGGGGATAAATCTGCTGAGCTTTAGTGCCGGTTCACACAGGGGCGACTTGTCAGGCGACCTAGCCGCCTGACAAGTCGCCTCCCGTTCTGTACTACGGAACCGTTCTAATAGGAGCGACGCAAGTCGCTCCGACTTAGAAAAAGGTTCCTGTACTACTTTGGGGGCGACTTGCATAGAATTCTATACAAAAGTCGTTTTGCAAGTCGCCGTGGAAGTCGTGTGCAGGTCGCCTCGGTGAGGCGACCTGCAAGTCGTGCCGCCCCTGTGTGAACCGGGGCTTAGGGCTTACGGCGCCAGTTCAGCAAAAGAATTCCTCCGACGGTCAAGTAATAACAAAGGATGCAGCTCATTAGAAACACTTCCTTTAAGAGGTAATACTTTCCAGATTTGTGCACAACGGAAAAATTTGTTTCGTTTCGGTTCGTTGTCATTTGTAAAATACATCATTTAGTTCTGTTATATTCGTTATGTTACGTTAATACGTTTTCAGGATAATTCGTTATTATTCATAGAGTGTCGATATTCGTTATACTGAATCTCGAATCATGTCAAATTCATTCGTTATATGCGCTATAATTTCATTTGTATTGATTGAAATTCGATATTTATGTATGTATATATATATATATTCATGATAATGATTCGTAGTTTGGAAAGTCGTTTGTTTATTGAATCTTTTAACACACACAATGACTATATCTCTTCTCCTCTGCTCAAATACTATACAACACCCTTCTCACTCAGTTCTCAGGAATGCACTTTGCTAGTAATCCGACCTCCAGCACAAAATTAATTAGCTGATTGGACTGTAAGATTTACTTTGAGTAGACCTTTTGTTTCATTAGATCTTTAACCATCTACCGAATCATGTCGAATTCATTCATTATATCCGCTATAATTTCTTTCGTATTCGTTGAAATTCGTTATTTTTTTATTCGGACATTCGGATGCATCCGAATGTCCGAAAGATGCAAAATTCGGCCGAATTTCGATTCTTCACAAAACGAATTGCACAAGCCTAATACGTTTCCCCTAGGGATGAATACAACTAAACAGACTAGGAAAGAAGAAAGAAATGGCTGCACATCCCGAACTTCTGATTGCCTTTTATTTTGCCTCACAAAGATAACACCAAAGACACCAAACTGTGGTCACGTAGACATCTTGTGCTTAATCATTAATGATTAAGCACAAGATGTATGTGTGAAACGCGTCTACGTGGCCACAGTTTGGTGTCTTTGGTGCTATCTTTGTGAAGCAAAATAAAAGGCAATCGGAAGTTCTGAATGTGCAGCCATTTCTTTCTTCTTTCCAAGTTTCCCACGGAGGCGGGCCGGGGCTAGGACTCTGCAAGATACTCCAATCAGCCTTATCTTTATACACCTGGAGCAGCAGTTCTTTTTCTTGTAAACTAAACAGACTAGACTGACTCACTAAAAGAGGCAACCTGGCTTGACTACAACGACTCTAGAGATGAGCGCTAAGGCCTAGAGATGATGGTACAAGGGCCCTTGTGTAACTCTAACATTAATGTCCTCGTTGCAGATCTGATGTTCTTCACCGGTTCGTCGGAGCTCGTTAATTGTAATCCAAGTAGGTGTAATGGGGTGTATTAAGTTCCTTTGTAGAGAGTGAAGTGGAAGGGCTAAAGCACTGCGTTGTGCTAAATACAAGAAAGTGTTCATAGGGTAGATGTGTCTGATGCAAAGTATCTCAGTGATACCGTGACAAGATTGCAGATAACAGATGTACCATTAGACCTCTCACTGACAACCAGGTAGATGTGATGTCTTCCAAACAGCTTCTGGTGTAACTGTAACGATGCTTCCACAGCGAATCCACCGCTTTGATCTTACTTTTTGCAGCTTCACGCACAGACTGGCTGGTCACTGTAGTGATGCGGTAAGGATGTCCAATGCCAACCTGCTCCTCTCAGCAATCCCTCTGATGGTAGCAAAGATCTCTGGGATATGTGGTCCAGATGCATAGGCAGCCAAGACAGTTATCAGTCTGATAAACTACCCATCCCATAGTTCCTTTAACCGGACTCACCAATATGATGTCATTTAATAGCTCATCAGATTGCCTCCTCACATCAGGGTCCCCATCAGAGTCCCTTCTTACATCAGGGTCTTCAGCAGAATCCCTTCTTACATCATAAACCTCATCAGAGCTACCCCTGATATTAAGGTCCCCATCAGATTCCCTCCTTACATCAGGGTCCATATCAGAGTCTCCCTTAAGTTAGGGTCCCCATCAGATTCCCTCCTTACATGAGGGTCACCATTAGATTCCCTCCTTACATCAGCATGCCCATCAGAGTCTCCCTTACATTAGGGTCTCCATCAGAGTCCCTTCTTACATCAGGATCCCCATCAGATTCCCTGCTTACATCAGAGTCCCCATTAGAGTCCCTCTTTACATCAGGGTCCCTATCAGATTCCCTCCTTGCATCAGGGTCCCTATCAGAGTCTCCCTTACATTAGGGTCCCCATCAGATTGCTTCCTCACATCAGGGACCCCATAAGATTCCCTCCCCACATCAGGGTCCCCATCAGAGTCCCCCCTACATCAGGGTCTCTATCAGAGTCCCCCTTACATCAGAGACCTTATCAGAGTTCCTATCAGAGTCACTTCTCACATCAGGGCTCCATCAGAGTTCCCCTGTACATTAGAGTCCCTCCTTGCATCAGTGTCCCTACTCCCTGCTCTAGTGGAATTAAAATTTTGGATATAGGGGAACATGTGACCACTTTCATCTGACAGTAGCTGGGGCCACAGTGGCCGTTCACTAGAACTGAACACATCACATGAGGGGGCATTGATTTAATAGAACTTGGTGGGCTCCGTTACCATCCAACACTAGAACTTACTCATAGTGGCACACCTCCCAACTTTTTGAGATGGGAATGAGGGACACCTATCAGAAAAAGTATGCAGGCATGGGACACACCCCTTGCCACACCCCCTTAAAAGAGAATTGTACAAAAAAACAAGATTGGTTAAACCCACAAGTGCTTTTTTTTTACCACTACTATTCCTTTATATTGGCTTTTGGAATTTACAAATGCAGCAATTTAGAAATCAGATGAAAGGTTTAGCTCTGGGAAACACTTTTTGATAGATAAAGTGCATTTTATTTACAACTATATACAGTCAGGTCCATAAATATTGGGACATCGACACAATTCTAATCTTTTTGGCTCTATACACCACCACAATGGATTTGAAATGAAACGAACAAGATGTGCTTTAACTACAGACTTTCAGCTTTAATTTGAGGGCATTTACATCCAAATCAGGTGAACAGTGTAGGAATTAAAAACAGTTTGCATATGTGCCTCCCACTTTTTAAGGGACCAAAAGTAATGGAAAAATTGGCTGCTCAGCTGTTCCATGGCCAGGTGTGTTATTCCCTCATTATCCCATTTACAAGGAGCAGATAAAAGGTCCAGAGTTCATTTTAAGTGTGCTATTTGCATTTGGACTCTGTTGCTGTCAACTGTCAATATGAGATCCAAAGAGCTGTCACTATCGGTGAAGCAAGCCATCATTAGGCTGAAAAAACAAAACAAACCCATCAGAGAGATAGCAAAAACATTAGGTGTGGCCAAATCAACTGTTTGGAACATCCTTAAAAAGAAAGAACGTACCGGTGAGCTCAGCAACACCAAAAGACCTGGAAGACCATGGAAAACAACTGTGGTGGATGACTGAAGAATTCTTTCCCTGGTGAAGAAAACACCCTTCACAACAGTTGGCCAGATCAAGAACGCTCTCTAGGAGGTAGGTGTATGTGTGTCAAAGTCAACAATCAACAGAAGACTTCACTAGAGTGAATACAGAGGGTTCACCTCAAGATGTAAACCATTGGTGAGCCTCAAAAACAGGAAGGCCAGATTAGAGTTTGCCAAACAACATCTAAAAAAGCCTTCACAGTTCTGGAACAACATCCTATGGGCAGATGAGACCAAGATCAACTTGTACCAGAGTGATGGGAAGAGAAGAGTATGGAGAAGGAAAGGAACTGCTCATGATCCAAAGCATACCACCTCATCAGTGAAGCATGGTGGTGGTAGTGTCATGGCGTGGGCATGTATGGTTACCAATGGAACTGGTTCTCTTGTATTTATTGATGATGTGACTGCTGACAAAAGCAGCAGGATGAATTCTGAAGTGTTTTGGGCAATATTATCTGCTCATATTCAGCAAAATGCTTCAGATATCATTGGACGGCGCTTGACAGTGCAGATGGACAATGACCCAAAGCATACTGCAAAAGCAACCAAAGCGTTTTTTAAGGGGAAGAAGTGGAATGTTATGCAATGGCCAAGTCAATCACCTGACCTGAATCTGATTGAGCATGCATTTCACTTGCTGAAGACAAAACTGAAGGGAAAATGCCCCAAGAACAAGCAGGAGCTGAAGACATTTGCAGTAGAGGCCTGGCAGAGCATCACCAGGGATGAAACCCAGCGTCTGGTGATGTCTATGTGTTCCAGACTTCAGGCTGTAATCGACTGCAAAGGATTTGCAACCAAGTATTAAAAAGTGAAAGTTTGATGGATGATTGTTAATCTGTCCCATTACTTTTGGTCCCTTAAAAAGTGTGAGACACATATACAAACTGTTGTAATTCCTACACCGTTCACCTAATTTGGATGTAAATACCCTCAAATTAAAGCTGAAAGTCTGCAGTTAAAGCACATCTTGTTTGTTTCATTCCAAATCCATTGTGGTGTTGTATAGAGCCAAAAAGATTAAAATTGTGTCGATGTCCCAATATTTATGGACCTGACTGTAGATCAGACCAAAATGACGGACAAATGAGGAGGAATGAGGGACAGAGGGACATTGCTCCAAATCAGGGACAGTCCCTCAAAATCAGGGACAGTTAGGAGCTATGTAGTGGACCTATACAGTGGGATGATAGCAAGGCAGGAGACGGTGGTGTTCTGCCATGAGTAGGCAATATGACACCAACCACAGCCTTGAAATAGTCACTTTTATACCAGTTCCAATTATCCGGAGATGAAAGGAGGTGATAATTATCATATGAGGCTTGTTTTCAGACTGAAAGCTGCTATCACACCTCTGATCACAGGAAGAAGCGTCTCTTTAACCCCCCAGTCTCCAGATCCACACAATTTACATTATTATTTTAGACGTGTGCTTTTTTGAGGGGAGAATATTTAGAGTAGCGTAGTGTTTTTTACGTGTGTTTTTGGCTTTTTTTAATGTGCATTTAATTGTTATATACAGTACATACTGTTAGTTTAAAGCACAACATTAAACACGTATTAGCAAAAGTAGGCAGAGGACAGCCACCACCCCCCCTTAAAGGTGAATTGTACAAAAAAAATGATTGGTTATATCCACAAGTGCTTCTTTACCACTACTATTCCTTTATATTGGCTTTTGAGATTTACAACTACAGCAACTTTGGATGAATGGTTTAGCACTGGAAAACACTTTTTAATAGCTAAGTAGTGCATTCTATATAGATATATACATATCTATATAGATCAGACAATAATGAGGGACCAATGAGGAGGAAAGAGGGACAGAGGGACTTTGTTCCAAATCAGGGACAGTCCCTCGAAATCCAGGACAGTTGGGAGCTATGGCCACACCTCACAACTTTCAAATTGAGAATTAGCCACACTAATCCACAGCACAAATATCCCCCTCAATCTATCCTTTTAGCACAAATTATTTTATCCCCCTCACCCAAATTACCTCTCCCAGCTCAAATCCTTCCCCCCAATCTTCCCTTCCAGTATAAATATTCCTCCCCCTCAAAAACCACCTTCTAGAACAAATGCTCTTACCCCCCCCAAATCCCCCCCTCACAGCTCAAATCCCCCCTCTCAACACAAAAATTCCTCTCAATTGCCCCCTCCTGGCGAAAATCTCCCCTCTCAGCACAAATCACCACCCTCTTATATCCCCTTCCAAAAACAAATCCCCCTTTTCCGCACAAAGTTCCCCCCATATCCCCTGGCCTGCTGGGCTGCATGCACAGATTATGGGCTAGTATGGATTTTTGGGGGGGACCCCACGCCATTTTTAAAATTAATTTTGTGATGGGTTCCCCTTAAAATCTGAAGGGCCTGGATTGAAATGGGGGGGGGGGGGGGCACACAGTTTTCTTTCTAATTTTTGGGCTAGAAGGAAAAAGAATTATGTCACACACTGTACTTTTTTCATCTGACATAGCCGAGTCGCAGTCCATTGAAAATGCATTAAAGTTGTGCTGAAATCAGCACAAATCGCATCACTTTGAAGTTGCACTCAGGGTGAACAGGGGGGGGGGGGGTCAATAATAGATTTGCCTTTATGATGGAAGCAGCCAAACACATATTGTGGTCATTGGGTTCAGAAGGAAGATAGGGTAGTTGAAGGTAGTTGAAGGCAATAAACATATATACACAGTATCTCACAAAAGTGCGTACACCCCTCACATTTTTGTAAATATTTTATTATATCTTTTCATGTGACAACACTGAAGAAATGACACTTTGCTACAATGTAAAGTAGTGAGTGTACAGCTTGTATAACAGTGTAAATTTGCTGTCCCCTCAAAATAACTCAACACACAGCCATTAATGTCTAAACCGCTGGCAACAAAAGTGAGTACACCCCTAAGTGAAAATGTCCAAATTGGGACCAATTAGCGATTTTCCCTCCCTGATGTCATGTGACTCGTTAGTGTTACAAGGTCTCAGGTGTGAATGGGGAGCAGGTGTGTTAAATTTGGTGTTATCGCTCTCACTCTCTCATACTGGTCACTGGAAGTTCAACATGACAGCTCATGGCAAAGAACTCTGTAAAGGTTCTGAAAAAAAGAAATGGCTAATTGGGCCCAATTTGGACATTTTCACTTAGGGGTGTACTCACTTTTGTTGCCAGCGGTTTAGACATTAATGGCTGTGTGTTGAGTTATTTTGAGGGGACAGCAAATTTACACTGTTATACAAGCTGTACACTTACTACTTTACATTGTAGCAAAGTGTCATTTCTTCAGTGTTGTCACATGAAAAGATATGATGAAATATTAACAAAAACGTGAGGGGTGTACTCACTTTTGTGAGATACTGTATATTCTTATAAATATATATATATTTTTTTGTTACTTTGTAAATTTTTGGGAAATGTAACCCCGTCTATGCGGAACACTATTTCTATGTGAATAGGAAATGACTCCCCATCCATCTTGTATAAAGGTAGATGTTTTTATCCCCATTCCTCGTTGTAGGTTTATTAGGCCTCTCGGTGCTTGTAATATATCATTTGCTCCCCGTCGATTGCTCCTCATTATATTTATAACGCCGGACGTGACCTGGGTGACAATTTTCTGTTTATTTACAGAGCAGATGCCGAGACAGCTTCGTTGTTGATGCAGAAACGTCACAGATTGGCATTCTGTCTCCTGGACGTTTCTCATTCTGCAGATATTCATATCCTGCCGGGAGGGGGGGGGCGAAATAAATAATGAAAGGGGTTATAGTATATTTTAAATAAATGACTCCTGAGTACAGACGGCTTCTCTCTCATGGGGGTTACTTATTTACTATAATACGGTGGTACTTATTTAAAAAAGAAAAACGCCTGAAGTAGGGTCAGTTTCTGTTAAATCAACCAATCGGTTTCTCCCTTCCATCCTCCCGCTACTGCTAAATATGCAACACATTATTAAAGAGCTCTCTGTGCATTCTTTTTCTTTTCGATATAGAAAATTTGGATTCAAAGCGATAGTAAAGCTCGCTTTGTGATTTTTACCTACAGGTAAACCTATAATTGTCAGAAACCACGAAAACAGACCGAGGCAGAAGTACAGTTAAATCACACTTGTTTAATAATAAAAGTAAAAATAACAAACGTAGTCAAAACATAGCCAAAGTTCAGTAACCGTAACGGATAGTCAGCCAAGCCAGAAGTCAGGGATCAATGTGGAACAGCAAGCAGGATCTGGAGCCAGAAGGGATGTCAGCAAAGCAATTCTTTAAACAGGAACGCAGGCGTCCGTCTCTGTAATGTTGACCAAGGCGAAGGCAGAGATCCTCTGGACTGGATGGCTTAAGTAGGCAGGACTGACGAGCAGGATATCATCAACAGATGAGTCACTGTGGAGAGATAGGAGCTGGCAATTAACCGACAGCTGAGTGGCCAGCTCAGAGAAGGAAGGGCTGAGCCCAGCCCTAACAATAATAAGGCTTTACCTGTAGGTATAATGAATATCTCCGTGCACCATTTAGGAAATATTCACCCTGGAGGCAGCCAGTGACATCACTGAGGCTTGTGCTCTGAAGGTCCGACTTACCTTGCTGGAGCTTCAGAGCTTCGTGCCGGAACCAGGAGGAAAGACAGGTGGAAGATGTCAGCCCTCCCCCACAGAAGTGCTTCATTCTAAGGTAAGTATTCATTCTACGGCAAGGTAAGTATTTCATAATGTGCTAGTATGCGATGCATACTAGCACATTATGCAATTCCCTTTCACAATTGTGCGACCTGTCCTGCGACTTGGGACTGCAAAGTCACATGACAAGTCATACCCATGAGTACTATTCGTATCTGCACTACTTTGGTTCGACTTTGATGCAACTTGAGGTCCATAGACCTCAAGATTACATAGGCATTGCTTCAAGTCGCGTCAAAGTCACGGCAAAATCGGCGCAAAAATGACTGCAAAATCGCATGACTTTCAGTTCCCACAAGTGTAAAAGTGGCCTTACAGATTTTTTTTTTTTTAACTAGGTGCGGTTTACAATCGCTTTAACGTTTCACTGCCAGAGCCTGCTTCGCTTTTTTTCAATTTTTTTTATTTAAAAAAATATTTTAAGCCTGAAGATTACCTAAAGCCCAACTCCTGGCAAAGAAATATGTTCCCATGCAATGGGGCTGTGCCCGCTCTGCACGTTAACTGCACATTCTTTTTTTGGGGGGGGGGAGTGGGAATACTAACCTAATCCTCCCATTCCCCCAGCACAAGACTGGTCCGGCACCCCCGCGCTCCAGTGGTCTTGAATGGCAGACTGTTGCTGACGTCATCGCGCATCAGAGCAGGTTTCATAGACCAGGAACAGTCCACCACTAGATCGCCGCTGCTGTATCTCGGCCAATTAGGAGGAGAGTCCTGGATGGCTAAGACACTCATGGACTTTGCTGGAAAGAGATGGGGCTCCTGTAAGTAATTAGGGGGGTGCTGGGGCGGCTGCTACACACAGTTTTTTTATCTTAATAGAATAGAATGCATTAAGATAAAAAACCTTTTGCCTTTACAACTCCTTTAAAATTAGTATTTTTTGCTAGAAAATTACTTAGAACCCCCCAAACATTATATATATTGTTTTAGCAGAGTCCCTAGACAATGAAATGGCGGTCATTGCAATATTTTATGTCACACTGTATTTTCGCAGCAGTCTTTTGGGGGGAAAAGGTACACTTCAATGAATTGAAAAAAAACTAAACAGTAAAGTTAGCCCAATTTTTTTGTATAATGTGAAAGATGATGTTATGCCGAGTAAGTAGATACCTAACAGGTCATGCTTTAAAATTGTCACGGAATTGTGACAAACTACGGTACCTCAAAATCTCCATAGGCGACGCTTTAAACATTTTTACAGGTACCCGTTTAGAGTTACAGAGGAGGTCTAGTGCTAGAATTATTGCTCTCGCTCTAACGACCTTAGCAATACCCCACATTGCGGGCGTGACTTACATATGTGTTTGCTTTGGCGCACAAGCATGGAGGGATTGGGCGCTTTTAAAAAAAAAAAAAATCCTATTTATTGTATTTTTTATTTTTGCACTGTCCCCTTAAAAAAAAAAAAAATTCTGATCACTTTTATTGCTGTCACATGGAATGTAAACATCCCTTGTGACAGTAATAGGCAGTGACAGGTATTCTTTATGGAGGGATCGGGGGGTCTACAAGACTCCAAACCCCTCCCCTGCACTTGAAAGTATTCAAAACGCCAAGATCTGCGTTTTTTGAATACTGTGCATTTTTTCAAAATGGCGCCATTGGCCGCCGAGTGAACCGGAAATGGCGTCGCGACTATTCCTCTAATGAATCCTGCATATTAAAGTGGAGTTCCACCCACTTTTACAACTCTTCAGCATCCCTCACTAAACTGTGCACTGTAAACAAATTGGACATTTTTAAAAAAAAATTCTCAGCACCTACTGTATATCTGCTGTATTCATTTTTCACTTCCTCCTCCCTGGCCGCGGCCCATCGCATCATTTCCTGTTTGCAATGCCTTCTGGGAAGGGGCGACAACTTCCTCTGACACTGCCGTTGCTATGGAAACCTGACCTGAAACCTATTACACTGCTTGTGCTGCATTAAGCATGTGCGAGATCTGAAAGGATGAGATCCAGGAACAAATGCAGTCTGGCTTCAGATGCCCACACTTAAGATGGCCACAGCCTGCTGTAAGTTTATAAAATAACAAACTACTGCTATAAACTAACAAAACAGACCTTAGTTTACAGACTAACTTTACTAGAATACATTAAGCTTGTGTATTATAGGGGTATTTTTATTTAAAAAGTATAATTTCGGCCGGAACACCACTTTAAGCCCCCGTTCACATGGGGCCGATTTGACAGGCGATTTGACATATCAAATGCCAAATCGGAGCCTATCGCCGGCAACGGCATACCTCCCAACTGTCCCTGATTTTGACGGACTGTCCCTGATTTGGAGCAATGTCCTTCTGTCCCTCATACCTCCTCATTTGTCCCTCATTTTGGTCTGATCTCTATAGATGTATATAAGATGCACTTTTTATCTATCAAAAAAGTGTTTCCCAGCACTAAACCTTTCAATTTCTAAATTGCTGCACTTGTAAATTCCAAAAGCCAATATAAAGGAATAGTAGTGGTAAAAAAAGCACTTGTGGGTTGAACCAATCTTTTTTTTTTTTTTTTTTGTACAATTCTCCTTTAAGGGGGCGTGACAAGGGGTGTGTCCTATACCTGCATACTCTTGCTGATAGGTGTCCCTCATTCCCAAAAATAGTTCCTGCACTTCTTTTGGCGTTTTTCGGGAGCGATTTCAATAGACATCTGTGCATGAACCTGCAAATCGCTCCCCAAAGTCGGACTGAAATGCCGGTTTGAAACGGAACCCACATCCAGTGTCAACCTAGGCTCAGGAAGACTGAAACAGCTTTTATTTTAGTGATTGGGTTTAGATCTATTTTGACTAAAATCTTGGTGGACTGACCCTTTATTCTGCGTTGGCAGCTGATTATGATTATAAGCATTTTGCAGAATATAATGATGTCAGCATATTTAGTGTGCATATCCTCTCAAATGAGAAGCCTAATAACACATGGCTCCCGGAGTTTAATTACATTTAATCTTTTTTTTACTAAGTAAAGTGAATTATAAATCTGCATCCGAGTTGAATCATTTAGTTACAGAGTTGAGCAGTCCAGAGCAGACGTAAGCATTTAGAGCAGACATAAAATCATACCTCCCAACTTTTTAAGATGGGAATGAGGGACACCTATCAGCAAAAGTATGCAGGCATAGGACACACCCCTTGCCACGCCCCCTTAAAGGAGAATTGTACAAAAAAACAAGGTTGGTTAACACAAATGCTTTTTTTTTACCACTACTATTCCTTTATATTGGCTTTTGGCATTTACAAATGTAGCAATTTAGAAATCAGATGAAAGGTTTAGCGCTGGAACACTTTTTGATAGATAAAAAGTGCACTTTATATACAACTATATAGATCAGACCAAAATGAGGGACAAATGAGGAGGAATGAGGGACAGAGGGACATTGCTCCAAATCAGGGACAGTCCCTCGAAATCAGGGACAGTTGGGAGCTATGATAAAATGTTTTTTTTAATTTTTACCTAAAGCCCTGGTTCACATTGGTGTGATTTGGCATGCGATTTGACATGTCAAATCACATGCTAAATCGGCGGCTATTGCCGGCAATAGCACCGTCCGAATCAGTGCAATGCTGCACCGATCCCCAAAAGTAGTTTCTGAACTACTTTTGGCGACTTTTGGTGTGACTTCAATAGACATCTGTGCAGGAACCCACAGAGATGTCTCTGAAATCCCCCCCCCCCCCGAAGTCGGACTGACATGCGGGTATGAGATCATGCGAGTTCAATCAGGCACCAGTGTGAACCTGGTCTAAAAGGATAGTTCACCTTTACAAAAATACTGCCTAAACAGGTAAAGGGATGTTTGTAGATGAAAACAAACTGTACCGCTCTGAATAAAAATGATAAAAACCCTCGCTATAGGTGTAGGCCAGGGGTCCTCAAACTTTTTAAACAGGGGGCCAGTCCACTGTCCCTCAGATTGTTGGGGGGGGCGAATCAATGCAGCCT
Organism: Lithobates septentrionalis; assembly: GCA_037952835.1. NCBI lineage: Eukaryota > Metazoa > Chordata > Amphibia > Anura > Ranidae > Lithobates > Lithobates septentrionalis. Next base: position 275,262 of record JBBDGP010003962.1, on the reverse strand, counting down.
GACCAGTGCCCAACAATGCAGCCTTACCAGTGCCCAACAATGCAGCCTCACCAGTCCCCAGCAGCGCAGCCAGCCTGACCAGTGCCCAGCAGCGCAGCCAGCCTCTCCAGTGCCCAGCAGCACAGCCAGCCTCTCCAGTGCCCAGCAGCGCAGCCAGCCTCTCCAGTGCCCAGCAGCGCAGCTAGCCTCTCCAGTGCCCAGCAAGGCAGCCAGCCTCTCCAGTGCCCAGCAAGGCAGCCAGCCTCTCCAGTGCAGCCAGCCTCTCTATTGTCCAGTTATGCAGCCTGACCTGTGCCCAGTTATGCAGCCTGACCTGTGCCCAGTTATGCAGCCTGACCTGTGCCCAGCAATGCAGCATGATCTGTGCCCAGCAATGCAGCGTGATCTGTGCCCAGTAATTCAGCCAGCCTGTCCAGTGCACGGGGATTAGTGAGAGGAGCGCCGCGGGACTTACCGCTATGAACAGGCAGCCGCGAGGAGAATCCTTGTGAAGCTTTCCCACGCTGGAGCGGGCTCTGTGTCTCCGCCCCCACTCTGGATAGTGCCCGAAATCATTACCGTTTCCCCCTATGAAGCAGGGTCCGCAGGGAAAGCATCTCTCCGGGCGGACCGCTGTGGGGGCTCCAGTGCCCAAAAGGCCGGGAGGGCCGGGTAAAAGACCTTGGCGGGCCGTATTCAGCCCACGGGCCGTAGCTTGAGGACCCCTGGTGTAGGCCATTTACATACCTTATCCCCTTTGCGCCGTACGCATGACATGTTAGGTTTCTATTTACTCGGCGTACCATCATCTTTCACATTATACAAAAACATTGGGCTAACTTTACTGTTTTTGTTTTAATTCACGAAAGTGTCTTTTTTTCCCAAAAAATTGCGTTTGAAAGACCGCTGCACAAATACCATGTGACATAAAATATTGCAACGATCGCCATTTTATTCTCTAGGGTCCCTGCTAATATATATATTTATATATATATATATATATTGTTTGGGGGTTCTAAGTAATTTTCTAGCAAAAAGTACAGATTTTAACTTGTAAGCAACAAATGTCAGAAATAGGCTTAGGTATGAAAGGGTTATGAATAGGGTTGCCACCTCATCCCTTTAAACCCGAACACATATGCTAATTAAGGTGGTAATTAAACTCACTTGGTGCCTTATCTGCATTTAATTAGCCTCAGAACCTGTGTAATTCATATGTGTTCGGGTTTAAAGGGATGAGGTGGCAACTCTAGTTATGAAGCCTGACTGGAATACTCCCAGGACGTTGCTAAGTGAGGCCTAGTCATCACTGCTCACCTCCACCATCACAGGAGAGAGCTCTTATCTGATTCTAACCCCTTCATATACCCTGATGCAGTAGCTCAGAGTTTGAGAGCTCTCTCCTGTGATGGTGGAGGTGAGCAGTGATGACTAGGCCTCACTTAGCAACGTCCTGGGAGTATTCCAGCCAGGCTTCATAAGGTATGTAAATGGCCTAAATCAATGGTTCTCAATTCCGGTCCTCAGGACCCACCAACAGGCCAGGTTTGCAAGATAACTGAAATACATCACAGGTGGTATCATTTGCTGCTCAGTGATTGCAGTATTCTAGTCTGCATCTCCCCAAGGTAATACTTAAAATCTGGCCTGTTAGTGGGCCCTGAGGACAGGAGTTGAGAACCACTGGCCTAAATCTATAGCAAGGACATTATTCAACTTTAGTCAGAGCTGCACAGTTTGTTTTTATCTACAGACGCCCCTTGGCTGCATAGGCAGTTTTGTGGTAAAGGTGAACTAACTCTTTAATTCATTCTCTGCAATAAAGTACAACTAAAGGCAAAACTTTTTTTTTGTTTTGTTTTAGATAGAGTGGAGAGGGATTAGAACCCCTGTCAGTTTTTTTTGCTGTCTGTGCCCCCGTTATGAAGATTCCACCTCTCTATTTGTCCCATTTATCATCATCATTGAAAGTGAAAGTAAAAGAAAGATTTGGGTTGTCCCCAGAAAAGTAATAGAGGAGAAATCTTCCAAAGGGGACCCTGGAGGGGCTATAGGGGTTCACTTAATTAGCAGAAATTTCCTCTCACTTCCTGTTTTGGCGATGGGACAGGAAGTGAAGGGGAATCACTGGCAAAAAAAAAAAACTGACAGGGGTTATAACCTTCCCTATCCAAAATGAGAAAAAAAAAGTTTTGCCTATAGTTCTAATTTGAGGTAAAAAAAACCTTCTGGGCGCAGCTCCCCCCCCCCTCCCAGCCCCCACCTTTACTTTTTTTTTAACATAAAGGGCCCCCACTTATACTTACATGAGCCCCATCTTGATCCAGCGATCTACCGTCTGGTAGGTGTGCCCAGCCTATTGCATTAGGATGTGCACCCCAAAGCTCAAACACATATGCCCAGACATCCCAAGTCTCCCGCAAGGGATCTCCCGGGAATGATCGGTGTGGCGGGAGGGACAGCTGTGAACACCGATCTCCTTTGTATAGATTTTTAGCTGACAGCCGCTTCTCCTTCTCTCCCTCCCGCGGCTGTCAGCTAAAAAGCTATACAGGGAGATCGGTAATCACAGCTGTCCCTCCCGTCACACCGATCATCCCCGACTGTTTCCTGTGTGCTCTTCCAGCCCCCCTCCGTAGCCTTCTCCGCCAGCCCGTTCTCCTCCGGCCCCCATGTTCTCCTCTGCACCCCCCTGTTCTCCTCCGCCCCCCCCCCTGTTTTCCTCTGCTGCTCCTGTCCTCCTCCTCCGCCCCCCTCGTCCCCCGCAGCTGGCTCCCCTCCCCTCCTCTCCTGCCGGATGCCGGGGAAATTGTCAGGAATTGGACACAGTGAGCGAAATCGCTCCTGTGTCCTATGATAACTGAACAGAGAAAACTGTGTTTATTATGGTCAGTTTATGAATGAATAGGAGCCTCTGTCTCCTGTTCATTCATCTTTAGTTCTGAGAAAGGGACTGGGGAATCTGTGTCCTCAGTCCCCTTGTCTGTCTCAAAGAGATGTCAGGGGTCTGTTTAGACCCCTGAAATCTCACCAAAGCCCCCCAAAAAATATAAAAAAAAGTATTGTAAAAAAATTCTAAAAAAATGAAAAAGTGTAATAGAATAAAATAAAAAACTACTGACACCACTCTCCCCTGCCCTACCAACACTGTCCACTGCCCCAACCCCTTCCCCCCAAAAAGCATTGTGAAAAAAATTAAAAACAAAATGAATTGTAAAAAAATCAATTATTAAAAAGAAAAAAACGACGGACACCGTCCACTGCCACATACCACATACCACCCACCCCCCCGCCCCCTTCCCAGAAGCACTGTGAAAAAATCTTGAAAAAGTGATTTAAAATATATTTTGCCAGGGGGGGGGGGGGGGGATTTTAAGGGCGCAAAGTGCCACCTCCCTGAAATGAGTTTTTGCAGGTTGGGATGTCTGTATACCTTTCTCTGCAGCCTCAGATTCATTTCGGTCCGAATCTCTGAATTAAATAGTTACACATTTAGTTGAAATCCGTTAAAATTTGTTTTGTTTAATCATTTTCTAATGAATTCCAACTTTTCAGAACAATTAGAATTTGGATCGGTCGAAAAACGATCAACCAATTCAAACTGTGTGTAGAAATAGCAGGTTTGGGCTGGGAAGCCGGCCGCCCGCATCCTTAACAATCACGAGCCATCATCATTTAAAAAACCGGCATAGGGTCCCCCCCAGTCCACACCAGGCCCTTTGGGGGCAGAGCCCCTCCTGCCGCAAAGCACCCACCCCCCCATGTTAAGGGCATGTGGCCTGGTATGATTCAGGAGCAGGGGGGCCCCTCGCTCACTTGCCCCCCCTTTTCCTGACCTACAGGCTGCATGCACGGATAAGGGTCTGGTATGGATTTTGGGGGGGACCCTACGCTGTTTTTTTTTTTTTTTTGGCGTGGTTTTTTTAAACATTTTTCTATTGCCAGGAAATGCTAGCATTCTTTGTCTTTACATTCATCTGTCAGTGGGGATCCCCGCTGACAGATGACTCATCTGTCATCAGGACGCGGGCGGCCGGCTTCCCGGCACGCTGATTAACAACCAGCTATTTCTTCACACCGATTTTGGATCGGTTGATCGTTTTTTGACCGGTATGAATTCTAATCGCTCTGAGAAGTTGGAATTCGTTAGAACATTAATAAATGAAACGAATTGTAACGAAAACTAAACAAAATTTTATGAAAGCAAAACGAATCCCTTCCCTTACTGAAGATGCCGGCGCCTGCACCTGGAAGCCGAGGGACGGGTCGGCTTCGGGTGAGGACATCACGGGCGCCCTGAACAGGTAAGTGTCCTTATTTTAAAAATCAGCAGCTGCAGTATTTGTATTTTTTTTTCCGGCGGAACTCTGCTTTAAGAGAGTTGAAAATGTGGCCAAACCGCCTCTTTTTATCACCCCCAACCTCAAGTGTAAACTAGACCTAAGAGCATGGCTTAATGCTGTGTCCAGGGCCGTTTTTAAGGCAGGGCAAAAGGGGCAGCTGCCCTGGGCCCTGCCATCGTTGTGGGGCCCAAAGCAGCTGCCTCATACTTGCCAACTATCCTGGTTTAACTTCCCTCATCCCTTAAGGGTTTAAGTCCCATGCTGTGTCCCAATATCTCAGTGTGAAGTGCTGCTACTAATGCTGCCCAGCTCTGCTCTATTGTTGTGTACAGATGACTCACCTGCAGACCCTGTGTTTACATGTAAATTACCGGCATTCATATGTAAATAGCAGTGACATTCATATGTAAATAGCAGTGGCATTCATATATAAATAGTGGCGGCCAGCGGCATTGATATGTATATCATGCCCCCCTGAAGTCATATCCACAGTAATCTCTAGCAACCAATCAACAAGCAGAAATCATGTGCTGTAACCTCTAGCAACTAATCAGTGAGCCGTAATGTGTGCTGTAACCTCTAGCAACCAGTCAGTGAGCGGTAATGATACACTGTAACCTCTGGCAACCAAGCGCAATCGCTGCCTGATCTGATTCAGTAAACTGATTTTGAGTCTAGCTGCTACTTATTGTATGTCTCAGAGCAGGTGGAGAGCGAAACTGCATGGGGGCCCCAAGAAAAGTTTTGCCCAGGGTCCAATCAATATTAAAGATGGTCCTGGCTGTGTCTAGTATGTTTTCAGGCACTGGGGGCTTCAAAGGAGAGATGATGCTTTTTCATAGGGTAAGCTGAGAAGTTGCAGCAGTGATCAGCAGTCCCCATTTCCCCCCCTGGCTATACAGTATGGCAGGGTCATCTGAACCATAAGCCTGAATAAACAGAATTACAAAAATTTGGGCAGGTAAGGAAGTTTTTACATTTGTGTATTTAAAATGTGTATCATCTCTTTGGCTGGAGCTCCGCGTTCAATTAATTAAGGAGTTTCAAAAATCGAGCACTTCATAAATCTTGCTCTTCTGTTAGCGAAGCTTTTCAGTTGGAGACATGCCAGGGATACTCTCTGGCGGTGATTCAAAAGTGATATTGTTTATTTTTGCATGCTGCCAAACAGACTTTTCTCACCGTGAGGCTCGTGTTGACGAAGTAATTTGTGTGCAGTCACAATAGGGCGGCATGAAATTCAAGGACAACGCTTTGGAGACGCGTCTAAACCTAGAAGCACATTGCATCGCTGATATAGGTTTAAAGTAGATCTAACCGAAAAAAGAGGAAGGTTGGGTGGGACTTTACATGTATCATGTAGGGTTTTTTAAGAAATACACAAATCAGAAAGTTTGATAAAAAGAGAATATGCCTAATTTTATTTAAAATATATACATGAAAGATTAAAACCTTGAAAGACAAACAACTTTTAAAACACTGTTACGGTATCACTTATCCAGGGTGTTGTTATCCTGGCTGGGGGATCCGACAAGTTGGGCCTACGCGTTTCGCAGGAGGACCCGCTTTATCAGGCCCTTGGATTTAGAGGATCATTTTTATATAAATGCATACACTGCAATGATAATGCATAGACAAGTATTATTGACTACAGCATTGTTTTTGCATGTTACCTAATTTTACAAACTACCAGTAATATATTTCATTTAAGTCACGATCAAAGAAAATTACAATCCAACAAATTTATCAATGGCATAATGAAGGCATAAAAAGACCTGCTTTATACACCGTGACAAAACATGGAAAAGGAGCAAGAAGGAGAAAAAGGGGTTGTCCAAAAAGCCTGTTTTTATTTTATTTATTTATTTCAGGTACTTATATAGCACTGTCAATTTTATGCAGCGCTTTACATATACATTGTACATTCACATCAGTCCCTACCCTCAAGGAGCTTACAACCTAAGGTCCCTAACTCACATTCATACAAACTAGGGCCAATTTAGACAGGATTCGATTAACCTACCAGCATGTCTTTTAGAGTGTGGGAGGAAACCGGAGTACCCGGAGGAAACCCACCCAGGCACAGGGAGAACATGCAAACTCCAGGCAGATGGTGTCGTGGTCAGGATTGTTGCCAGTGGCGGCTGGTGCTCAAAATTTTTTGTAGGGCGCAAAAAAATTTTGAAAAAAAATCATCAATTGCAGCCACTGTGCCATCAAATGCTCTGCGCCCTCAAATGCTGCCACTGTGCCCTCAATTTCAGCCACTGTGCCATCAAACGCTGCCACTGTGTCCTCAAATGCTGCCACTGTGCCCTCAAATGCTGCCACTGTGCCCATCAAAAGCAGCCACTGTGCCAAACACTGCCACTGTGCCCATCAAATGCTGCCAGTGTGCCCATTAAATGCTGCCAGTGTGCCCATTAAATGCTGCCAGTGCGCCCTTGAATGCCCCCAGTGTGACCCCCGCCCGCTCGCCGTCTGCCCGGAACTTACCCTGTTTTGGTGGGGCAGTGGGTGACAGCGACAAGCGGGGTCCTCCATGCGTCTCCCGCCGTCCTCATCTCTCTTCCTCTCTTCCTGATAGGTGTCCAATAGCGGCACCTGTCGTTTCAGCCAATCAAGTGACAGGTAACAGACCCGAGCACCTGATTGGCGGAGAGGCGGTTTAGCGTTAGGAAAGCGAATGGTAATTCGCTTTTCTAACACAGCTGAGTGACCTGTGAACGCCCAGCATGGCGCTCGCAGGTCACCTTTTTTGACACCTATTAGAGCCTATGGCTCTAATCAGGTGCTTCAAAAGCACCCATCCCCGCTGTAATTCAGGCGCTCCCGAAAAGGGGCCAGGCGCCTGAAAAGGGGGTGGTAGTGGCGGCCATAGATAGATTCATGCAATGCAGCCTGCTTATCGGGGTCCCAGCCATGTAAGGGACTAAAGAGAGGTGCCATTGAAGACCTGCCCTAGGAATTTCACAGAGGAGCCTGCTTGCTGGAGTCTGGGAGTGACAATCCAAGCTTGAGGGACACATTGACTGCTGAGCTAAAGGGGAAGGATTTCAGTGACTGTTGCTTCTGGTACCCCTGTTGCACAGAGCACAGGACATGCCTGGGAGATTGCTAGAGGTGCCCCAGTGCTGTCCACTTATCATCCTACTACTTAACCGATACAGCCCCGGAACATTTTACCCCCTTCATGACCAGGGGGGGGTATTTTTTGCTATTCTGCACTGCGCTACCTTAACTGGCGATTGCGCGGTCATGCAACGCTGTACCCAAACAAAATGTATATAATTTTTTCACACAAATAGAGCTTTCTTTTGGTGGTATTTGATCACCACTGGGTTTTTTATTTTTTGCGATATAAATGAAAAAAGACTGAAAATTTTGAAAAAAATAAAATATATATTTTTTACTTTCTGCAATAAAACATATCTAATAAAAAAATTCAATCGGGAGCCGACAAAGTCCCACCTATGGACGTAACGTGTACGGGGAAGGAGCTACGTGTGATGTCAGCCGTGGCCATCTTTATAGTTTATTCATCTGTATTCAGAGACGCCTGCACACATGCACTTGGATCAAGTGCCTTATTTGTAAGTGAACCTTTTAACTTTTTAAATAAATAGTGTTTATACGGAGAGCACTAGATTCTTCTGTTTTCATTTGCATATTGCTGTCATGTGGAGTCACTGATGCCCTTATCTTCTTGGATTGATCGGTGGAGGTCTTATCTCAAGGATGTGGGAAAGTCCTTGTTGATCTTTCAGGTCAAATCAAGGAGGTGAGAGGCTGCTGTTGTCTGTGGTGGATGGGCTGGACTCACTCATTACACCTGCATGTTTAAATGGACACTTGTCTACCACGGTGGCCGTTATCCTTTTCATGGCTTTTATGGACTAGTCATATTGTCAATGTATTAATGCCTATAATAAATAAATATAATGCAGGAAACCCAAACTGAACCTGGTACTCCAGCTCTGCAAGACCAGGTCGCTAAACCATTTAGCTACTGTATGGCCTATCATGTGGCTTGTGCCATGGTGGTACATATGGTTGACCTCCGAGGATGGAGACCAAGGTTCATACTCTGCTACGCATCAAAAATGAAGATCTTTAAATAGTGCAATAAATGACAAGTATTCAGGATTAAAAATAGAGGGCTCCCCACAGGTAATAATGGAACGTCCTCTTCCTGCAGGGAGGTGAAGGATGATGGAATCACAGGCTTGTCACAAGGTAACAAGTTAACAGTCACCTGAATAGCTGTTGTGACAAGTCTTCTCTGTGCTTGCCGTGTTTTTGCCTCAGTTACATCCTGCATATGTTCCTGAATAGCAATTTTCTATTGTGCGAGCTGTGTGGGAGTATATCGCAGTATTACATTTATAATTACAGTTATATTCTAATAAGCCTTGTCAGTTCCCCATCCAACCATACCAAGGCCAACAAGAGGAGATCTTCTGCCTGTCAACATGACATGGATCTTTGAGGATGCTGGCTGAGGAAAATAAGTAGGAATGCAGGGCTTGTATAAAAATACTATCTGGAATGGAACGTCATGGTTTCTAAGATAAGAACTCATCATTTATAGAAGAATTCACATTCATTAATTTTGTAGGCAAACTATGTAAAGATTTGGTCCACCCAAATGTCCCATGTAGACATTATAGATGAAGTCTGAAAGACTGGATTTATCACTGAGATATAAAAAGAAAGAAAGTTGGGGGAGTACACAAAACCAGTGTTGTTCCACAATAATTACCTCTTTTCCTAAAAACAAAAATGAATCACTGTCAAGCATCCGTAGGGTGCAGGCCTTGCATTGGCTGGGTGGACCTTATCCGTGGTCAGTGGTGGGCACAGAACGCTCTTCTGTGGACAGCGAAGGAGCAGCTGCAGAGTGACGAGGAATTTCACTTCTCTCAGCACATGCTCTTTTTATAGAAGCCTGCTGCCTGATTAGTCCTGAGGCCCCATTCACACCTGAGCGTTTTGTAGCTTGAAGCCTCAAGCTACAAAACGCTGGAGGGGAAAAAAATTCAATTATCCTCTATGGAGATGGTTCACATCTCCACTCCAAAACGCCTGAAGCCAGAAGCTCCAAAATGCCTGAAGCTTAAACAAGTTCTGGAACTATTTTTTTTAGGCTGATTTGGGCGGTTTTCTGCTTTTTACATGGGTGACCTTGTGACCTGTACAAAATCGTGGCAAAAACGCGTCAAAATCGCGCAACTTTCTGCCTGAAAACTCTACGCTCAGATGTGAATGGGGCCTTAGTGTTGCCCCCTTCCCTTTCAATCTGAGTGCAGTGCAGGAAATTCGGAGAAGGTTACACCACTCACAATAGTTTTAAATAAAGTGGTTCTAAACCCTTAAAGTGTAAGTCCACCCTAAAACTAAAATCCCTGCATCTACAGACTTCCACATTCTGATGCCATGTACACACGATCGGACTTTTTGAGCAGACTGGTCCGACGGAACGAATCCGTCGGACAATTCGACCGTGTGTGGGCTCCATCGGACCTACAGCGGACTTTTTCTGTCGAAAATCTGACGGACTTTAGATTTGGAACATGTTTCAAATCTTTCCAAGGGACTCAAGTCCGGTCGAAAAATCCGCTCGTCTGTATGCTAGTCCGACAGACAAAAACCGACGCTAGGACAGCTATTGGCTACTGGCTATCAACTTCCTTATTTTAGTCCGGTCGTACGTCATCACGTACGAATCCGTCGGACTTTGGTGTGATCGTGTGTAGGCAAGTCCATTCGTTAGAAAGTCCATCGAAAGTCCGTCGTAACTCTGTTGAAAGTCCATCGGAAAGACCGTTGGACCTTTGTTGCCGAAAAGTCCGCCCGTGTGTACACGGCATAAGACTAGCTTATCTAGCCCTGTAAAGAAGGAATCAGTATACATACCTTTTCTGAAGCCGATCTGGTTTCCAGCGGCGGAAGCTCTGTAGAGGACACGGCCATTGTGTCCTCTACAGAGTGACGTCACCCATAGACCTACTATGGGGCTTCCCTTGTTGGACATGTCCTCTGCACCCTCCTCCACAGCGAAGCCACGGCTCACAGTTCAGAGTGGGATCGGGTCAGGTCAGCTGCAGAAAAGGTATGTATAGTGATTTCTTCTTTACGGGGCTAGATAGGTTAGTGCTGTAAAATAAATGTTGTGACGAGGGAGCGAGGGCTGGGCCGAGCCACCCGCTTAATGTCAATAGACGCAGACAGGGCCACTCGGGAGCGAGCCTGCACTGGTGCCCATATGGAAAATGGCTTTCCATGGGTGCACTCGCTGAAGAGGAAGAGCCTGGGGCGCCAGTAGGGGACCCCAGAAGAATAGGATCTGGGCTGCTCTGCACAGAGCAGGTAAGTATGACAGATTTGTGTTTTTAATACAAAAAAGAAGGTTTAATGTCACTTTAAAGAGGAAGTAAACCCTGATGGGTTTACTTCCTCTTTGTTTCCCTGCAAAGGTAAAGCATAATGGGCTACTATGCATCGCATTATGTGTCACTTACCTGACACAGGAGCCTGCGATGTCACTCTCTACCCTGCTATGGAGTGTCCATCTTCTTTCCGGGTATCCTGGCTCTGGCGCTGTGATTGGCCGGAGCCGCGATGACGTCACTCCCGCGCATGCGCACATGAGCAGCCACTAACGGCATATCGCCGTTAGCAGCGGCATGCTCAGTGCGCCTGCACACCGCTGTCTACGGCGCATGCCTGTCTTTTTACAAATATTTCCTAAACCGTGTAGGTTTAGGAGATATTTCTTGGACCTACAGGTAAGTCTTAATCTAGGCTTACCTGTAGGTCAAAGTGGTCTGTAAGGGTTTACAACCACTTTAAGGCATATGCCAGCTTTTCTTGGACCCCCCTCCACAATCTTATCCACACCCACAAAAACATATTCCCGATTTGTGACTACCCCTACAAAGCCAAGCCCCCATTTTTAACAAGAGAGATGCCTTAATGGGTAAGCTCACCTTTTGCAACATTTTCCAAAAAGCCGCCTCTGCAGTTCCAACTCTTGTGAATAGTACACTTTATTCTGATTATCTGAATAGCTACACCTTATAAAGTATATCTTATTCTTTTATTCCTATATTTGTAACATACAGTTTTGTTATGTAATTCAAAATTTTCATTGCATCTGACCAAAATTAAGCTTTATTATGCAATCTTTTGCCCAGTGATTCATACAGACTTCAGGAAAGATAAATGTCTGAAATTTGGCTCCCCGGATTGTGTTTTAGCTCCAGAGCTGTTCATCAGACATATCTCTGTCTGTCACATATCATCCCTCCAGAGAGGGGACCCTATCCGTAATCCGTGACATTCCCCGATACTTGTCATAGCTCTGTCACTGACATTTATACAGAGATATTACCGTGAGAGGGAGGTTGTCTGCTGACAGGTGAGGAATGGCATATACTCTCCAGAGCTCCAACATTTATCATCTCACCGCTAAAGGTCAGACTCTGTACCCTGATGTTGGCTACAACATTCTGATGTAATATATAGTACAAATCTGTGTGTGTGTGTGTGTATACATATATATATATAGTATCTTACAAAAGTGAGTACACCCCTCACATTTCTGTAAATATTTTATTATATCTTTTCATGTGACAACACTGAAGAAACTCTCTGAGGATCTGAAAAAGAATTGTTGCTCTACATAAAGATGGCCTAGGCTATAAGAAGATTGCCAAGACCCTGAAACTGAGCTGCAGCACGGTGGCCAAGTCCATACAGTGGTTTAACAGGACAGGTTCCACTCAGAACAGGCCTCAGCATGGTCGACCAAAGAAGTTGAGTGCACGCGCTCGGCGTCATATCCAGAGGTTGTCTTTGGGAAATAGACCTATAGTGCTGCCAGCATTGCTGCAGAGGTTGAAGGGGTGGGGGGTCAGCATGTCAGTGCTCAGACCATACGCCGCACACTGCATCAAATTGGTCTGCATGGCTGTCATCCCAGAAGGAAGCCTCTTCTAAAGATGATGCACAAGAAAGTCCGCAAACAGTTTGCTGAAGACAAGCAGACTAAGGACATGGATTACTAGAACCATGTCCTGTGGTCTGATGAGACCAAGATAAACTTATTTGGTTCAGATGATGTCAAGCGTGTGTGGCGGCAACCAGGTGAGGAGTACAAAGACAAGTGTGTCTTGCCTACAGTCAAGCATGGTGGTGGGAGTGTCATGGTCTGGGGCTGCATGAGTGCTGCTGGCACTGGGGAGCTACAGTTCATTGAGGGAACCGAGAATGCCAACATGTACTGTGACATACTGAAGCAGAGCATGATCCCCTCCCTTCGGAGACTGGGCCGCAGGGCAGTATATCAACATGATAACGACCCCAAACACACCTCCAAGAGGACCACTGCCTTGCTAAAGAAACTGAGGATAAAGGTGATGGACTGGCCAAGCATGTCTCCAGACCTAAACCCTGTTGAACATCTGTGGGGCATAGAAGGTGGAGGAGCGCAAGGTTTCTAACATCTACCAGCTCTGTGATGTCATCATGGAGGAGTGGAAGAGGACTCCAGTGACAACCTGTGTAGCTCTGGTGAACTCCATGCCCAAGAGGGTTAAGGCAGTGCTGGAAAATAATGGTGGCCACACAAAATATTGACACTTTGGGCCCAATTTGGACATTTTCACTTAGGGGTGTACTCACTTTTCTTGCCAGAGGTTTAGACATTTATGGCTGTGTGTTGAGTTATTTTGAGGGGACAGCAAATTTACACTGTTATACAAGCTGTACACTCACTACTTTACATTGTAGCAAAGTGTCATTTCTTCAGTGTTGCCACATGAAAAGATAGAATAAAATATTTACATAAATGTGAGGGGTGTACTCACTTTTGTGAGATACTGTATATATTTATACACATATATATTTAGTGATATGAGGGTCTTTTAGCTCAGTGGTAGATGCAATTTTAGTGAGTCATGCCAGTTTAAACCGTGGTTAATTGCTTGCCAGACCACTTTTATTAAACAAAGGTAAGTAAAGTCCTTACATCACTTTGGGGAGGTGCAGTGGCAGTAAACACTCAGAGTCCAGTTGTAGAGAAAATAACTTGTAATAATGTAGAATCCATTTAAATCACAACAAACCCGATGAGAAGGCACCAGACCAGGAACACCCACAGAATATACCAGCAGTGTGTAGCGGAGCAGGTCTTAGATGTGCCGGAAGCGTCTGTCTTGAGGGGCAGAATGCATCCTGGCCGGTCCCGACCCAAATAGGGAGGTTTCCAGGAAGGATGGCATGTCCCTATTCTTTCCCTACTTGTCTAGAACCTCTCCCTGCCACTAATCACTGGTCCTGTCTGACAGAAGACCTGTCCCTACACTACCCACACACAAAATGCGCACCAAGCCTGGGAGCCAGGGTCTTAAATAGTCTGTGTCTGACCCAAGATGGCTGCTAGAGTCACATGGGGTTGCAGCATCCAGTCGGATAGCTTCCCCAGTGACCCAGGGAACCATAGAGGAACCAAGTTCCCCTTGTCTCCCCCTCCAACTGCAATGCCGCTGTGGTCGAGCGCCACCTACAGTGGAGAAAATACACTGCACCTGCCTACATATACCATACCTGTGGGATTCCTCTAAAAGCTGAAAATCACAACTATTTCTGTGACTCCCACTAGCTTCCGGGTTCTGTGCCGAGCAGCTGCCCTGCTGCATTCTGAACACAATGTAAAGCTTTCTCTGATTGGATGAATTGGTGAGGCAGGGCAGTGACATAATGATCTCCACCTCATCCAATCAGAGAATGCCTTGCATTCATGGAAAGAATGCAAAGAATTCTCAGAATGGCACCGGTCCCATTAGCCGACCTCCTGTGTTCAGTAGGCAATAGGACAGACGATCAGTGCAGGACCTGGAAACTAGTGCAGATGACTGGAGTAGTGGTGATTTCTACCTTCTATGTGTATAGTTACAATGGACCATGCTGGACCAATGAAACGATAAAAATATTGATACCTGGATAGAATAGAATAGCATAGAATAGAAAAAAAAACGATAGAATAGAATGGAATGGAAAGAATGTAACCATTTCCCAAATTTCAAATAAGCATAAAATAGAAAATAAATGAATAGAATAGAAAAAAATAGAATGAAATAAAATAGAATATAATCATCTTCTGAAATATGAATAGAATAGAAAAGAAAGAATAAAATAGAATAGAAAGAATATAACCACCCTCTAAAATCTGAATTTAGAATAGAATAGAAAACAAAAGAATAGAATAGAAAAAAATAGAATAAAATAAAATATAAAGAATATAACCATCTTCCAAAATAAGAATAGAATAGAAAAGAAATAAGAAATTAGAATAGAAAAGAATAAAATAGAATATAAAGAATATAACCATCCTCTAAAATCTGAATTTAGAATAGAATAGAGAATAATAGAATAGAATAGAAAAAAATAGCATAAAATAAAATATAAAGAATATAACCATCTTCCGAAATAAGAATAGAATAGAAAAGAAATAATAAATTAGAATAGAAAAGAATAAAATAGAATATAAAGAATATAACGATCCTCTAAAATCTAAATTTAGAATAGAATAGAGAATAATAGAATAGAATAGAAAAAAATAGCATAAAATAAAATATAAAGAATATAACCATCTTCCGAAATAAGAATAGAATAGAAAAGAAAGAATAAATTAGAATAGAAAAAAATTAAATAGAATAAAAAAAAAAAAACTATAGAAAAGAATTGAAAAAATAGAAAGAATATAACTATCTTCTAAAATCTGAATTTCGAATAGAATAAATTCAAATTTGAATAGAATATAATTAAATAGAATAGAATAGAAAATAATTTAATAGAAAAGAATAGAATATAATAGAAAAAAAAACAATGGAATAGAATAGAATGAATATAACAATCTTCCAAAATTAAAGTTTCCAATAGAATAAATTTGAAGTTGAATAGAATAGAAAAAAAATTACCAAAATAGAAAAGAAAAGAATAGAATAGAAAAACAATAGAATAAAAAAAACAAAACAAAACAAAACAATAGAATAGAAAGAATATAAGCATCTTCCAAAATAATCTAATTTTGAATAGAATAAATGTGAATGGAATTCGACTCGAATTTAAACTTCATTTGAATTTTCTGAATTTGGACAAACTGAGTTCAATTTAACCAAATTCAAAAAATTTAAATCGAATTTGAATAAACAAAACGAATTCCGAAAACAAATGAAATGAATTGAAATCATTTGACTAAACAAATTCATGTAAATAAACAAATCGAAACAAAACAATTTTTTTCATTCTGTACATGTCTATTCGGAGTCATGCAATGTTCTTTTTTACAAAACAAAGTTGTGTATTTGAATCGCCTTTCCTGCAATAGTTCCAGCTTCCATTGAATTTACCTTTAAAAAAATAACGAAATTCTGATCCACTTCTGGGACCGGAGCGTTTGCTGCACATCCCCCAATCCCGACTCGCTCCGTCTTCCTCTGCCGCTACACAGTTGCACATTTGTTATTACTGGATATATATCACTGTCTGCTGCGCTGTCATTATCACAAATTTGTTTCAACCAAAATGCCACAAATGACAGATTTGTTCTTTAACTTCTTTTCTCCAATTCCCTGATTGATAATAAAATCATCTGCAAACGGTATTACTCGCTACGTTGATGATTTACAGAGAAAAGCGATGTTTAAAGCTTATGTGAAGTCTGCAATTAGGGCTCAATAACGGCAGACGCAGCCAGGTGCGCTTTAAAAACACAGTATGAGCGCAGTAAAAATGCATTCGCAAGAAAAATGAATGCATTTCAATGAACATAGTTTACACCATTGTCCTGCTTTCATATGCATTTAAATAAGCTACAGCAGTGATGAGGTCCGTCTGCTTTCTCCTCCTATCAGCATGCTTTTTGTCAGCACGTGAACTGATTGGCTCCTTGTGCTGCTTTTTCCTCTCACACTCCAGCCCTGCTGTACAGGGAATACAAGAGGCTAATTCGAGGTCAAATTCAGCTGCTGCAACTGCTTGTTTTTAAAAATTGCACTTAAAGCGGTATTATAGTAAAAAAAAAAAAATCTTCTCCCTGCAAATGAATGTCATAATGTGCTAGTATGCATACCTGAAAACGAAGCCCTCCGGTGGCACGCTGTCATCACTGACAGAGCTTCCATCTTCTCCCCCCGGTCTTCCTTCTGGGTTCACGGGCAGCCGCCGCTTGATTAGCCGAGCCGCGATGGCGTCACTCCCGTGGAAGTCCCGGCTGCGGCACGGCTCTCTTTATGGACGGCACGCCGCCTAAAAGTAAATAACTCCTAAACGGCGCACGTACCTACAAGTAAGTCTTATTATAGGCTTGTTTACAGTGAAAAGTGTAGCTGCGCTGATCTCAAAAATATTCAACAAATATCTTACCACAAATCACGTGAACAAATATTATATGTGATACATCAAACAATTACTGCATAAAACTACATTTCCTCAATCCTGCATAGTGTAGAAGAAAAATATAAAATAGAATAAACATAAAAAGTGATTATAATAATCAATAGATAAACAGTCCCCTTGATCCTCTGTATATATGGAACATCCAAATCCCACGTGCACAAGTTCACACCAATTGGTGAGACACCACCACCTTCTGAAATGGCCACTCACCAGAAACAAGGAAAAAATGCGCATTTGGTTTACGCTGGGTTGGTTAACCGCTCCACTCTCTTGAGGATTTCTCAAACTGGTTGCCAATGGTTACTCCTTATACCTCCACATTAATCTCGATAGCTCATGGAAAGCTGCAGCCCACATCAGATCGAGGCTTGAACTGCACGCTTATTTCGGGACACGGAAAACGACGCTAGCTAGCCCTAAAAATAACCGCTGGAAAGACTCAGTGCCGGTCTAGAGGCACTTTACTTGTGAGTGCACATTTACATACCTATTTTATTGTCTTAAATACATTTTTAAACATGTTGCGCAATGATGGTTGTCTGCTGGCGTCACCATCACTTAAAAATAGAAGTTGTGCATAGTGGTGTAGTGGGTAGCACTTTTGCCTAGCAGTAAGAAGGGTCGCTGGTTCGAATCCCAACCACAACACTACCTACCTGGAGTTTGCATGTTCTCCCTGTGCCTGTATGGGTTTCCTCCGGGTACTCCGGTTTCCTCCCACACTCCAAAGACATGCTGGGAGGTTAATTGGATCCTGTCTAAATTGTCCCTAGTATGTATGAATGTGAGTTAGGGACCTTAGATTGTAAGCTCCTTGAGGGTAGGGGCTGATGTGAATGTACAATGTATATGTAAAGCGCTGTGTAAATTGATGGCGCTATATAAGTACCTGAAATAAATAAAAATAAAATAAATAAGTTCCATTTTTGGGTGGAACTCCGCTTTAAGCATTTCTTTAGAATTGCCGAACTCATTACAGTAAAAATCTAATAACATGTTATTGTTTATGGTATGAAGGATTGAACATGCACTACAGATACAGATTTAGCCGTTGCGATATATAATCTCGTTTTAAATAAAACCTTTCATAAGGAAAAGTTTCATAAACAAACAAATATACTGCTTTTTGAGAAGCAGCAGTACAACTTGAAAAAAAAAAAATATATATATATATAAATATATATATCTATATATATATATCTATATATATATAGATATATATCTATATATATATAGATATATATAAAAACTGTAAACTCTATTGGCTGTAATTCCATTGCACATAATACCTGAATATATTACCAACATTAAACATTAAGAAAAAAAAATAAGAAAAGCCTTTTTTCTTATTTTTTTTTTTTTTACTTTTAGCAGCTTAGTAGATGCCCCTACATATTCTTATGTGGTAGTGCAGTGTTATTTTTGACTTCAAAATTTCAATTTCGTTTTAGTCATAGTCTTTTGACTAAAATGCCAATTTAGTTTTAGTTGTATTTTAGTCATCTCAGTGGTTTTAGTTTTAGTTGTATTAAGTCGACTAAAATAGTATCAATTTAGTTGACGAAAATATTTTAGTCAATTAATTTAACACTGCCTTGCAGAGATAGGAAAAAAAAAAGAGTGTGAAGAAAAAAAAAAATGTAAAATGTAAAAAATTTTTAACATTTAAAAAAAAAATACCTCGGTCAAGGTTTGATCTAGGTCAGTGCCAGGGTTAGTGTTTGAGTCAAGGTCAGGGTCAGTACTTTTTATACAAGATTTTTTTTTTAAATTAGTATCAGCGTGTTTAGCCCAGGTTCACACTGCCTGTGGGAATAAAACTGCGTGAGTTCATTCCCGCATGTCAGTCCCGATTTCGGGGGGCGTTTTCAGAGACATCTGTGCGGGTTTCTGCAATGGAAATCGCACCCGAAATCGCCAAAAGGAGTACAGAAACTACCTCTGGGAAATGGTGCGATGCTGCACCGATTCGGACACTGCCATTGCCGTCAACTGCCGCCGATTTGGCATGCGTTTTGACATGTCAAGTTGCATGCCAAATCGCATCAATGTGAACCAGGGCTTTAGGTAGGATTAAAAAAAGAAAAAAAAATGCGCACTATTGTTTCAGGGCTGTACTATGGGTACATACAACAAATAATATACACATATGTGATATCACTGAGATCGTCACGAGAAGGAAAATTTATTTTGGGTTGCTCTTTGGTGGTAGGTTATGGAAGTAGCTAGAAATATACAGTTATATTTTTAAAAATTATTATTATTTTTTTTATATTTTGGGCCAGTTTTCCGTTGACAATAAAAAAAATCAGGAGATATCCATTACCAATGATTTGTTTTACCCTTAGGCACAAAGGGGTTAAGAAAACGAAATGTCATTGCGTTAGGGTTTACATCTGCATTAATAAGCACATACATAATTTATACTGGATACTAGATTATGAGATTACGCTGTGGGTCGGGAAAGCTCTCCCCAGCAACACTACAATTAGTTCAATTATCTGCCATCCTTGAAATATTTTCATATTTATCTATGACTGTCTTGAAAGGCCCCTTTTTCTATAGACTGACATGTCATCGACTACTGCTGCCCATTCATCATCACAATCGCTGGCCGGGCTCACAGCTGCGGTTTGCAGAGATCACTAGCGGCTTTGTATAAAATAATGATATCTGCCGCTCTTTCTTTCCCTCGCCCTAACCGCAGGAAAGGTTACCCACATCCTGGCACCTTCGCTGTCACTCTCTGCAGGTTGGCACTGCTTATCCCATCACAGCAAGGTGTTCTATCTCCGACGGTCACAATTATCAGCTGCCGCGGGGTTCAGCTCAGGAACATCAAAGAACTTCTGCAATTAAGAACTTTGCAGCCCACTCTGTCTTGAAGGTAGAGAAAAGGTTTATAAGAAACGCATTTCTCTCAAGAGAGACGCTCAGCAAGATCGCTCTTCCTGATATTATTAGCACACACTTTTTTTTTTGTCGTTCCGCTGGTATTGTGCACCTGAGTCAAGAAGGGTTTTGTGCACACCAATATGAAGGTCACTCGTTTTCTGGTATATTTTATAACTTTTTTCCATGCCAGCTGGGATGTGTGCAGACACTTTTATAAGCCGAAAGGCCAGAAAGTGCATAAAGTGAAATGATGACAGTTAAGCCACACAATGAGATTATCGGACGAATGATCGTTTTTTGTTTTTTTTGCATGCTAATCTCATATCGAAAAAAGAAGAGGTTCCTAAAGTTACGAAAATTCTCGTACGACAGAATAAAAAGCCAGGAGTGATCTAATATGTTGTATTCGTATTGTATTTTCGGACGAAACGCAAATCGTACGTCCTGGTATCGTACAAAAAAAAATGTGTCCCTTCGGATAATTTTGGACGAATTGTCATGATTGGCTCTTAAAAGCTGTGTCCTAATGATCAGATTATGGTACGATCGCTTCGAAAGCGGTAGTTTGCATCCAGTTTTCTGATTGTGTGTACTAGGCTTAAGGAGTGATTGGTAGCCTCGGGTATCCACAAAAACCTACTAAAGCAACCATTCTCAACCAAGGATCTGTGCAAACCTAGGCTCCAGAGGTTGTAAGGGGTTCCTTGAGCTCTGGCTTACTGACCCCCCCATCTGATGGTGCCTGAATAGATCAAGGCCCAGTGACACTTGGCAGAGACAGCAGTGTGACACCAAAGATCTTGTGAGCTGTCTTTAAGGGTGGAATTCTAACCTCTACTATAAGGGGGGCATTCTTCCCATTGACCATAAATGTAAGCAACATTCTTCCCACTGAGTACCAATGTATGGAGCATTCTTCCCAATGACCTCCAATGTAAGGGATGTTCTTCCCCCTGACCACTAGTGTAAGTGGGATTTTTCCTACTGACCACCAATGTAAGGGGAATTCTTCCTATGACGACCAAATTAAGGAGCATTCTTCCCACTGACCTGCAATGTAAGGGGTATTCTTCCCATTGACCATAAATGTAAGCGACATTATTCCCACTGATCACCAATGTAAGGAACATTCTTCCCACTGATCACCAATGTAAGGGACATTCTTCCCACTGATCACCATTGTAAGGGACATTCTTCCCACTGATCTCCAATGTCAGGAACATTCTTCCCACTGATCACCAATGTCAGGAACATTCTTCCCACTGACCACCAATGTAAGGGGAATTCTTCCTATGACGACCAAATTAAGGAGCATTCTTCCCACTGACCTGCAATGTAAGGGGTATTCTTCCCATTGACCATAAATGTAAGCGACATTATTCCCACTGATCACCAATGTTAGGGACATTCTTCCCACTGATCACCATTGTAAGGGACATTCTTCCCACTGATCTCCAATGTCAGGAACATTCTTCCCACTGATCACCAATGTCAGGAACATTCTTCCCACTGACCTCCAATGTAAGGGGAATTCTTCCTATGACGACCAAATTAAGGAGCATTCTTCCCACTGACCTGCAATGTAAGGGGTATTCTTCCCATTGACCATAAATGTAAGCGACATTATTCCCACTGATCACCAATGTAAGGAACATTCTTCCCACTGATCACCAATGTAAGGAACATTCTTCCCACTGATCACCAATGTAAGGAACATTCTTCCCACTGACCACCAATGTAAGGGACATTCTTCCCACTGACCACCAATGTAAGGGACATTCTTCCCACTGATCTCCAATGTCAGGAACATTCTTCTCACTGATCACCAATGTAAGGGACATTCTTCCCACTGATCACCAATGTAAGGGACATTCTTCCCACTGATCACCAATGTAAGGGACATTCTTCCCACTGATCACCAATGTAAGGGACATTCTTCCCACTGACCTCCAATGTAAGGGATATTCATACCCTTGACCAAAAATTAATTTACCTTTACAATCACGTTAATTTCATTCAGGATCCACTCACTCGCATGTCTCACCTGTGGTGCGTACCACGGGTACCTGGGAATAGATCAGAACACACACCGTAGTATTGCAAATCTATTCAAATCTTTATTCATTGTGTTCAAACTATTATGTGAAAGCAAGTGGGCAGGTATAATATGGCCTTTAACCAATAAAAATAATACTAAATAATAAATGGACGTGCGTCTGTTTATATTTTTTTATCTCCGATCCATCACACTTGGGTCTAAAAATAACGAAAAGGATGCAAACCTTTTTTCCTTTTTTTTTTTACCTAGATGGACGTGGAGTTAATGGGATGCAAAGCGGCGCACGTCTGTTTAGATCCTCCTGCCTATAGACTACCATTGAGATTGACAAGCAGATCC
Organism: Lithobates septentrionalis; assembly: GCA_037952835.1. Taxonomy (NCBI): domain Eukaryota; kingdom Metazoa; phylum Chordata; class Amphibia; order Anura; family Ranidae; genus Lithobates; species Lithobates septentrionalis. The sequence goes on along the minus strand of JBBDGP010003962.1, from coordinate 253,185 downwards.
AATCAGAACGCCCATGGGAAAATTCCAGAAAAAGTTCCATCCCTTTGGCTCTGGTTTACACTGGCGCAGCTTTGAAATCAGCACGATTTCAAAGCCGCACATCTGTGAAATAACACTGCCAATTCCATTGTGGCTTGTGACTTCATTTAACAGAAGTCGCAATGACATTGGTAAAAAGTAGTGCAGAAACCTTTTTTATAATCGCTGCGACATGGGTCGTGGCGTTATGAATGGTTCCATCGTCGGCAATGGGGTGTGACTTGTCATGCAATTTTGGAACTGTCAAATCACATGACCAATTGCATTGGTGTGAATGGGGGCTTATCAGTAGTTAGACATCAAATGCTTTCAGCAGGAAAAGCTGAGGGGCCTCAGTTTCGCACTTAAACACTTATGTTAACATCTCAAAATAATTGATGACTCAGCAGCGTAATGAAAAGACACGTGATCACTCAGCATATGTTAATTAGCAAACATTTAACTTTCTCACAAACACGTTTTTAGAGTGCAAAAAAAAATTTGCTCATGACGTCAGCGGAGTGTTAAAAGTTTAGTGAAATGTGTTCAGTTGATAAAATAATTTAGAATGTGAAAATAAAAGTCATGTGAAAAAAAAAAGACATGCAAACTACAAAATATAATCTGAAACAGGGAGCTTGCTGAAAGGATGAGAAAACCGAATGATGGACTCACCAGGGTGTTACTTTTCCATCAATGTCCAATCACAGACTGGGGGAGTACCCTGACCACCCTGTATTACTTTGACTGAAGTGAAGTGTCTAACAGGGATTTGTGAACAATGCCTCAGGCTTGGTGGTCAGTGGGAAGAATAGTATCCCACCAATGGTATCAGTGGGAGAAGGAATAGTACCCCATCAACAGAATCAGTGGGAGAAGGAATAGTACCCCATCCATGATATCAGTGGGAAGAATAGTACCCCATCAATGGTATCAGTGGGAAGAATAGTACCCCATCAATGGTATCAGTGGGAAGAATAGTATTCCATCAATGATATCAGTGGGAAGAATAGTATCCCATCAATGGTATCAGTGGGAAGAATAGTACCCCATCAATGATATCAGTGGGAAGAATAGTATCCCATCAATGGTATTAGTGGGAAGAATAGTACCCCATCAATGGTATCAGTGGGAAGAATAGTATCCCATCAATGGTATCAGCGGGAAGAATAGTACCCCATCAATGATATCAGTGGGAAGAATAGTACCCCATCAATGATATCAGTGGGAAGAATAGCATCCCATCAATGGTATCAGTGGGAAGAATAGTACCCCATCAATGATATCAGTGGGAAGAATAGTATCCCATCAATGGTATCAGTGGGAAGAATAGTACCCCATCAATGATATCAGTGGGAAGAATAGTATCCCATCAATGGTATCAGTGGGAAGAATAGTACCCCATCAATGATATCAGTGGGAAGAATAGTACCCCATCAATGATATCAGTGGGAAGAATAGTATCCCATCAATGGTATCAGTGGGAAGAATAGTACCCCATCAATGATATCAGTGGGAAGAATAGTACCCCATCAATGATATCAGTGGGAAGAATAGTACCCCATCAGTGGTATCAGTGGGAGGAGGAATAGTACAAGATCAATGCTATCAGTGGATGAAATGGTGACCCAAGGGCTGGATGAAGGCAAGCAAAGGGCCACCTCCTGCCCGCAGGCCACAGTTTGGACACCACTGGGCTAGAATAATCATTTATTCTGGCCACTGAAATTAATTAATATCATAGGTGTGTGCAGGGGATGTGCCTGGTGTGCCACCCCAACTCCCCCTACTACCCCCCCCCCCCATGTTGGCCTCCCTGCCCCACAGTGCTGCTGGCTTCTCTCCTCTCCTCTCCCCCTGGCTGCTGTGAGGGATGTTTCAGGATAGAGAGTGGGGAAGGGGACAGTAAATATGTAATTTACCTGCCCCTTCCTTTTCCAAATGAACACACTTACTGTGTTCATTCATAACTCAAGCATAGTAAACTGTGTTTACTACGCTTCAAGTTGTGAATGAACAAGAAGCCGCTCAGCACAGAGCACTTCCCATTCATTCATTGTCCCGGGCAGCTGAGGCTGTAGAAAAAGACATGTGTGTTTGAGCTTTGGGATGCACACCCTAATGCAATAGGCTGCGCACACCTATGATCAACACTGTATCCTGGTTTAGGCTTGACAAGGCCTAGGCCTAGTGCAGCACTTTGCAGGGGAGAGCGGCTTGCGCTGTTAGTGTAGCGCTAGTCTTATGGGGTGGACTGGGCTGAGAGGCAAATTAGTCTAGCGCCCCCATAAAGCGGCCACACTGCCTCCGGTACGGGGGGGGGGGGGGGCGCTTCTAATTTTGACTGTCCTATCATCCTGGACCACAAACCTTCCTCACTGTGCTATATATTTTCTGCTGCACCATTGGCATGGTTATATCTTCTTATGGGGCGTACACACGGTCGGACTTTTCGTCTACAAAAGTCCGACGGACGCCGACGGACCAAATCCGGCGGACAATTCGACCGTGTGTGGGCTTCATCGGACCTGCAGCGGACTTTTTCGGTCGAAAATCTGACGGACTTTAGATTTGGAACATGCTTCAAATCTTTCCGACGGACTCGAGTCCGGTCGAAAAATCCGCTCGTCTGTATGCTAGTCCGACGGACAAAAACCCACGCTAGGGCAGCTATTGGCTACTGGCTATCAACTTCCTTATTTTAGTCCGGTGTATGTCATCACGTAAGAATTCAACGGACTTTTGTGTGATCGTGTGTAGGCAAGTCCGTTCGTTAGAAAGTCAGCCGCAAGTCCGCCGAAAGTCCGCCGGAAGTCTGTCGGACAGGCTGTCGGACTTTTGTAAAAAGTCCGACCGTGTGTACGCCCCATTAGTCCTTTCCATAAAATTATCAGAAATTTGTGCTTAAAGTAGAATTATGGGCAACACTTTTTTTTTCATTTTGGATAGAATAAGGGAGGGTTATAGCCCCTGTCAGTTTATTTTTTACCACCCTGTCCCATTGCAGAGATTTCTCTTCACTTCCTGCCCCATAGCCAAACAGGAAGTGAGAGGAAATCTATGCAAATTAAGGGAATCCATTGCCCCCCCCCACCCCAGGCCCTCAGAACTAGTTTCCCCACTCGGAAATTTCAGGGCGGGTCTTAAACAGCAAGGGGTGTGGCCTTGACAGAAAGGGGTGTGTCATATTTAAATTAGGGGGTGCACAAGTTAAGTCAGGCCTAGGGCAGCACAAAACCTAAATACACTACTGCCTATGATTAATATTCAAGTGCTAAACATTGTACATTACATCTACATTGTAAAGCGCTGTGAAAACTGTTGACGCTATATAAATCGCGTATAATAATAATAATAATAATAATAATAAACATATCTAGTGCTTATGCACGTTTAGATGCATTGAGGTGCGTCAGAGTTTTTTCTGCCAAAGCGCTGCTGCTCCGAAACGCGCTGGGAGTGTTTTTTTTTTTTTCTGCCTCTAACATGCAGGGATGTTAATAGGCAGGGAAAAAAACGTCAGACGACCCTAACATCAGCGTTAAAAACGTCTAATGTGCATGAGGCCTGGTCACATTTTATAGTTTTATTTGTTTTGTTTTTTTTCTTTAGGTCTGAATGTAAATAAAAATGAATGCAGAAACACCACACATACACTGGCCATACACATAAATACAGAATATTTTTGTTTGAAAAAGAGCGTTTGTTCAATTTTTTAATCGTTAGTGGGGGTCAAATCGCCGTTCATTTGACGAGAAAATTCAATGGAGCAGAATGGAAATTTTGTCCTAAACAAATTTTTGTATGACTATTCTCGTCCAAAAATCTATTGGTGCATGGCCAGCATAAGCACCCTTTATTGAATAAGGCCGTTTATCATTGGGCTTTCATACATTTGGGCAATAGATTGTTTTATGTTGAAAATGTATTTTTTTGCACACCATAACACCAACTTATCTTTTTCTCTCTGCAGCCGTCTCGGTGATGAGATTCAGCGCTTCATCCTTTGGATTTGCAGTAAGTAGCCTTTAATTGATGTGACTTAATAACCTGCAATGCTATTATTATAACTGCCCTCAGGGGGCGCTGTGCCACGTGGGAATTGGATTCAGCGTTATGTTATAAATAGGAAAGGGGTGATAATTGTTGTAATGTGTTATCAGCTCTGATATAGGTATTGATTTATCTTGTGTGTTTTTGCCTTGTTGTTGCACATAAATTACTTTAGGGCATGTTTACACTTGTGTGTGATAAACTTCATGAGGTTTGATATCTTGTAAGCTTTGCTCAAGTGTATTTTCATTTAAAGTGAAACTCAACTGTATCTGAGCACTGCAGACTGAAAAATCCTATTAAAAGTGGCAATAAAGCTTTTTTTTTTTTTTTTTAACCACCTCAAAACAGGGCACTTACACCCCCTTCCTGCCCAGGCCATTTTTCAGCTTTCAGCGCTGTCACACTTTGAATGACAATTGCGCGGTCATGCAACACTGTACCCACGTGAAATTGTTATCATTCTCTTCACACAAATAGAGCTTTCTTTTGGTGGTAATTAATCACTTCTTGGTTTTTTGTTTTTTTTCCCCCTAAAAAACAAAAAAAAGACCAAAAATTTTGAAAAAAAAAACATTTTTGAAAAAAAAAATGTTTTTCTTAGTTTCTGTCAGTAAATTTTGTAAATGAGTAATTTTTCTCCTACACTGATGGGCGCTTATGAGGCAGCACTGATGGGCGCTGTTGAGGCAGCACTGATGGGCACTGATGAGGCAGTACTGATGGGCACTGATGAGGTAGCATTGATGGGCACTGATGAGGTGGCACTTATGGGCACTGATGAGGTGGCACTGATGAGGAGGCACAAATATGCCGCACTTATGGACACTGATATGTGGCACTGATGAGCACTGATAGGCGGCACTAATGGGTGGCACTGATGGGCACTGATGGGCATTGATGGGTGGCATTGATGGGCAGCAGTGATGAGCATTGATGGACAGCAGCGATGGGCATTGATGGACAGCACTGATAGCCACCACTGACTGGCATCACTGATGGCCACTGATTGCTGGCACTTGTGGGCACAGATTGGTGGCAATTGTGGGCACTGGTTGGCACTGATTGCTGGCAGTGGCATTGTTGACACTGGTGGGCATTTAATTGTAATCAGGGCACTGATGATCATGATCAGTGCCCTGATTACATCTCTGGATGTCCTCTGTGAGGAGACGACACTGATCGGCTCTCCTCTCCTCACACTCTGTCAGTGAGAGGCGAGGAGCGCCGATTACCGGCATCGGACAAAGCCGATCACATGGTTGAAGAGCTGCAGCTCTTTACACAGATCGGAGTTGCGCCGTGTCCTACCAACACGGCGCGGCTGTGATTGCCGCGCTGCGTGCCCCCAGGGGCCAATTAAAGTGGTCGTTCTGGGAGGCCGTCATATGACGTCTATCCAGAACGAGAGCCGCACCGCCCAGTCGTCATTTGACGGTGGGCAGGTGGCAAGTGGTTAAATAACAAACATGTTATACTTACCTGCTCTGTGTAATGGTTTTACACAGAGCAGCCCCGATCCTCTTTTTTTCGGGTCCCTTGCCGGCGCTCCTGGCTCCTCCCCCTCGAACAGAGCCCCCCCAGAGAAAGCCCCTTTGCCTGGGGTCAACGCTGCATGCTTGTTCCTGAGCCGCTGCTCTATGCGACCCTGCTCCCAAGCTCTCTGGCTCACTGGCTGTGATTGACAGCAGTGGGAGCCAATGGGTGTGCACTGCTGTCTCAGTCAATGAGGAGAGTGAGTCCCAGGACAGCCAAGGCTACAGTGCAACATTGCTGGATCTAGATGGGGCTCAGGTGAGTATTGGGGGGGGTGACAACACAGAGAAGGTTTTTATTTTACATTCATGCTTAGAATGCATGAAGGTGAAAAACCTTTAGCCTTTCTCTACCACAGAAGACAAACTATGGTTAAACATAGAAAAAGAAGCCACCAAAAGGCCCCGCAAACAAGCGTCCTCCCGTCACCCTGTTGCCAAGAGCGCCGTGCCCATGCGCAGCATGCGTGGCACGCCGTGATTGGCGGCCGGGGTTCCTGGATAGAAACATGACCGCTGGGTCCTAGTGGCTGCTGGTTTTTGATCGGGTGCATCTGGTTGATGTGCCCGATATAGTGCACATAGATTGATACCAGACATGCGGGCAGCATTCCGCAATATTGGAGTTTTATTGCCCCTGCCTGCTTTAGGTTACTTTGATGCCTGTTAGTTTTTAATGCTTTCTGGCGGGATTCTGACGTCATATTGATGTCACAGGGTGGGGGTGTTACTATTTTTTTCATTTTTTACATGTTCTGATTGGTGGTTAATGTATTTATATTCTGTTTTGACCCTTAAAGACTCATTAGGAACCTGTAACCTTGTTTAACTGCTGCGGGGTGGCCATTCCTTCAGAGCGCATACGCCAGTGATGTCACTGGTTGCATGTACAGTAAATATCTCCTAAACAGTGCACGTTTAGGAGATATGTACACTACTTATAGGTAAGCCTTACTATAGGCTTACATATACAGTGCCTTGCAAAAGTATTCACCCCCCTTGGCATTTTTCGTGTTTTGTTGCCTCACAACCTGGAATTAACATGGATTGTTTGAGGATTTGCATCATTTAATTCTTTAAGAACATGCCCACAACTTTGAAGATTTTTTTTTTTTATTGTGAAGCAAACAACAAATAGGACAAAATAACAGAAAAAGCCAATGTGCATAACTATTCACCCCCCTAAAGTCAATACTTTTTGCGGCTATCACAGCTCCAAGTGGCTTTGGATAAGTCTCTATGAGCTTGCCCCATCTTACCACTGGGATTTTTGCCCATTCCTCCTTGCAAAACTGCTCCAGCTCCTTCATATTGGATGGTTTGTGCTTGTTAACAGCAATCTTTAAGTCTGACCACAAATTTTCTATTGGATTGAGGTCTGGGCTTTGACTCGGCCATTCCATCACATTTACATATTTCCCCATAAACCACTCAAGTGTTGCTTTAGCAGTGTGTTTTCGGTCATTGTCCTGCTGGAAGGTGAACCTCCGTCCTAGCCTCAAATCGCACACAGAGGGGTACAGGTTTTGCTCAAGAATATCCCTGTATTTAGCACCATCCATCTTTCCCTCAACTCTGACAAGTTTCCCAGTCCTGACTGCTGAAAAACATCCCCACAGCATGATGCTGCCACCACCATGTTTCACAGTGGGGGTGGTGTTCTTTGGGTGATGTGATGTGTTGGGTTTGCGCCAGACATAGCATTTTCTTTGATGGCCAAAAAGTTAAATTTTAGTCTCATCAGACCATACATTTTGGGAGTCTTCCACATGCCCTTTCGCAAACTCAAAACGTGCCATTTTGTTTTTTGCTGAAAGTAATGGCTTTCTTCTGGCCACTCTACCATAAAGCCCAACTCTATGGAGCGTACGGCTTATTGTCATCCTATGTACAGATACTCCAGTCTCTGCTGTAGAACTCTGCAGCTCCTCCAGGGTTACCTTAGGTCTCTGTGCTGCCTCTCTGATTAATGCCCTCCTTGCCCGGTCCATGAGTTTTGGTGTGCGGCCGTCTCTTGGCAGGTTTGCTGTTGTGCCATGTTCTTTCCATTTGGTTATGATAGATTTGATGGTGCTTCTAGGGATCATCAAAGATTTGGATATTTTTTTATAACCTAACCCTAACTTGTACTTCTCAACAACATTGTCCCTTACTTGTTTGGAGAGTTCCTTGGTCTTCATGGCAGTGTTTGGTTAGTGGTGCCTCTTGCTTGGGTGTTGCAGCCTCTGGGGCCTTTCAAAAAGGTGTGTATATGTAATGACAGATCATGTGACACTTAGATTGCACACAGGTGGACATCATTTCACTAATTATGTGACTTCTGAAGGTAATTGGTTGCACCAGAGCTTTTTATGGGCTTCATAACACAGGGGGTGAATACGTACGCATGCCAATTATCAGTTTTTTATTTCTGAAAAATAGTTTTATGTATATATTTTTTAAATTTTTCTTCACCAACTTAGACTATTGTGTTCTGATCCATCCCATATAATTCAGATTAAAAAAACATTGAACTAAAGGCTGTAATGTAACAAAATATGTAAAAACCCATAGGGGGTGAATACTTTTGCAAGGCACTGTAGGAAAAAGTCAGTGTTAGAAGTTTACTTCCACTTTAAGTACACCAAAGCAGCAGCAGGCGTGGCTGTTTTTAAATGAACCACATCTAAGTGCACTTATAGGTAAGGTATATGAGAGTAACATTAAAAAGTACAGCCATTAGCGCCAGTTTTATAGGCACTTAATAAGTGCTGTAAAGTGTATAAAAGCCCACACGTATCAATGGGTCAGCAAGAGCTAAAAAAAAATATACAAATGGAGAACTAAAATGTATTAGAGAAAATATACTTTTATGGTTTAGTGGTACTTTAAATAACTGCTAATATCCAAACAATGAACATATATTACATATGAATACCTGCATGTTTAAGCCAATTTTCGGTCATAAATGTGACAGCACATAATGCCGGTTATTTCCAAACTCTCACCCCCTGGAATTCAATCTTATTTCAGAATGGTTGACTTTGTTAGTTACAATTGGGTGAAATTATCTGTTTTTCTGGCACAAGAGGAAGTTGATGAATAGCTGGATAACTTTTTAATATAATTTTTTCCATTTGTCTGCACACCTTAGAGTGGGGCTCCAGACAAAACTTTAAAAATAAATCTACACCAAAAAAAAGAAAATAACTAGCCACTTTCTAGGATAGCACTAGGATATAAAGTCTACACATAGAAAAAAAACCCTGGCTTTATTTACCGCTTTAGCCCCGGAACATTTTACCCTCTTCCTGACCAGAGAACTTTTTGCGATTCGGCACTGTGTCGATTTAACTGACAATTGCGCGGTCGTGCGACGTTGCACCCAAACAAAATTGACGTCCTTTTTCCCCCCACAAATAGAGCTTTCTTTTGGTGGTATTTGATCACCTCTGCAGTTTTTATTTTTTGCGCTATAAACAAACAAATATAGAAAAAAACGCAATATTTTTTACTTTTTGCTATAATAAATATCCCCCAAAAATATATAAAAAAACACTGATTCCTCAGTTTAGGCCGATATGTATTCTCTACATATTCTTGGTAAAAAAAATCGCAAAAAGCGTATATAGATTGGTTTGCGCAAAAGTTATAGCGTCTACAAAATAGGGGATAGTTTTATGGCATTTTTATTATTATTTTTTTTTCTTTGCTAGTAATGGCGGCGATCTGTGATTTATCGGGACTGCGACATTATGGCGGACACATCGGCATTTTGACAGCGATCAGTGCTATAAAAATGCATTGATTACTGTAAAATGTCACTGGCAGGGAAGGGGTTAACACTAGGGGGCGATCAAGGGGTTAATTGTGTTCCCTGGTGTGTGTTCTGACTGAAGGGGGGAGGGGACTGTGCAGGGGAGATGACAGATCGCTGTTCATACTCTGTATGAACAGACGATCTGTCTCTTCTCCCCCTCAGAGAACTGGAAACTGTGTGTTTATACACACAGATCCCGGTTCTCGGTGTGTCACCAGTGATCGCGGGAGCCTAGCGGTGATCGCGACCGCCAGGCACTCACATCGGCTGCGGGGGAGAGCAGCGGGTGCGCCCCTAGTGGCCAGAGGGTGAAGCGACGTAACATAACGTCGTTTTGCCCATCTGTGCCATTCTGCCACAGTACAACCGCGGCGGCTGGTCGGCAAGTGGTTAATCACATCATATGAACCTTTAGGCCGGGTACACACTATTGCCGGATGCGGGTCATAGCAGGGGGTCTGATGTATCCCTGTTCTACGTTTCAGGGACGAATCAGAGATTAATTTTTGCCTGAATTTGGTCCTGAAACGGCCAAAGACGCACAGCACTCCTGTGCAATCCGCTCCGGAGATGTGTGAACCGGCTCCATAGAGAGCCAGTCAGACTCTCCTGTCATGCGATTTGGATGCGGGGGAATAGAGGAGATCTCCTCCAACATTACCATCTTGAGAAAAGACAACCTTATGTACTGAACCTCTCTACCCTTTAGTCCCATATAGAAGTAACCTCTCTACCATGTAGTCCCATATAGAAATGAAATATATATGGGGAAATGAGTATAGCTGAAGTTTGCATGGAATTGCATGGATGTCTTGTAACCTTTTCACGTTCATAGCAATCTTGTTACCTGTGAAATGAGATTCTCAGTATAAAAGACAAAAACAGAACATTCCATAGCTCAACTCACCAACCAGACTGGTTGGTGAGTTGAGTTATGGAATGTTCTGTTTTTGTCTTTCATGTGATTGCCCTTCCATGTGCTCCATGCTGTGAAGGCCAGTTATTGGTGGGGGCAGGGGCCATTTAGTTGATTCTCAGTATAATGCAAATATTTAAGTGGCCTTTGTATGATGTGGTAATAATCTGAAATGTTTTATTATGTAGCACAGACCCCTGTTGGGTCCCGCTGATTTGCTCCAGGTTCTCCTCCCATTCGGGTGTACAGGCAGCCAGGCACACAACAACTCAGATAGCCTTACAACTCAATGATCAAGCAGGGAATGTCTTTTTTGTGCTTTATTGCTCATTGAACTTGGCTGGGGTGCGAGGTGGGCCATGGGATACTCCAAATTTAGTGCACAGAGTAGCCAGAGGATACTCTTTTCCCTGTCTACCCTTTTCAGGGTAATCTCCCTCTTGGCAGAGACTAGGAACGCAAGCAACACTGGAACCCCAAGTAAGGTCAACTCCCAGTTCAGCAGCTCAGGAGGTTAAAACAGCAAACAGTCACTTGGACCCTACATCCAGGCCTCTACTCACAGTGTCCCCGGATATTTGGATACCTCCTTCTATATATCAGGCAAACACTTCTCCTGTGAATCTCCGAGCCAGATCCTAAGTGAACCCTCTTGATTTGTCTCCAACTTCTTCCACAAAATAGGCCACCCAGGCTTCCACAGAGCTGGGACCTCCACGAACTCCTGCAAACTTCAGCTACACTGCCCAGAGCGGCAGCAGCCCTTCAGGCTAAGATCTTCTCCCGCTGGACAAGAACCCTGCTGCTCCAGGCCCCAAGCTATTTATGCCCTCCTCCATCACCTACTGGGTATTCTCCCTCAGGTATCGGCTGAACCTACATAAATAGTTAGGCCAAGGGTCGGCCTCTTCCAACCCACTACATTCTAGAATCCACTAAAAGGCAGGGAAAAAAGTCAGGGAGAAGTTATTGAGCCTACAGCTAGTAAGACCCAGAACAGCCAAACAAATCACACACCACTCCAATGATTACAGAGGAGCTAAAGAACTAGATTTACCTGAGCCTCTCTAGCAATCTGTTTTAGGAGGATGCTACATATGCATCTATGTGTTGAATCTATCTTTTTTTGAGTGCCATCCTAAAAAGCCCTAGTGTTTCCTAGTGTTGATTTTGAATGCAGTAATAAACCATCCCTTGTGTAATTTACATTTTTGTTTGGATACCAGCCAAACGTAGCAGTCCCCACAGTCATTTGCAAAATTATGATTGTTTTTCTTTGTACCACAATGAAACTATTCCAAAGATATCCACTGCTTTCTACCATTCCAGATGAGCCATTGTTCTTCACTGCTCATGGTTAATTTATAAATTCTTATTTTGTCCTTGGATATATTTGGAGAGAATTCTCAAACTCTATATTTTTAAACATTTAACCAAATGTCTCAAAATGAAAGGGCTTTTCTGTTTGTTCTTTAGAGTAGCCTTTCTCAATGTTTTTTAACAAATAACTTTCAGTTCTTAGGGAACCCCTAATAATAATTATTATATGCACAACTCACAGTACTTTAGCATGGTGGTCAGCGGGAAAAATCTCCCCATTATATTAGTGGTGGTCAGTCGGGTCACCCCCATCTCCCCCCGCCGGTCGGTCAGTCACCAGCCCCGCACTTACCCCATCTAAGTCACGACCAGCGCTTCCTCTCGGCGGCGGCTTCCCCTGCGTCTCCTGCTCCTCGCCATCACTGGGGCTTCCCCGTGCGTCTCCTCCCTCCTCCTCCTAGGCGGCCAATAGGATCACTTTTCCTCTCGGGTGAAGGGTCTCAGGCTGGGAGGAGAATCAGGAAGACAATAGCGAATATTAATTTGCTATTGTCACACAACTGGGTGGACGAGCCCACCCTTTTTTGATGCCAATTAGAGCCCTAGGCTCTAATCATGTGCTTCTAAATAAAAAAAATTTCCCATTGGAATCCATGTGACTGGCGCCCTGCATGTAGATTAGGGGCCGGGTGCATGGGCCACCACTGCATTATATACAGCTAAAAAAGATCATTGGTGTCATTGTAACTTATCTGAAAGGCATAAATTGCTTATTGTTCAAGGAACCTCTAGAAATCTCTGTAGGAACCCTAGGGTCTAAATTTGTCCCACCCTTTGCTATTCGCGGTGGCTATAGTGGCTATTCAAGGTCTCTGGTGGCTGTGCGGGGCCTCTGGTGTCTGTGCGGGGCCTCTGGTGTCTGTGCGGGGTCTCTGGTGGCTGTGCATGGTCTCTGGGGTGGACTGTGGGGGGTAGTAGCCCCCACGCTAGTCTGCCACAGTGTTCATCCCAACCCCCCACACTAGCCAGATCACCCCTCCAACCCCCCCCCCCACACGCCAGCCTGCCACAGTGCTCTCCCAAAACCCCTCACTAGTCTGCCACAGTGCTCCCCCCCGACTGCTAGGAGAAGAGATAGGTATAGGAAGGAAAGAGAGATGGGGGACATGGAAAAGGAGAGAAATGGAAGAAGGGCAGAGAGGTGGGGGGGGGGAGGGAGGGTGAGAGAGACACTAGCTAGGGGGTGCCCATGGGCTATTTCCCCCCTCCCCTCCCTGGCTCTCCTGCACTCCCTTCTAGGGATGGACCGGGAAGCCTGCTGCAAGCAAGCCTTTCCTCCTGCTTCCTCCTCCTCCCTCCTTACGGCCGCGGCCACAGGTTAGGAAGTAGGATGCGGCTGTGGAAGAAGAGGGGGGGGGTGGAGGAGCTTCGGCTGTACCCAATCCCAGTGTGAGGCAGGAACAGTGCGGGGAAGGAGGGCAGGGTCACAGGTTACTGCTGTCAGGTCTGACATGGAGCGGTGAAATCAACGTTGAACAATGTTAGGAATGTTGCAGGGATGGCGAGGGGATGTGGGGGCCATGCCGCCCCCCCAGCAAATGCCTTGTTTGCCTCGTGGTAGATACATCTCTGCTGACAGGCTCTCAGTCAGATTTATCTATGGCCCTTTACAGGCAGGAACTCGCAACCCCTTGTTGTGTAGAAAAATTACAGTGAAACAGCTTGCACTTCTTCTCTGTGGCTACTGGTTCCAGCACTACCTCTTCAGGCACTGCCAACCCACCTGGCTGCAGCTGCCTCTTTCATTAGCCCTCCAGGCTAACTTCTCCACACCAGTCCTCCAGACTGACTCTTCACCAGCCCACCTGGCTGACTCTCACCAGGAGATCTCCTAGGGGAGGCTAAAGATTAAGCACACCACTGTCTTCAGGGAGACTGGGTACATGTGGCAGTTTCCCCCTTTGGTTGTCCCCAGCAGTGCTGATCTTCTCATGATGTCCTCTCTTGCTCCCGTGCCTCCAGGAAGGGCTTTCTCCCATGTGTTATGGCAGGATCCTTCCAGCACCTGAGCCCCGGCCCAAGCCGGACACACCCCCAGACTAGGGGGCACCCCTAAAGGGCCACCGACAGCCTCCCCAGGTCTATATCTCCATCTTCAACCGACTGCCCCTGCTGGCATGGCCCATGACTATTTATGAGGTAAGCTCTGCCTCCTGCGAGCCCAATACTGGGGATTGGCCGAGGGCTCCAAAATATTCATAGCAGTCCCAGCTAGCTTCTGCCCACTAGCTCTAGAACATTCTCCAATGTCCCAAAAACAAGGGGAGGCACCAGAGAGGATGAGTCATCCAGCCCTGACTCTCTGAACTCTGACCCAGATTCCAAAGCTCAGGCTTAGCTCTGAGCTAAACTAGAATTTACCTAGTCTAAACTCCAACACGACTTCTAGCACACACTAGAGGGTGCTACAAGGGCAAAGGAGGTCAAAAGATGACCTTGGGCACAGCCAACTACATCAGCTTCAGAGAACAATAGCAAATGTGTTCATCATATGCCATTTATTAGAGGTCCAATCGTGCCTAGATTTCTTACCACTTTTTAAGGTCTATGAGAGGTCTTACAAATGTAGAGATTTAAATTGTTTCTAAAGGTAATTTTTTTTTTACAAAAACAACAAACATTTTAGACCACTGTTCTGGCTCTCTGCTTAATCATCTGCAGGTGCCGGCGGACATTGAGTCCACGGTAACCGCCGCTGGGCTCCCGCTGCGTGTGATCACAGTGGGAGCGAGCCGATGGAGGCTTACATGCTCGCCCCCTACCCAGAAGAGCTTGATCACATGTATATATATATATACGTCACCTGGCGCACAGGTCCCGTCCTGTAGCAGTAAAACTGCTATAGGGCAGCCCTTAAAGTGGTTGTAAACCCAGTTTTTGGACTTCTACCTATAGATAAGCCTAGAATAAGGCCTACCTATAGATAGTGGAAATATCTCCTAAACTAGCGCCATTTAGGAGATATTTTACTTCTAGTCCGCCGAAAATTCCAGCGGCGCTTACATGGGGAAGAAACTAAACTAAGTGCCGCTTCATCCCTAGCCCGTGCCGTTAATCGCGGCTCCTGTGCACATGCGCGGGAGTGACGTCACGCGTCTCCGGCGAATCACAGAGCCGGAGTCCGAGGCCTGGAAGGAAGAGGGGCCAGAAGATGGATGCTGCCTACACAGGGGACATCGCTGGATTCTTTTGCAGGTAAGTGGCACATAATGGGCTAGTATGCGATGCATACCAGCCCATTATGCTTTTCATTTGCAGGCTTTGCAGCAAGCAAAAGAGGAAGTGAAACCCATCAGGGTTTACTTCCTCTTTAAGTGGTTGAACAGGAACTTTAATACTTTTAAACACCAGGTACTTACCAGTGCCTGGAGTAAAGCGCTGTCTCCCCATAATATAAACAAAAAAGTCAGTGCTACTACCCATACATCACATAGAAGGCAGAGATCCCAGGTGCTCGATCCACAGTCGCTGGCTGAGTAGGGAAATGAGGAAAAGATGATCCGCACTCCGGTGATTGCTCTTAAAAAGTGTAATATTTATTGACAAGCCACAGAGACCAAACACAAGTGAGAACAGTTGACGCGTTTCAGCCTATAAGGCCTTAGTCATAACCAGTTAGTTATGACTAAGGCCTTATAGGCTGAAACGCGTCAACTGTTCTCATTTGCAGTTGGTCACTGTGGCTTGTCAATAAATATTACACTTTTTAAGAGCAATCACCAGAGAGCTGTCTCCCCATAGCCTATTCTTCTTACCACTGCAGGTTCCTGGCACCACCTTGGATAAGGTAGACTGTTGTGGCTTTCTCAGGAACCACAGCCAGCTTGCCACTGTACATGAGCAAGTTCACGTGGTGCTCTGTGAATGGTTCTGCAGCCTCCTCTGGAATATGTGAGTGTCTCAGGAGGCTGGAGAAGGGGAGGGGACGGGGCAAGGATTGTCAGCCTAGGCATGGATTGCAGAAGTGGTAGAAGGTACCGATTAAATTCAGTACTCTCCCTAACCCCCCACCCCCCAAAAAAACTTTGTAACTTTCAGCATTTACAGGCTGGGAAGAGGAAGTATACCAGTGGGACTGTGCTTTTTGAGTGAAGTTCTGCTTTAAAGACTAAGTTCACCTTTTTTTTTCTAAATTCTAGATCCCTATGTACCAATATAGCATTAATGTACTTCATTTGCAAAAATAAAACAGCTTTACATTTATTCTACACACGCTTACCCCACTGACTTCATAGCTGTTTAAAAACACTTCTCTATTACTCCTGCCTTACTTCCTGGACAGACTGTAGGTCATGACACAGGAAGGAGTTGACCAGCTGATCTCATTAGCACACACCCTGCATCATCTACCCTCAGCTGGTCAACTCCTTCCTGTGTCATGACCTAAAGTCTGTCCAGGAAGTAAGTCAGAAGTAATCGAGCAGGGTTTTAAACAGCAATGAAGTCAGTGAGGTAAGCGTGTGTAGAATAAATGGAAAGCTGTTTTATTTTTTGCAAAATAAGTACATTAATGCTATATTGGTACATAGGGGAGCTAGAATTTTGAAAAAAATAAAAAGAGTGAACGTAGCCTTTAAATTTCACAACTAAAGCAATGTAATTATTCAAGTGATTCTTTCTTCAGCAATTGGATTAGTTTAACTACCCGCTGACCGCTCACAGTAACTATACTGTAAGTGGGCAGCAGGTACAAGGACAATCACGGGTTTGCACGCCCCCTGCCTACCCATGCTGTGACTGGACAAATTTAGCAGCTGATTTCAGCCAATGATTTTGGCTGAAATCAGCTGATCAGCTGTGTCTAATCTCATGCAGAGTTCTGTGTTTGCAAAAAACACAGAGCTCTGTGCACTATGAACAGCAATCTGGCTGTTTCTTCTCCCTCAAAAGCAGGGAGCAAAAACAGCCAGATCAAAAATGAAAAGAAGCACATATTAGACCTCATTAGGCACACGGATAACCCCTTGATTGCCCCTAGATGTTAACCTCTTTCCAGCCAGTGTCATTAGTACAGTGCCGGGGTACAGTTTTATCACTGATCACTGTATTAGTGTCACTAGTGATGTCCATGTCAATTAGTGACCCTCTCAGATAGTGTCTGTTAGTGCCAGATTGTCTGCCACCCTATCACAGTCCAACTATAAGTCGCTGATCACCACCATTACCAGTATAGTGTCATAGCTGTCTAAATTCCAGTATATATATCTCATAGTTTGTAGATGCTATAACTTTTACGCCATCCAATCAATATTGGGATTTTTTTTTTCTTTTAACCAAAGACATTTAGCAGAATACATTTTGGCCTAACTATATGAAGAAATTAGGTAATTCTTTTATTTTATTGGTTATGTTTCATAACAAAAAGTAGACGTACCTTTTTTTTTTTTTTTTTAATTTTCAATCTTTTTTCATTTATATAATAAAAAAACAATAAATATACACTTTTTTGGGGATTTTTTTTAAAATCAAAGACATGTAACAGAATACCCTTTGGTTAAAATTTATGTAAAGATTAGATTTTTTTTGTTTTTTGTTTTTTATTGCATATATTTTGTAGCAGAAGGTAAAAATTGTTTTTTTTTCTGCATTTTTTATATTTTTTAGTTTATATTGTAAAAAATTAAAAACCCAGAGGTGATCAAAAACTAACAACAGAAAGAGCTATTTGTATGAAAAAAAATTATAAACATTTAATTTGTGTACAGTGTTGCATGACTGCGCAATTACCAGTTAAAATAGCGCAGTACTGAATAGCAAAAAATGCCCTGGTCATGAAGGGGGTAAAACCTTCCTGAGGTCAAGTGGTTTAAACGTAAAAAGTTTAAAAACAACCAAAATGTTGTTCTAATTTATCTATAAATAAATGCTTGGTTGAATGAGTCCACCTCATGCCTTGTTTTATCTTTTAGTTTGATGCTGTCCTGGATGTTGTATCGTCGGGGATAGTGTTATGGCGTTACAGCAATGCTGCAGCTGTACATTCAGCACACAGAGAATACATGTAAGTAGAGGAATTCATTACACAAAAATATAATTAATAGATCATCTCTGAATAAAAATATCCTGCATTCATCAGAACTGTACTTTAAATCTGCACTGTTAAAAAATATTGAAAGCATAAATGAAAGTTCTCCATATTTGCTAATTTTATTTAAATAATATGTTTTTTTTATGAACATATTTATGTATTTCATAACATGGCTCACAGGGAACAAGTATTAAAATTATCAGTATTAGACAATCTGCTAGGAAACATGGGGCTCAACGCTATAAGAAGTTCCAAACCCAATGTTTTTTGGTTAATTTGGTTTTACACTTTTTTTTAAAGATTTCAGATTCATAAACTAATGTTTTATATCATTTGTATGACTTCTTTAATCTATAAAGTAAAATGGTAATAAAGACCAAAATGTTTCAAAAAATTTCAGCTTTCCGATTCTTTGATGTGATGGCTGCACAAGTTTTCTTTTTTTTTTTAGGCCGTTTTTCCTATATTTTCACCTGGTGATGCGGCAGTAAAGCAGCCCATAGATGATTTGATTTAGAAAATTTCTTGATTCCCCCACCAACACTGACTGTTCCTCCCGTGGCGCTGTTGTGATCTGCTGGTGGGGGGACATTCCAGCCGGCAGAATACAATGATTACTGCTAGCAGCTATAGCTGCTGGCAGTAATCGCATGTAAAAAAATTGTGCATGTAAAAAATTGCTTGATTGAAGGATCGAATTGGGTGCAATCAGCCTGCCCATAGATGGATCGAATCTCGGACAATCCCTGCTTAAAGCGGAGGTCCACCCTAAAATTAAAAATTACATTAACATTCTACAAAAAAATATAAAAAAACATTTGAAAAACATTTTTTTTTTTTACTTACCAGAAATGCCTGTTGCTAGGCAGTCTTCCTAATCTGCCTCTTCCTATTCCGCGGCGCTGCTCCTTCACTTCCTCCTCTTCAGGGAGCTGCCCCGTTGTCTTCTGGGACCTGTGTGTGTCCCAGAATACCACAGGGCCATTCACAAAGCGCCGCGCGACTCGCGTATGCGCAGTAGGTAAAGGGGAGTGAAGCCGCAAGGCGACCACTGCCTGTTTCCCTTAGTTAGGATGGCGGCGCCGGCACCCGATCCGATGGACGGATCGGCCTCGGAGGGCCGGCATCGCAGGCTCGCTGGACAGGTAAGTGCCCTTATTAAAAGTCAGCAGCTACAGTGTTTGTAGTTGCTGACATTTTTTTTTCTTTTTTAAACGGCCGGACCTCCGCTTTAACCAGCTGAATTTCAATCCATTTATAGCTGGCTTAAAGTATAACTAAAGGCTTTTTATTTTTTTAGTTTTGGATAGAGTGGAGAGGGATTAGAACACCTGCCAGCTTTTATTGCTGTCTGTGCCCCCTCGATTTGTCCTGTTTACCATTATCATCGAAAATGAAAGTAAAAGAAAATCTCAAATTTTGGGCTGTCCCCGGAAAAGTAAAAGAGGGGGAATCTCCTAATGGGGGCACTAGTTCTGGTGACCTGGGGATCCCCAAAGAATTTCTGATGGGGACTGATATGAATGTACAATGTATATGTAAAGCACTGCGTAAATTGACGGTGCTATATAAGTACCATAAATAATAATAATAACGTCAACACGTCAGAAAAAAAAAATCAAAAAATCAAAAGTAGAATCAGTGAGTTGGAAAAAGGATCACCCCCCCCCCCCCCCCTTTGACGTGTCAATATTTTGTTGGACCAAATTTTGCTTTAATTCCAGCCTTTAGTCTGTTGGGATTTGTCTCTACTATCTTTGCACATCTAGACTTTGCAAATATTTTAAAGGGGGTGGTTCTTTTCCATACCCACTGTATTACATGTTTGTTTTTTGGGTTTAATACCACTCAAACATGTATTACAGCCTGCATACATGGCACTGTGCGTGAAATGCATTGTAGGCTTCCTAGTAAGAAAGCCCCACACCACCTTTATGCTCCTTGCAGGCGGCAGTCATTCACTAGTAAAGACGTTGCTGTCTTTGCTGGGAGAGGAGGAGAAGGGTATTCTATACTTCTTTTGAGTTATTCAGATATATTTTTAGCACAGCAGCTTTTCTGAAAAGAAAGAGACTTGAAAGAGCATAGACCTTGTATGAAGCTTCATCAGCTGGCCTATGAGGTTAATATGAAATCTTCACAAGCAATATTCTATATGAACCTGATTTAAAAGAATAAAAAAATACTTTTTTGGATTTTAAAAGTCATTAAAGAAACTCTATTTTTAAAAACTCTATAAATTGGCTCTCAGCATTCACTAAAATGTTGAAAGATCGTTTGGCTGTACTTCTGTGGATCACGGGAGTGCGGTTTGTTCTGCACTCCTGTGACCCGTTTTCAGCCAACGGTGGGCTAAAGCCCGCTGTCGGCTGACGTCACAGAGCCAGTCCAGGCTGGGGAAAGATTGTGATCATATGGTCGGGATCCACCCAGGAGCCTGTACCAGTACCTGACTCAACCTCTCAGCGAGCTGCTGAGAGGCTGAGCCGGCCAATCCCCCCCCCCCCCTCCACAGGTCAACGCTCCAGTGAGGTGCAGAGCAGGGAGGCAGTGAATGACAGTCAGCAGCTCTCTGCTCATGATGCATCCACATAGGTAAGTATGATTCTTTAAAAAAAAACTGTAAGAAAGTGCTGTCAATTGCCTTTCTTAAAGATATAATTCATGCAGTTCTCTTAGTAAAAGGACCTATAATTCTGCTCAGTCTTGTGATTCAGGCACCCCTGCCAGACAGTACAAACAGGTCCATGACCTCCAGTGCAGCAGCAGCACGGCTTGGTCCAAAATATAGTACAAGCTGTAGTGGAGGTATTGACATCTACGCCAGCTTGCTGCGACCTTAATTGTTAGCAGGGAGTGTGCATCATGTGCTGATAACAGGCCTCTCACTGGATAGTGAGACAGCCTCTAGAGTCACAGCAAGGATGGAGGACATTATTCTGTAATAATATTATTATAATATATAGTCCACTTTAGGTTTACTATAGGCCTTGTTCACATTTGTTCCTTTGGTTTTTCCAATGCAATCAAAGTGCTTGTATATTAGACCTACCTCTATATTAACGCAGCCGCTAAATGTCCTCAGCCCTCTGGGTTGCATGACACCCAGAACAAACTTGGAGGACAAGGCCTTATGGACACACCTCCTTAGGGGTTCCTTGAGGTGTGGCTATCTGACTATCCATCTGATATATAGTTCAAGGTCAAGCCCTGCTTAACAGAGCCAGCGTCATGACTGCAAGGTTGTCATTCTGGATGCCCCTGTAAGAGGGCATGCTTCCTACTTACTACCACCAATGTAAGGGGCATTTTCCCAATGACTAACAACGGATCCCTGAGGCCTGAAAATTATTTCAAGGGTTCCTCTGGGCTAAAAAAGATTGAGAAGACTGGTGTGTTATATATTTATATAACACACATGACATGATGAAGTGTTTTTTTTAAAACAGTGGTCTCCAGACTGCGGCCAGTGGCCAGATGTGGCCCTTTTGCTTGCCTTTATCCGGCCCTTGGGGCACTATTCCTCCTATTGACACCAACAATGGAGCACTATTCCTCCCACTGATACCAGTAATGGGCACCCTTCCACCTACTGACCCCAATGATGGGGTACTGTTCCTTCCACTGACAACAACGATGGGGTACTATTGCTCCCGCACCACCGATAGGGGCATAAATCCTGCCACTAAAGCCAACAATGGGGCACTTATTCCTCCCACTGGTACCAATGATTGGGCACTATTCCTCCCATTGATACCAATGATGGGCATCCCTCCACCCACTGACACCAATGATGGGATACTATTTCTCCCACTGACACCAACGATGGGGTATTATTCCTTCAACTGACTCCAACGATGCGGCACTATTCCTCTGACTGACACCAACAATGGGACACTATTCTTTCCACTGGTACCAATGATGGGGCACTATTCCTCCCACTGATACTAATTATGGGCACCCTTCCACCCACTGACACCAATGGTGAGGTACTATTTCTCCCACTGACACTAAGGATGGGACACTATTTGTCTCACTAAAGATGTGGCATTGTTTTCTCCCACTGACACCAGGACATTTTCTACTCCCACTTGCCATAGTCCCCCCCCCCCCCCTAGTGACTGAAGAACAGTTAAAGGGCCCCTTGTTTAGAAAGTTTGGAGACCCCTGCTTTAAAAGATTGTCATTCGGGATGTGGTGTGATAGACTTTAGGACTAGTTGTCTTTGTGTCATTAGATCCAAAAGACCTAATACTGGAATGGTCAATGTATCTGTGCTGAGCTGAGTTAGATCTCTATCCTGTATCCTAATTTTAACTTTTTCTTTCCACCTACACATTTTTAATTGAAGTCTCCTGGCTCTGGGTGGTGTTTACCTTTTTTCTCATAATTTAATTGATACCAGCTCTAGATCTGTGACACGATGTCTCATCTGCCTATTAAGAAGTAAGATTTGTTTAAGTCATTACTATTTTAATGAAATTTTTAATTGCTAATTCTGTGTTTGCTGGTTAGACGGAGAATAATGATATTCATAGCGAGATCGGTCCTTTATTCCTCATTATTCAGCTTCTACTGTGAGCACGTCAGTGTCTTGAGATAATGAGGAGAATGTGGATTCTAACGAAATGTTTAATGAGTTGGCCCTGGTTGCTAAGGCGAGCCTTGTACTTGCTAACAAGGTAGAGCCGTGAGGAGGCAGGTTTTCCCAGAATTCTCCACTAAATGGTGAGATCAAGGCTTGCTACTCAACTGGTTATTAGGTGTTGTATACAAGAGCCAAACCACTTGTTTACCGTGGCCTTAAATGGGACAATGGGACTGATCTTCATTACCTGGAGGATGCTCAAAATTTTGAGCATCTGTTTCTTAATTTAATTTGTTAAGCTAACGTTGATAGATGTCTCACTTCGTTGTTGGAAAGAAAGTCAGGTCCTGGAAATGTGGTTGGCCAATCAGGGTATGGATTTGCCATATTTGAGGATGTTTATTTATTTTTTTAATGTATTTTTTTTTTGTAAAACAGAGAATACAGCATAGCCAACAATGCCCCACTTCTGAGGGTTTGTGAACATGACAACAGAAGTAATTGCATCCACATTTATGCCCTGTACACACGACCGGTTTTCCCGTCGGAATAAACTCTGAAGGTTTTTCAGACGGAATTCCGCTCAAGCTGTCTTGCATACACACGGTCACACCAGATTCCGACCGTCCAGAACGCGGTAACGTACAACACGTATGACGGGACTAGAAAATGGAAGTTCAATAGCCAGTAGCCAATAGCTTCCGTCTCGTACTTGCTTCAGAGCATGCGTCGTTTTTGGTACGTCTGAACAGCATACAGACGAGCGGTTTTCCCGACAGGAACTGGTTCCGTCGGAAAAATTTAGAACATGTTCTCTTTCTAGGTCCGTCAGAATTTTCTACATAGAAAGTCCGATGGGGCATACACACGATCGGAATATACGATGAAAAGCTCCGGTCGGACTTTTTCTGTCGGACATTCCGCTCGTGTGTACACGGCATAAGGCTACAAAAACATAGGGTATAAAAAGGGAAGGAAAGGGAAACTAGGGAAAAAAGGGAAAATGGAAAGCATCATAGGTAAGGGAGTTACCCCCTATTTGATCCAAGGGGTTACCTTGGGCAAGCATTCTGACTGTATAAAACACAAGACCCACGCTGAGGACCAACTTCAAAACTCCAAGGCGTCCCACCCTGAAGCGGCCAGAAGGGACCCCATCGTCTCCACCCCCGGAGGAGGGGGGCAACAAGGCCTTCATCAAACCTCCATCCAGGGGCAAAGCTGCCCAAGCCCACCCCAAGACCACTCAGAGTGGAGACCCTGCTATTGTGGCGGAATTATAAGTCAAGTATTTCACCCAGTGCAATATACATAGCACAACTAGAACAGGAACTTAAGGAAAAACACATTATATAAAATAATATAATATAAAATAATGTAATCTAATCACCCACAATGATCTGGATCATAGGGAAAAAAAAACAAAAAATAAACACACATTGGATAGGAGTGCAAAGATTGGGTCTGGTATTAGCATCACAATTCAAGTAGGTACGAGGGTTCTGCCAACTCCAACAAAGCAACCTCCAAGCTGGACGGCACTGGATCAGGATGCAGTATGCCTCTGCCAGGATGCCCAAATACTAGTAAAACGCTCACGTCTATCCTTACACGTCGCCACCCACTCCTCTGCCTCCTTGATCTCATCCACTTTCTTGAGCCACTCATCTCTAGTGGGCATCTGTGGACGTTTCTAGTAGATAAGTATAAGTCGTTTAGCCACATTCAGGAGGTGTGGTAACGCACTTTTCTTGTAGTAGCTTAGCGGGATGGTGGGGACCCACCAAAGGTGAAGGAGTGTGCCCTTCTGACTGCATCCGCACCAGCAGCGATCAGTGACCGAGGGGTAAAAACGTGACAGGGCTGCAGGTACTCCGTACCAACGCGTCAAGTGCTTATAATTTGTCTCCTGTGTCTTGGATTCTATGGAGCTAGTGTGTGTGAGTTTAAACAAGTGTGTTATTTGTTTATCTGAGAACTCTAACTCCAAGTCACGCTCCCACTCCCGGATAAAGGCCAGCTTTGACATTGTGGGGGCAGATCCCAAAAGCTTGTAGAGTTCAGAGCTCATATGAGCTATAGGCTTCTTCTCAATGAACAGCCGTTCATAGGAAGTTTGAGTAGAGAGCTCCCTAATAGACCCCCCTTGTTGGCCACAATAAAATGGTGCAGTTGTTTATATCGCCACCAGTCCATAGGGAAGCGTCCAAATCTATCCCTCAGGGGGATCAGCCTGCCATTCTCCAAGAACTTGCCACAGCTAGTGTTATTGTCGTCGACCGAAGACCCAAAAAAGACCATGCGTTCCCCAGGATGGAACCACAAGAAGCCACCTATTGGCATCAGCGGGGACCCAGAGGGAACTAAGGAATACAAGGCATTAGCGTGGTCCCAGACACGCAAGACATGGGTTGTCAGTGGAGAAACCAACGCTGAAAACCCTCTGTGTTCCCGAGACAGCCAAGGGGCATACGATAGGTTGCAGCCTGCCAGACTTTTGTCCAGAGAAACCCACAGTTTGGAATGGGTATGAAAGTCCCAATTTAGAATGCATTGGAGTACTATAGCCCTATAATAGCGTTGTATGTCCGGGAGGCCTAAACCTCCCATCCCTTTGGATCTCGGTAAGTAAGTACATTGCCAACCTCTGTTTTTTATTATGCCATACAAACCCGACCAACAAGCTCTGAAATTGGGCAAAAAAGTTTTCAGGGAGAGGGACAGGTAACATCTGCATGAGGAAGAGCACCTTAGGAAGGATATTCATTTTAAATATATTGACCTGACCTAGTCAGGTGAAGGCCATCTTTGTCCAGCTTTGCAGGTCTCTACGCACCATGCTCAAAAGTGCAGGATAATTGGCGGAGTACAGTGTCTCAAAATGGTCAGTGAGTTGAACCCCAAGATAGGAGGATTTAGCCCAAGTAAAAGGGAAGGCCTCCCGCAAGTTAGAAGCCAGCGTTTCAGGTTTTCAGGTATACCTTTTCAGCATCAGTACAGAAAATGAGGTAGGGTAAAGAGTCTTGGCGAGTGTTTGAGGATGTTTATAAGATGACTGAGCACTAGACACGGCAATCTATCTCTTGGCACACTTAGCACTCTAAACTGTACTCTTTTTTTTTTGCAAGCAATGTCTCCTAAAGCGTAGAAACATAAAATAATAAATAATATATATATATATATATATATATATATATATATATATATATATATATATATATATATATATATATATATACATATATACACACACACACACACAATATATTACTAAAAGTATTGGGACGCCTGCCTTTACACGCACTTTAAGTCCTTAGGGTTCAATACTGAGTTGGCCCACCCTTTGCAGCTATAACGGCGTCAACTCTTCTGGGAAGGCTGTCCACAAGGTTTAGGAGTGTGTCTATGGGAATGTTAGACAATTCTTTCAGAAGGTTGTGTAGCAATAACTCTCGGTGGAGCTGCTGGTTTAAGCGGGTCTGTTACCTTCACTCTGCTTCCCTCTGTTTCACCGGCACCGGGTCTAGGGTTCCGTTGAGTTTACCTCTGGACGATACATGCACCAACACTGGAGTACATTTTCAATGCTTTATTAAACACTTGACTTAGGAAATAGCAGGAAAGAGACGAAAGGGAAACTGCAGAAGAAACTCAAACATCTTCCTTTAGGGTTCTTTTAACAAATGTTCGGGTAGAATTCAGATATTGTATGGAATGCGCTCCCCTCGTGGGACACACTCCTTGCTCGTCTGGATAGGCCTCTCTCACCAGCCTAGCAGCCAGCATGCAGCAAGAATCAAAGTCTCTGCCACAGACTTGCTTGGGAACAAAATCCGTACGATCCTCTGCCACAGGATGTATCAGATTTTCTGCAATGAATGTCAGTCACAGTGCTTGAACCTTTAAGCCAACCCGGCAACACTATGCTGTATAGTTACTTTCGGATACGTCCTCCAACCGAGTCACCAGGAGCCTCTACAGACCAGCACGCTGTGTGATCTCTCCAAGACGGGTCCTCCCCTGGGATCTCCTCGGTTGTCCAGCTTCGCTACACAGGACCGACAGCTCAGGACCATTCCTCGGCCGCGGTGGTAGGCCCCAGACAAGCCTCTGGACCCACCCCTGCGCCGCAGTATCGCGGGCCTCCGGAACGGAGGACCACGAGGTAGCTCCTTAATGCATACCTGTCGGCCAGGAGGGCCAGCAGGTGGCTGAAAAACGAACCCCCAAAATATGGCGTCTGTCCCATAAATACCCTCGCCCAGAATGCAACTCGGAGGACCACCTCCACCGAGTTGTCTCCGGGACAGAAGAGCATCCATACGCTTCAACACGTTGCCTTTCCAACACTAACCAGTGATAACAGCGACACCCACCGGTCAGCACGGAAACACACACAACGTCAGCCAAGCTGGAACAGAGGCAAACTTAACCTACCTAACGAACAAATGACTAAATTTACCTAATGTGCGGTAGATTGCAAATCTACCAGCGCTACAGTTGTTTTTCAGGGGTTGGGCTTGGCCCCTTAGTTCCAGTGAAGGGAACTCTTAAGGTGTCAGCATACCGAGATATTTTGGACAATTTCATGCTCCCAACTTTGTGGGAACAGTTTGTGGATGGTCCCTTCCTGTTCCAATATGACTGCGCACCAGTGCACAAAGCAAAGTCCATAAAGACATGGATGAGTGAGTTTGGGTAGTGGAATTTGACTGGCCTGCACAGAGTCCTGACCTCAACCCGATAGAACACCTTTGTGATGAATTAAAGCGGTATTGACTGGTACTGAGGTGGCACTGTCCTGTTTTTCATAGTAAAATACGGACTCCATAATTGAGGTAATAAACTCTGTAAGGTATATATCTTGTTCAAAGTCCTCAATGGAAAAAAATATAAACTTTACCATCTGCAATAATTTGGAAATAACCATGAAAAGGTGACAATGGAGAAGCACAACTGGAAGACAAGGACAGAGCAATGTCACCCTATAACAGGAAGTGCCAGAACAAGGACCTTCATGGCAGGATCATCAGGGATTATTTTATAAAGAGTGACAGATTTACATGGATTGAAAGTAACTTTTGAAATGACATGATCCTGTTAAAGCTTACATCAGATTTTAGTGATTGGGTTGGGATCTCCTTTATGTACGGCCTTTTGGTGTTTGAAGCCCCCGGAACATAACTAGTTGGCTATGACCAGTCTGCCATCTCCCCTTTTTAATGGAATGACAGGCAATTAGAATGGTGGTGCTGCGAGGCATATTATTACTCACTGAAAAATTAGCGGTAAAAAAAAAAAAAGAAAACGGAAGGCGTTATTAAAAATATATTTTGCCGTGGAATTGGGAGCAGCGCATTCTGCTAGGCGCCAGGCGATTGACTGATTCGGGCAGACAGTCCATTCTTAAGGCTCAGCTTGTTTGCACCTCAGAGGGAGAGCCTGCACAATGCACACAATCTGTTCCCCCAATCTGTCCTCTTCTGTGTGTCGGAGCACAAAACCTCTGTATACCTCCTTATCATGAATAGCTGGATTCTGCAAAAAAAAAAGGAAATAAAGAAACAGAATTGCATCTAAGCTGTCAATGCTTCATGTATATGTATAGACATGTCAAATATAATGACATACTGTCAGTTCCTTAAAGGAATAGTCCACCCTTTGATAAATATAAATAAAATAGACCCACATTAAATAAAATTTTAAAAATGTGTATTTATTAATTCTTGCATTTGAGCCATAAACAGTACATCACGGGTGCAATGCTCAGGTTCTTGCAGACTATTCCCCCAGCCTAAGGTCCATACAGAAGTGCAGCTCCACAGTTATGGGACTGGAGGAAGTAAATAATGGACTGCAAGCACAGTGACATCACCACAATTGAAAGATATTGAGAACTACACACATGGCAGATGGTACTTGTAGCCTTTCCCTCAACATATCCTATGAATTAATTTAAAAATAATTCAATATTTGCTTATATAGACTTAGTATAAGTACCTAAACCTGTCTTCATCTGAGCTTTCTGTCATTCTCTGCATAGCAGCACTGGAAGAGGGAGGGGCAGCTCTAGGAGCCAATCAGGCTCTGCTGCATGCACATGTGCTTATGTGAACATCTGGACAGAAGTAGGGAGCAGAAGGAATGGAGTGGATTACTTGTGCTTCTTCTTCTTTGTCCAATCAGCAGGCTGGTGGTGGGGGAGTAGTACCAATACATCCCTTAAAAAAGGATGTTTATCCAAATTGTCACTATTAAAATAAAGCATCTTTAGAAATGTTGTATAATTGCAATTATTGCTGTTTGCTGGTTTTTTTGTTTTTCTTGTAAAACTTGGGGGCCATGTATAAAACAATTGTTTTTTTTTTTAAATCGGGGATAGGTGGCTGCCATCAAAGTGTGTCTTGGAGGTAAGGGTGGGGTGCAAAGACTTCCAGAAAGTAAGAAAGGGAGATAGAATCATCTGCTCTTCCTGTAAATGACTGCCAGGGTCCTAACTATTCCCCACTACAACCAATTCAAAAAATATAATCCAGCATGAAAGAACAGAGCCACACTCAAACTGTCAGCTGTGTAAAAGACCTGCATGTGAAAAACAGTTTCAGCCAGTCTCCTCCCATGCCATGCCCCTTGAGTCTAGGTTCATATCTATGCGGCTGCTCTTGATGCGTCTTTCAGGCACATTTTGCAGTGCATTCTTAAACCCTCTTCTTTTTAGACCCTTCGGGTCTAGTATGGATTCGAAGGGGACCCCCCCCCCCCCCCACGCCAATTTTTTTAAAAAAATAGCAAAATTCATACCAGATCCTTATCCGAGCATACAGCCCGGCAGGTCAGGAAAGGGAGGGGACAAGCGAGCCCCCTCTTCTAAACCATATCAGGACACATGCCCTCAACATGGGCCTCTTCCCCACAACCCTGAAAAATGTCCCCAAATCGTAGCTCCAATGTCTTCTTTCTCAGGTACCAATGTCTTCTTCCTCCAGTAGTTTCTTCAACCTCCGGTGCAGTCTTCTCCCCCTGGTGCTGTCTTCTCCTTGTGCTGTCTTCTTCTTCGCTGCTGCTTACTCACTGAAAACAATAAAAATTCTCTCCGTCTAACGCTGTCTTCCTTTGTTGTGTTGTCTCCCGCTGTCTGCCTTTTCTTATATAACCATGGGGCGTGGCCATCTGATGATGTCACACGGAGAACCCGCCACTTTTAACGACACGTGATGTCACAAGGGGCAGTTCTCCAGGTGACGTCATCGGATGGCCATTTTTGCAGTTTTTATGCATGTTGACATCAGTTTTCATGTGCGTCTTTTTTATGCACAAACTGACATCACGTCCTGTGTCCTCACATCCTGTGTCATCCCCCCCTCATCCAGTGCCCCCCACATCACATCCCCTTATCAGTAACCCCCTTACATCAGTAATTCCTCATCAGAGCACCCACATAAATTTCTCCCTCATCAGAGAATCCTCATCAGGGACCCCCACCATCAGTGTCCCCCCCCCCCCTATCTGTCTCCCACCATCAGTCTCTTCCTCATCTGTCTCTTGTCATCAGTGCCTCTGCCATTAGAGTCCCTCTTATCTGCCCCCAACATCAGTGCCCCCTTATCTTTCCCCCACCATCAGTGTCCCCCACCCTCAGTGTACCCCTCAACTGTTCCCCACCATCAGTAACCCTTCATCTGTTTCCCACCATCAGTGTCCCCTACCATTAGTGTCCCCTTATCTGTCCCCCAACATCAGTGCCCCCTTATCTGCCCCCCACCATCTGTGCCTCCTTGTCTGTCCCCTCCCATCAGTGTCCCCCACCCTCAGTGTCCCCCTTAACTATTCCTCACCATCAGTAACCCCTTATCTGTCTCCCACCATCAGTGTCCCCCACCATTAGTGTCTCTTTATCTGTCCCCCACCAACAGTGTCCCTCACCATCAGTGTTCCCTATCATTAGTGGCCGCTCATCTGTCCCCCATCATCAGAGACCCTTCATCTGTCCCCTATTATCAGTTACCCCTCACCTATCCCCCACCATCAGTGTCCTTTCATCTGTCCCTCACCAGTATCCTTCCATCTGTCTCCGCCATCAGTGTCAGCAATATCCCCCCCCCTTCCCCCCTTCCAGCATCCAACAGGAGGTGCGCAGTACAGACACAAAGCACCTCTCTGCTTTCCCTTCCACTTCCTGTCACTTCCTGTCCTGTGAATGCAGAGCGGTGCTGTCCATTTTTCCTGCGTTCCAGTGCGGAGCTGTGAGGAAAACTGTAGACATGCTGCAAAATCCCGCACAGCTTCACACCAGACATCACACCTGCATTTTGGTGTGAATGAGACACATAGGAAACCATTGTTTCCTGTGTATACATCCAATGAAATAGTGTTGCTACCCCAACTAGCCCTTAATGATAAACAGAATGAGATAGAGACTCATGTGCTCGGATGGCCCTAGTTCTCAGGCATCCAAACATCCAATCAAAAAGAAAAATCCAGCACCACGATGGCTCAAAAATAAAATATATACAATTTATTAAATCCATCTAATTAAAGGAATCAATACCTGTCCTGTAGTTATTGACGTGTTTCAGCCTCTTACATAAGCCTTAGTCATAATAATTATTATGACAAAGGCCTATGTAAGAGGCTGAAACGTGTCAATAGCTACATGAATTGATTCCTTTTATTGGATGGATTGAATAAAATCTTATATGTTTTATTTTTGAGACATGGTGGTGCCGGATTGTTTTCTCTTTGATTATTTCCTGTGTGTCTTGCAGAGAACTGCAGATTTCTTGAGCAGAATGGTGTGAATGAGCTCTAAGAATTTTCACTCCTAATGTGGGAGTATAATGATGCTATGCATGATTGCATTCTTTTGGCATTTGATTGATTGTTATTGGGGTTATCACTGAAGTTTAATGAATAGTCAATAAATTTGTGTTGGGCAGGCAAATTAAACAAATAAAATTGAAGCAGACCATACAATTTTCCAACCTTTTTGATTCAACCTAAACAAAAAAAAATATTAAAAGTGATTTTGAAATGCCCAAAACAGTTCAAATTTTCATTACAATCAGAATATGGGAACCATCAGAACGATCGTATTTGTAATGTGCAGGCACCATTATATATACCTGGCATGCTACACCTTCAGCTTTACATCTGTACTCACCAACTGTCACAGATTCTATTTTAGGGCTTCATTAGAATATTGAATAAACATCAAGCCTTCCCTAACGAAGGCTAGATTGCATGTTTTCGGATTTCTGACTAATTAGGTTTGCAGCACGTTCTACATAAGCAGGACAAGAAGAATGTTTCATTCTGGAGCCTCACAGCGGACTCGTGTTGTGACAGCGCCAAGTTATTTTCAGAGTGCAGAAAGCGACAGATTCTCATGTCATGTGACTCACTTATTTTATATAAAATATGATTAAAGCCACATGTGCCTTCTGATACACTGGAATAGGTTGTATGTACAATACTGTATGAAGCGTTTATTGCAAGCATCCATGGTGCATATATTATAGGAAACAAGAAGAGGGGAGACTGCGATATGTGCAATAAACTTGATAGAAATATCAGTACATCTTATATTAAACAAGGTTTGTTTCATTTTATTGACCTTCCGATATTCCAATATGGAGTAGACAGGGGCGGACTGATAACTCATGGGGCCCCCGGGCAATAGGAGATTATGGGGCCCCCGGGCAATAGGAGATTATGGGGCCCCCAGGCAATCAGAGAGTATGGGGCCACACAGTATACACACACACAGTATACAATCACACAGTATACACATACATGTATACACAGTATACACAGACAGATGTAAAAAAAACACAGATTTATACATACTGTCCCTGGTTTTACTGAGGCTGGCAACCCTGATGGGGCCCCCTAGTGGCCCAGGGCCCTCGGGCAGTGCCCTAATCGCTCAATGGTCAGTCCGCCCCTGGGAGTAGATCAGGGGTAGGCAACCTGGGGCCCTCCAGCTGTTGTGGAACTACATTTCCCATGAGGCATTGCAAGGCTGGCAGTTACAATTACTTCCAGGTGCATGATGGGACTTGTAGTTCTGCAACAGCTGGAGGGCCCCAGGTTGCCTACCCCTGGGGTAGATGATGGGTATTTCATGTGACTGCATATGAGTTTGGATATATTAAGCAGGAGCAAAAATATGAATGCAATCTATACACTGGGGGGGAGAACCTCTGGGGGAATCTAGGATGGAAAAGGACCTGGGGGTCCTAGTAGATGATAGGCTCAGCAATGGCATGCAATGCCAAGCTGCTGCTAACAAAGCAAACAGAATATTGGCATGCATTAAAAAGGGGATCAGTTCCAGAGATAAAACGATAATTCTCCCGCTCTACAAGACTCTGGTCTGGCCGCACCTGGAGTATGCTGTCCAGTTCTGGGCACCAGTCCTCAGGAAGGATGTACTGAAAATGGAGCAAAAGAAGGGCAACAAAGAACAAAGAACAAAGTACAAAGAAGGGCAACTAAGCTAATAAAGAGTCTGGAGGATATTAGTTATGAGGAAAGGTTGCGAGTACTGAACTTATTCTCTCTGGAGAAGAGACACTTGAGAGGGGATATGATTTCAATGTACAAATACCGTACTGGTGACCCCACAATAGGGAGAAAAATTTTTCACAAAGGGAGTTTAACAAGACTCGTGGCCACTTATTAAAATTAGAAGAAAAGAGGTTTAACCTTAAACTACGAAGAGGGTTCTTTACTGTAAGAGTGGCAAGGATGTGGAATTCCCTTCCACAGGCAGTGGTCTCAGCGGGGGGCATTGATAGATTCAAGAAAAGATTAGATAAGCACCTGAAGGACCGCAACATACAGGGATATACAATGTAAAGCCTCATACACATGATCAGACTTCAAACAAACTTTTCTGTGGATTTCTGTCCAAAGGGCGTTGGCCATGAACTTGGTATGCATACACATGGCAGGACTTTTTCAGCCCACTTTCCCCAAATCACGTGGTTTTTCAGCTCTTTACCGCCACCCTTTGGTCAACTTCTGTATTGTTATCTGATCTTTTGCATTGGTTCTGAGCATGTGTGTTTGTACTTTGAACTAAAGTCCGATGGATTTGTGCACACACGATCGGACTAGCCGACGTAGGACTTTTGTTGCAGGAAAGTTTGTCTGTTTGCACAGCCAACAACAGGTACCTACTATGTAACTATGAGGTGGTTTGTGGACATCCATCACACCCATATGAGCTTGTAGAACATCTCATTTCAAAACCATGAGCATTGATATGGAGTTGCTCCTATTTTGTAGCTATAACAGCTTCCACTTGTCTAGGAAGAACTGCCTGATTTTTAAAAAAAAATTTTATAATTTTTTTTTTCCGGATTATTTTGATCTGTGGGAATTTATGCCCATTCACCTGTAGGTTTTTTTTTTTTTTGCATATTTGTAATTCTGTAGCCAGCAGCGGGCTGTAGTTAGCCTAACTGAACCCCAACAGGAGTGATTCTGTAAGCATAAAGGGGTTGATTTACTAAAACTGGAGAGAGCACAATCTGGTGAAGTTGTGCATGGTAGCCAATCAGCTTCTAAATTCAACTTGTTCAATTAAGCTTTGACAAAAAAAAACTAGAAGCTTTTGGGTTTATATGCAGAGCTGCAGCAGATTTTGTTTGATTGCAAGCTCCCAAGCCAGCCTGTGTGCATCCATAGACACACACAGCGCTGGTAAGCCATGCCCCTGCTCCCTCCTCACAGTAATTTGACTGACAGCAGCAGGACCCTATGGCTTCCACTGCCCTCAGTGTACCTTGTGAGACCAAAAATTGAGGGATGCGGCTGCAGCTGGGACAGCGCTGGAGCAGTGACAGGAGCCACGTAAGTGTTTAGGGATAGAACAGGTAATGGGACATTTTTCACCTTGATGCCGAGAATGCATTCAAGGATCCTTGTTTAGCTGTACTTCTCCTGTGAATCACAGGAGTGAAGTTCATTCTGCACTCCCGTGACCCATTTTCAGCAGGCGGCTGGCTGAAGCTCGTTGTCAGCTGACATCACAGAGCCAGTCCAGGTTGGGGAAAGATTGGGACAATAAAGTCAGGATCCGCTCACAACCCTGGACCAGCACCTGGCTCAGCCTCTCAGCGAGTCACTGAGAGCCTGACCCGGCTGCTGCCGCCCCCTCCGCAGCCCAATGCTGCAGTGAGCGTGGGGGAAGGGGGGGCAGAGCAGACAGCGGTGACTGACAGTCACCCGCTCTCTGCTTAAAGTGGAGTTCCACCCACTTTTACAACTCTTCAGCATCCCTCACTAAACTGTGCACCGTAAACGAATTGGATATTTTTAATTTTTTTTTCTCAGCACCTACTGTATATCTGCTGTATTCATTTTTCACTTCCTCCTCCCTGGCCGCGGCCCATCGCATCATTTCCTGTTTGCAATGCCTTCTGGGAAGGGGCGGCAACTTCCTCAGACACTGCTGTTGCTATGGGAACCTGACCTGAAACCTATTACACTGCTTGTGCTGCACTGAGCATGTGCGAGATCTGCAAGGATGAGATCCAGGAAGAAATACAGTCTGGCTTCAGATGGCCACACTTAAGATGGCCACGGCCTGCTGTAAGTTTATAAAATAACAAACTACTGCTATAAACTAACAAAACAGACCTTAGTTTACAGACTAACTTTACTAGAATACATTAAGCTTGTGTATTATAGGGGTATTTTTATTTAAAAAGTATAATTTCGGCCGGAACACCACTTTAAGGGCCCTTTCACACTGGGGCGGGGGCGGCGTCGGCGGTAAAACGCCGCTATTATTAGCAGCGTTTTACCGCCGGTATTCGGCCGATAGCGGGGCGGTTTTACCCCCCGCTGGCGACCGAGAAAGGGTTAAAAACCACTGCAAAGCGCCTCTGCAGAGGCGCTTTGCCGGCGGTATAGCCGCGCCGTCCCATTGATTTCAATGGGCAGGAGCGGTGAAGGAGCAGTATACACTCCGCTCCTTCACCGCTCCGAAGATGCTGCTGGCAGGACTTTTTTTCCCGTCCTGCCAGCGCACCGCTCCAGTGTGAAAGCCCTCAGGGCTTTCACACTGGATACAAAGCAGCGGCACTTTCGGGTCGGTTTGCAGGCGCTATTATTAGCGCAATAGCGCCTGCAAACCGCCCAGTGTGAAAGGGCCCTAACGAGTTCTGAGAACCGAGCAATCAGCGGTGCTTGATTGCTACGTTCTTAGTCTTGGAGCCGGCGGGGGACAGATGTAGCATCGGACTGATGCTGCATCCACCTAGGTAGGTATGATTTTGAAAATAAATAAATAAATAAATAAAAATGAATTTCTCTTTTAAGGGAAGAAAAGTTTTGAGTGGAGAACCACTTTAACGTTCACTGGGAGGAATATTGAACTGATTGCTGTCACATACACATCTAAAAACAAAAAAATTGCAAATGTATTGTTCTCCTTTAAGTGCTTTGGGAAAAGGTTGGTTTTGTGCTGTAGCCCACAATTGTATTTTGTATAATCCTTGTTGTGCCGCAGCCACAAAAAAAAAAAAAAAAGAGTAATTTCTCTCACTGGACAGAACGCAATTAGTGCAAAGTCGATGCGGAATCTATGCAGCATCAATCGCGGCTCTGGAAGTTGCAGGATTAATAAAATCCAGAGAGATTCATGAATTATTCATGGCAGATCTGGGCTCTGAAGGCTGTGCGCTCTGTACTCTGCCAGTGACCGGCCCGCAGAATCGTCCGCTTCTGGTGAAGGGCGTACGGTGCTGACACAGCTCTCACTTTTCAAATATTGAGAAATTCCAACAATATATGGAAAGTCTTCCATAGCTGAGAAGAACATGAGTTATTTCACATGAAATTCATAGTTTTTGGTGTGCGCCGCTGCTTGTTATTGCTTGCGGCATTTTAGGGCTATTGAGAGGATAAGAAAATAATTTTTTTAATTGTTGCCAACTGTCCCTGATTTTTAAAGGTAGGTCCAGGCCCGTCCCTGGAAATATCTGCCTTATAATGTACTTGATATTGAATATTCAATAATGTTACTTACTGTATTTATTGGCGTATAACACGCACTTTTTCACCCTGAAAATCGGGTGCAAATAGTGTGTGCGTGTTATACGCCGATACTGCAATTTTAGCGGCCTCGGAGGGGACAGGGAGGGGGGCGGGATGAGCGCCGTCAGATTACATACAGCGAGAATCTCCTGTTTACTCAGCGGCCCCTGTAATAGGAAGTCCCGTCTCCTGGGCCGGCATTGGACCACTGTTCTGTCTATCATAGAAGCCGTCCAGGAGGCGGGACTTTGTATTAAAGAGGCCGCCGGGTAAACAGGAGATTCTCGCTGTATGTAATCTGACGGCGCTCGTCCCGTCCCCCTCCCTCTCCCCTCCGAGGCAGCAATAATCTGAGGTGAGGCTACGGATGGGCATTGATCAGGCTACATTCATGGCAATGGTGAAGCTGCAGATGGGCATTGATCAGGCTGCAGATGGGCAATGGTGAGGCTGCATTAATGGGCACTGACCCTTATTTTGCTTCAAAGTTCTTTATTTAAAATTCAAGTTTTTTTCCTGAAACTTCCCACCTAAAATGAAGGTGAGTGTTATACGCCGACAAATACAGTAATTTTTTTTTTTTTTTTTTTTTTTTTAAGGAATGTTGTGTAGTATAGACTAGAGCAGTGGTCTCCAAACCATTTTTTTGGGCACTCTTTCATTTACTGATACCCAAAAATGGGGCATAATTCCCCCTATTGACACCAATGAAGGGGCACATTGTCTCCCAATGACATCAACAATGGGGCACAATTTCTCACAATGACACCAAAGATGGGGCACAATTTCTCCCAATGACACCAACAATGGGGCACAATACCTTCCACTGACACCAAAGATGGGGCATAATTCCCCCTATTGACACCAATGAAGGGGCACATTGTCTCCTAATGACACCAACAATGAGGCACAATTTCTCCTATTGACACCAACAATGGGGCACAATTTCTCACAATGACACCAAAGATGGGGCACAATTTCTCCCAATGACACAAGCAATGAGGCACAATTTCTCCCAATGACACCAACAATGGGGCACAATTTCTCACAATGACACCAAAGATGGGGCGTTGTTATTTTCCCACTGACATCAGGACCTTTACTACTCCCAAAGGCCACAGAACGGCCCCCCTTAAAGGCTGACGGGCAATAAACTAGCCCTTTGTTTAGGAAGTTTGGAGACCCCTGGGCTAGTGAAATCCTCCAAAATAATATTATTGGTGACTAATTCAGTTATGCCACTTCAGTAGTAACATTTCTGAAAAGGTTCTAAAATATTTTCAGATATGGGCTTGGCATAGACTCTGGTTAAGTTGACATTTTATGCGTTTTTTTTGCTGCGTTTGCGAATCTGCAGAAACTCACTACAATCCATTTAACCTTATTTCCTATGGATCCCTTTCACATCCATGTAGTTTCCTGCAATGTGTTTTATGGAAAGGTGCAGGGACTTTTTTTACACCCAGCATGGTGTATTTTTGGCTCCATAGACTTTAATTGGAATAGCATCAAAAACGCAGATATGTGCGTTTTTGATGCATTTTTGGTGCATTTTCCTGCATGACAACAGACACCTCCTCCTAGCAACATCGACACATAGCTTGCCACTGACCAAAACAAAAAAAAACATATTAGAAACACACATAACATTAGAAACACACATAAAAAATGCAAAAGGCGCCACAGGTGCACCGCAAAAAACACATCAACCACATATGAATAGATGTGAACCTAGCCTCACACCAGAAAAAAAAAAAATGCCTTAACGCACATTACATTGATGTACATTGACGTTTTTAAACTTAGTGAGGTTGATTTACTAAAGGAGTGGAATGTATTCACTTCCATAGTGAATTTTACAAAGAGACTTTTCATGTATTTTAGAGAATAAGGTGAAACAAAATGAGAATTCACATAGCAAAAATGCACAATCATGTTTACGGAAAATTAGGAAAATAATATTTTTTTCTTGCACATGATTGAATGAATGAATTCAGCACAAGTTCAACTCATTTTTACTAAGTTAAAAAAAAAAAATCACTTACAGTAGCTTAGTGGAAAGGATGAAGGCCTACCAGTGCTGCCAATTAGTGCCCATCAGGGCTTCCTCATCAGTGTTACCTATCAGTGCCGAAAACAAATACTCTTGCGCACAAATATGTTGATAAGGCGGTCTATAGTTCAAGATGGATAATGACTCAGGCCTTGCTGCCCTCCAGGATGGGGGTATCCTAACAGTCAGACAAGAAGTAGAAAAGAAGGCGCACCAGCCTTGTGCTTTATCCTTAGATAGATTTATTAAAAAAACAAATCAAAACTACTCACAAGCATGTGAAAGTAAACCGCAATATAGAAGCCTTTAAAGGATGGCAATTGGTCTAGTAGCCAGAGCCAGCTGTTAGGCTCTGAGGAAGAAGGGTATCCTTCGAAACGCGTCAGTCTGTGGTGGTTTCTACATCCTCTCTTTCGTTATCTGAAGACTGTGGCTACTAGACTGATTGCCATCCTTTTAAAGGCTTCTATATTGCGGTTTACTTTCACATGCTTGTGAGTAGTTTTGATTTGTTTTATAATAAATCTATCTAAGGATAATGCACAAGGCTGGTGCACCTTCTTTTTTACTTCTTGTTTACCCATCAGTGCCGCCTCATCAGTGCCTACCAGTGTCACCTCATCAGCACACATCAGTGCAGCCTATTAGTGCCCATCAATACCCATCAGTGCCCATCAGTGTAGCTTATTAGTGCAGCCTCATCAGCGCACATGAGTGCAGCCTATTAGTGCCCATTAATACCCATCAGTGCCCATCAGTGTAGCTTATTAGTGCAGTCTCATCAGCGCACATGAGTGCAGCCTATTAGTGCCCATCAATAACCATCAGTGCCCATCAGTGTAGCTTATTAGTGCAGCCTCATCAGTGCCCATCAGTGCAGTCTATTAGTGCCCATCAGTGTAGCTTATTAGTGTAGTCTCATCAGTGCAGTCTATTAGAGCCCATCAATACCCATCAGTGCCCATCAGTGTAGCTTATTAGTGCAGCCTCATCAGCGCACATGAGTGCAGCCTATTAGTGCCCATTAATACCCATCAGTGCCCATCAGTGTAGCTTATTAGTGCAGCCTCATCAGCGCACATAAGTGCAGCCTATTAGTGCCCATCAATACCCATCAGTGCCCATCAGTGTAGCTTATTAGTGCAGCCTCATCAGCGCACATGAGTGCAGCCTATTAGTGCCCATCAATACACATCAGTGCCCATCAGTGTAGCTTATTAGTGCAGCCTCATCAGTGCTCATCAGTGCAGTCTATTAGTGCCCATCAATACCCATCAGTGCCCATCAGTGTAGCTTATTAGTGTAGTCTCATCAGTGCAGTCTATTAGTGCCCATCAATACCCATCAGTGCCCATCAGTGTAGCTTATTAATGCAGCCTCATCAGCGCACATCAGTGCAGCCTATTAGTGCCCATCAATACCCATCAGTGTAGCTTATTAGTGCAGCCTCATCAGCACACATGAGTACAGCCTATTAGTGCCCATCAATACCCATCAGTGCCCATCAGTGTAGCTTATTAGTGCAGCCTCATCAGCGCACATGAGTGCAGCCTATTGGTGCCCATCAATACCCATCAGTGCCCATCAGTGTAGCTTATTAGTGCAGCCTCATCAGTGCACATCAGTGCAGTCTATTAGTGCCCATCAATACCCATCAGTGTAACTTATTAGTGCAGCCTCATCAGCGCACATTAGTGCAGCCTATTAGTGCCCATCAATACCCATCAGTGTAGCTTATTAATGCAGCCTCATCAGCGCACATCAGTGCAGCCTATTAGTGCCCATCAATACCCATCAGTGTAGCTTATTAGTGCCCATCAATACCCATCAGTGTAGCATATTAGTGCAGCCTCATCAGCGCACATCAGTGCAGTCTATTAGTGCCCATCAATACCCATCAGTGTAGCTTATTAGTGCAGCCTCATCAGCGCACATTAGTGCAGCCTATTAGTGCCCATCAATACCCATCAGTGCCCATCAGTGTAGCTTATTAATGCAGCCTCATCAGCGCACATCAGTACAGCCTATTAGTGCCCATCAATACCCATCAGTGTAGCTTATTAGTGCCCATCAAAACCCATCAGTGTAGCTTATTAGTGCAGCCTCATCAGCGCACATGAGTGCACCCTATTAGTGCCCATCAATACCCATCAGTGCCCATCGGTGTAGCTTATTAGTGCAGCCTCATCAGCGCACATCAGTGAAAGAGAAAAATTACCTGTTTGCAAAGATTTATAACAAACTATGAAAACGTTTTTTGTTTTTGTTTTTCAAAATTTTCAGTCCTTTTTCGTTTATTTAGCAAAAAATAAAAAACCCAGCAGTGATTAAATATCATCAAAAGAAAGCTCTATTTGTGTGAAAAAAATGATGAAAATTTTGTTTTGGGTGCAGTGTTGCATGACCGCGCAATTGTCATTCAAAGTGCGACAGCGCTGAAAGCTGAAAATTGGCCTGGGCAGGAAGGGGGTAAAAGTGCCCAGTAGGCAAGTGGTTGAAACATCACACAGCTCTCCCTTTTTTTTTTTTATACAAACTTTATTTGAATTGTACAAAAGCACACTTCATTCATGGCACTGTACAGCAGAGCAGTGCCGTGCGGTTCTGTACAGTTCAGTGCGATAAAATGCAGCACGTCTGCAAAGGTTGTCCAATTCCCGGAGTTGGACGTTAAGCTTTAAGTAACACCAGCTGTGTGGAAATAGTTGCAAAATGTCCATTTTCTAGCTGCGGGTCTGCTTCTTGCTGATGCTGACATTTCAAGTATTCCCAGCGCCGCCCTCCGGGGTCGGAAAAGAGCCGGCCTGGACAGGGGAGGGAATCGCACATTTGGCTGGAGGAAGGTAAAAGTACATTTCTTTTGGACATTCCAGATCTGCAATGCAGTTTGGAGCGTGACGCACATCCGCCGTCCCTTGTGCTTTGCTGTGTGCCCGAGTGTCATATTTCTCAAAGTAAAATCAATTTCTCTAGTTCTGATCATGAGGCAGAATATAAACAATGCAGCCAAACCCTTTAGCTATTCAGCGGGCTCAGTGCCCAGTGAAATGCGGGCGTCTCGACCGCAGACTATAGCTGGATGACAAATAAGACTGTGGGGCACTTTAAAGCGGAACTTCAGTCATTCTTTTCATCTTTCCATCTATTAAATCTTCTGCCCTTGTTGTTGTTTTAGCTTTGGATAGTAAAACATTTTTTTTCTGCCAGTAAATACCTTATACAGCCCACTTCATGTTTCTTGTCTGGTCATTAGCCTAGGCTTATGACATCATGCACAGCTCTCTCTCTCACTCTCCTGAGAGTTTGCCAGGAAGAGGGGGGGAGGGGTGAGTCAAAAAGAGGGCCAATGAGAGCTGCAGAGCTGGAGGTGTGCCTCTGTGTGTCTGTGTAAATCCAGGAAGTGAACAGGCAGCAGCTTCAGCTGCCCACAATTAA
This sequence comes from Lithobates septentrionalis, assembly GCA_037952835.1. Classification (NCBI taxonomy): domain Eukaryota; kingdom Metazoa; phylum Chordata; class Amphibia; order Anura; family Ranidae; genus Lithobates; species Lithobates septentrionalis. The sequence continues at coordinate 211,331 of JBBDGP010003962.1, read as the reverse complement.
AATGGCTGCAGCCAGACTCAGTGGAGGGAGATCTCTGCAGCATATTTGGCAAGTACAGAATCACAGTATATATAAAATAACATGCAAAGCGGTTGGAGGGAAGCTTCAGAATGGCAAAGATGTTTTTATTACAAATTATGTGAGGAGTCTGCAATTCCTCTTTAACCGCTTGTCGACCAGCGCACGACGATATACGTCAGCACAATGGCACGGCTGCACAAATGGGCGTACAGGTACGTTCCCTTTAAGACGCGGCATTGTGGGCGCGCGCGCCCGCTGCGTGCTCCGTGCCCACGAACTTGATGTCCACCGGTGTCCCGCTATCGTGTCACGGATGTAAACAAGGCATTTCCCCGTTCTGCCTAGTGGCATGACCGGGATCTACTACTCCCTGTCATCGGGAGCAGTGATTGCTGTCATGTGAGTAATAGCCCATCCCCCCCCCCCCACAGTTAGAATCACTCCCTAGGACACACTTAACCCCTTGATCGCCCCCTAGTGTTTAACCCCTTCCCGGCAAGTGTAATTTACACAGTAATCAGTGCATTTTTTATAGCACTGATCGCTGTATAAATGATAATGGTCACAAAATAGTGTCAAAAGTGTCCGATGTGTCCGACATAATGTTGTAGTTATGATAAAAATCGCAGATCTCTGCCATTACTAATAAAAAAAAAAAAATTTATATTAAAAATGCTATAAATCTATCCCCTATTTTGTAGACGCCATAACTTTTGCGCAAACCAATCAATATATACTTATTGCAATTATTTTTTTTACCAAAAATATGTAGAAGAATACGTATCGGCCTAAACTGAGGAAAAAATTTGCTTTTTTTGTATATTTTTTGGGGATATTTAGTATAGCAAAAAGTAAAAAAATATTGCTTTTTTTTCAAAATTGTCTGTATTTTTTTGTTTATAGTGCAGAAAATAAAAACCGCAGAGGGGATCAAATACCACCAAAAGAAAGCTCTATTTGTGGGGAAAAAGGACGTCAATTTTGTTTGGGTGCAACGTAGCACGACTGCGCAATTGTCAGTTAAAGCGACGCAGCGCCAAATCGCAAAAAGTGCTCTGGTCAGGAAGGGGGCAAATCCTTCCGGGGCTGATGTGGTTAAGTGCAAGGGTCGCCAAACTGTCAGTAAATTTACAAGCAGTTTGTAAAATCCGTAATGTTTGTGTCTGTCTGTGAATGTCCTTAACAGGCATGCAGCCTTTATGTCCGTAATGGACATTCATGGACAGATGCAAAAATGATGGATATTACAAACTGTTCGTAAATTTACTGACAGTTGGCAACCCTGCTAACGCAGCTGAAATACATTAACGGGGCGCTAATTTGTATGCCAGCATTTGTATTTCTTTTAACCACTTTAGGTCCCCCCTATAGCAGTTTTACTGCTACACGGCGACACCTGTGCGCTGGATCACGAGTATACACATGATCTGACACTTCCAGGTAGGGGGCACGCATGCGCGCCTCCGGCAGCTCGCTTACACTGTGATTACACACAGCGGCGCCTGATCGACGGGTGCACGGCACCCAATGTCCTCCAGCACCCGCCGACCGTCAGACAGAGAGACAGAACTGTGATCTGCCTATGTAAACAAGGCAGATCGCTCGTTCTGACAGGAGGGAAGGCATGGAACCTGGGTCTCTGCAAAGAAGGGAATAAATTCAATCTTTTCCCCTAGTAAAAGCACCTCACACCGTATAGTAAAACACTGGTTAGGCACACAGTTAACCCTTTGATTGCCTTAGATGTTTAACCCTTTCCCAGCCAGTGTCGTTAGTACAGTGACAGTGCATATTTTTTTTAGCACTGATCACTGTATTAGTGTCACTGATTCCCGAAAAGTGTCAAAAGTGTCAGTTAGTGTCAGGTTGTCTGCCGCAATATCACAGTCCCGCTATAAGTCGCCGATCGCCGCCATTACTAGAAAAATAAATAAATGAATCAATCTATCTAATATTCATTCGCTGTTGTAACACCATAGCTCCCAACTGTCCCCGATTTGGAGGGAATGTCCCTCTGTCCCTCTTTCCTCCTCATTTGTCCCTCATTTTGGTCTGATCTATATAGTTGTATATAAAATGCACTTTTTATCTTTCAAAAAGTGTTTCCCAGTGCTAAACCTTTCATCTGATTTCTAAATTGCTGCATTTGTAAATTTTAAAAGCCAATATAAAGGAATAGTAGTGGTAAAAAAAAGACATTGTGGATTTAATTAACCTTATTTTTGGGGTTATTTCTCCTTATAATATAATAAATAAATATAAATAATTATAAAAAAATATATAATAATAATAATAATAAAATGAATTTCCCCCACGATTCACTATCGCTCAATTCTGCAAGTGTGCATGCAGGGCAATGTACAAAGTAATGGGGACAAAAGGGATGTGAAATAATTTCATACAGTAATGTTATCTGTAAGATTACAGTGTACTGTATGTACTATGATTTTTCACTTTATTGAATTTGCCGCCGGGCTCCGCCCCCGTGCGTTGCGACGCTTGCAGGGAACGGAGCCCGGCACACAGAGGCATTGGGTGGAGGACGGAGCCCGCGGTCACAGCGGGGGGACATCGCAGGATCCTGGGGACAAGGTAAGTATACCGTACCAGGATCCTGAGGTGTAATCCCGAGTGTGGCTCGGGGTTACGGCTAATGGTGCTGAAATTTAACCCCGAGCCACACTCGGGAATACCGCCAGGGAGGTAAATTATACGCTATTTTTGTCTATGTTCACGAGCTTATGAGACGTGTGTAACGCTTGCAGCTGGTTAGTGATATCTATTAGGCTTTGGGTTGATTGAGGCTCGCAGGAATTGTATTACTTTCCTAATATTTAAGTTTTAAGTTTAGCTTTAAATACATTTTTTTCCTCTGGTCCCCACGAGTCTTAAAGTGAACCTGTAACCTTCCTAATTTTAACAACTAATGTTCCAAATTTGAAAAAATTATAACCATAAAACTGTTCAGACTACAGTAAGGCTCTCTTCACACCTGTGCAGTGCGATGGGGTATGCTAAAAACACATTACGGCATATGTTAATAATGTGGCAATGCATTAATGTAGTCCATTCATTTGGGCTGCCAGAGGATCTCAAATCACACCTACATAGCTCCCAACTCTCCCTGATTTGGAGCAAAGTCCCTCTGTTCCTCTTTCCCCCTCATTATTTGTCCCTCATTTTGGTCTGATCTATATAGTTGTATATAAAATGCACTTTTTATCTTTCAAAAAGTGTTTCCCAGCACTAAACCTTTCATCTAATTTCTAAATTGCTGCATTTGTAAATTTTAAAAGCCAATATAAAGGAATAGTAGTGGTAAAAAAAAGCCCTTGTAGATTTAATTAACCGTATTTTTGGGGTTAATTCTCCTTTATGGGGGTGTGGCAGGGGGCGTGTCCTATGCCTACATACAGTGGGGACGGAAAGTATTCAGACCCCCTCCCATTAAAATTTTTCACTCTTTGTTATATTGCAGCCATTTGCTAAAATCATTTAAGTACATTTTTTCCCTCATTAATGTACACACAGCACCCCATATTGACAGAAAAACACAGAATTGTTGACATTTTTGCAGATTTATTAAAAAAGAAAAACTGAAATATCACATGGTCCTAAGTATTCAGACCCTTTGCTGTGACACTCATATATTTAACTCAGGTGCTGTCCATTTCTTCTGATCATCCTTGAGATGGTTCTACACCTTCATTTGAGTCCAGCTGTGTTTGATTATACTGATTGGACTTGATTAGGAAAGCCACACACCTGTCTATATAAGACCTTACAGCTCACAGTGCATGTCAGAGCAAATGAGAATCATGAGGTCAAAGGAACTACCTGAAGAGCTCAGAGACAGAATTGTGGCAAGGCACAGGTCTGGCCAAGGTTACAAAAAAATGTCTGCAGCACTTAAGGTTCCTAAGAGCACAGTGGCCTCCATAATCCTTAAATGGAAGACATTTGGGACGACCAGAACCCTTCCTAGAGCTGGCCGTCCGGCCAAACTGAGCTATCGGGGGAGAAGAGCCTTGATGAGAGAGGTAAAGAAGAACCCAAAGATCACTGTGGCTGAGCTCCAGAGATGAAGTCGGGAGATGGGAGAAAGTTGTAGAAAGTCAACCATCACTGCCGCCCTCCACCAGTCGGGGCTTTATGGCAGAGTGGCCCGACGGAAGCCTCTCCTCAGTGCAAGACACATGAAAGCCCGCATGGAGTTTGCTAAAAAACACCTGAAGGACTCCAAGATGGTGAGAAATAAGATTCTCTGGTCTGATGAGACCAAGATAGAACTTTTTGGCCTTAATTGTAAGCAGTATGTGTGGAGAAAACCAGGCACTGCTCATCACCTGTCCAATACAGTCCCAACAGTGAAGCATGGTGGTGCTGTGGGGTTGTTTTTCAGCTGCAGGGACAGGATGACTGGTTGCAATCGAGGGAAAGATGAATGCGGCCAAGTACAGGGATATCCTGGACGAAAACCTTCTCCACAGTGCTCAGGACCTCAGATTGGGCCGAAGGTTTACCTTCCAACAAAACAATGACCCTAAGCACACAGCTAAAATAACGGAGTGGAGTGGAGTGGCTTCACAACAACTCCGTGACTGTTCTTGAATGGCCCAGCCAGAGCCCTGACTTAAACCCAATTGAGCATCTCTGGGGGGACCTAAAAATGGCCGTCCACCAACGTTTACCATCCAACCTGACAGAACTGGAGAGGATCTGCAAGGAGGAATGGCAGAGGATCCCCAAATCCAGGTGTGAAAAACTTGTTACATCTTTCCCAAAAAGACTCATATTGTATTAGATCAAAAGGGTGCTTCTACTAAATACTGAGCAAAGGGTCTGAATACTTAGGACCATGTGATATTTCAGTTTTTCTTTTTTAATAAATCTGCAAAAATGTCAACAATTCTGTGTTTTTCTGTCAATATGGGGCGCTGTGTGTACATTAATGAGGAAAAAAAATGAACTTAAATGATTTTAGCAAATGGCTGCAATATAACAAAGAGTGAAAAATTTAAGGGGGTCTGAATACTTTCCGTCCCCACTGTACATTTGCTAGTAGATGCCCCTCATTCCCATCTCAAAATGTAGGGAGGTATGCACCTGCACCATTTTGCTGATCTAGCACACTGCAATGCACAGTAGTACATTAATGAGTGATGTGGTGTGCTAATGTTACTTTAGTGAGTTGGGGTACCATTAATAATAACCTTACTGTGTGTACAAGGCTTTAATGATAGGATCACCAGATGAAAATAGTGGAAAAAAGGAATTCAGCCACCACATCTATAGACTGGTAAGCTGCAGTATATTAAATGTTTGTTCTTGGGCTGAGATTACACATACCAATAAAGCATAGACTGAATGAAATCTATCACCAGATGCCTCTAAGATCTCGTCAATTTCAATATTGTCCTGATCGGATCCAGCCAATAGCATATCAGCCATGCAGCAATCTGCATTGTTACCGCTGCTTGTAACTCTCCAGGGAGAAGAGATATCCAAGGAAACGCTCGTTATGCACACAGCCATGGAAGCGCTTTCCACTTTCTTTCATCGTCCATATTTTTATTGTTGCTGACAAGGACATATGCATTTCAAGGACATCACCTCATTTGACAGGATAAAGAGTTACTCTTAGTATAGTGTGCATGAAGGCCGTCATTGGGCTTAGTACACAAAGCATGAAACAACTTATGTCAAGAAGCAACTCGCTGAACCTGCCAGTTTGGAAAAGCGAATGCTAACTGAAGAATTTTTAGCAACAAATGTAATATTCAACACTTTATATGTATACTTGGACCTCAAAAGCAAGTCAACTGCCAAAAAATGGTGTTGTGTCCTTTAGAGGTCCTTGTTGGATGGATTCAAAAAGAAACTACAATGGTTTTGGGGTACATTTTTGTTAAATTGTACCTGAAGACAACATTTCTCTTGTTAATTTTGAAAAGCGTATGGAAGGGTTAAAAGCTCTGTCAGGTTTTTATTGCTAATACAACAAAACAAAAACTTTTGCGCATAAATGTGTAAGCCCGACAGTTCAAAGTTCTAGATGGACGGTAGCTTTTAGCCTTGCTGCCCTCTTTTTTTAAATAAACTTTTTTAAGGATAATGCACAAGGCCGGTGCGCCCTCTCTTTTCTGTTTTTTGTTAGGTTTTTATTGCTGCCTATGTTCCCAAGGGGTAGATTCGCCCTCTGTATTTGTCCTGGTGACCACTGTCTTAGGGAAAGTGGTTTGAAACACCAAGGGACTCATTTGTGAAGCAGCAGTATAGCCGTTGTGTGGTTTACAAATGTGCTTGGCATTCCATTGGCTTCGGCCCGAAAAATGCAATGCTAATGAATGAGGGCAGGGGTGGGTAACATGCGGCCCTCCAGTTATTGTGAAACTTTGGGGTTGTTTTACTAAAGACAAATGGACTGTGCACTCTGCAAGAGCAGTTGCTCCAGAGCTTAGTAAATGAACAAAAGCTCTGCTGACTTCCATCATCGAAACATGTGCAAGAAAAAATTCCGTTTTTATATTTTCCTTACACCTGATTGGGTATTCTTGGCAAAGTGAAGCCCTATCTCATTTACTAAGCTCTGGAGCAACTGCTCTTGCAAAGTGCAACTGTCTATTTTCCTTTAGTAAATCAACCCTGTAACGAGACCCCGAGTATGAAAGGGGTTCAGGACATTCCATACCCAAACACAAAGGCAGCTACCGAACACTTCCATCAGCCGAACCAGGAACCCATACAAATAATTCTCACCCAAGTACGAGACAAGATGTTCTGTCTTGAGGTTCTAGCAGGAATAAATCTTTATTCAAAAACATGTTATACAGATCCCACTTCAAAACCCTTCCCCCCACCCTTGGAAAACAGGGCGGATTAAACTTCCAATGACAATGGACACACAGGTCAGGTGTGGTTAACGTCTCATCAGTACACAGTCTTATCAGCAGGGAGAGCTGTTGGAGGAATCCCCCCTCCCTCCATAGAGATACATATCCTGTGATATCCAAGGCAGACAGACACAATAGAACATTGGAATACAGCCCCAAACTAGCACAACAAATAGTACACAACAGCATGAGACAACACACAATATATACACACAACATTGTGAAGCAGTCACTATTTATAATATGGCACATGCGGGGTTCCCAGAGTTTTGTGTTTTGGGGGGACATGGACTTGAATCCAAAGTAACATTACTTCAGGGTCCCCATGCATACACCTTGCAAAGAGTATTGTTCCCTTACAATCCAGGGCCCATAGTCGGTAGGCAAGAGGCTTGCATTCAGTCCCCTCCAAAAGCCACTGTCCCGGCTAGGTCTGTCACAAACCCCTATATGTCCCATGAGGCATTGCAAGACTGGCAGTTACAAGCATGACTCTACATGCCCAATGAGGCATTGCAAGTTGCATTACAGTTACAACCATGACTCCTAGAGGCAGAGGCATTATGGGACTTGTAGTTCTGCAACAGCTGGAGGGCCACAGGTTGCCCTCCATTGGGGTAGAGCAGGGGTCTCCAAACTTTCTAAACGAAGGGCCAGTATACTATCCTTTAGACTGTGGGGAGGGGGGGGGGGGGGCAAACTGAGGCCAGTGGGAATAGAAAGAATCCTGGTGTTAGTGGATGTCAATGGTAGGAATAGTTGGTTGGTGTCAGTGGTTGGAATAGTGCCCCATCGTTACGTGTGATTAGGAGGAATTGTGCCCATTCGTTGGTGTCAGTGGGAGGACATTTTCCCAATTGTTGGCATCAATGGGAGGACACACACCCAATTGTTGGTCTCAGTGGATGAAATAGTGCCCCATAGGCCAGATAGGAGCAAGCAAAGGGCCACATCTGGCCCTGGGGTCACAGTTTGGAGATCACGGAGGTAGAGTAAAATAAAAAAGCCAAGAGGAATTCCTGGCATGTGATCTGTTAACATTGCATGACTGGCTCTCCTCTAATCATGGAGCTTTCTCTGCTGTGATAAGTAGGAACAACGCTGTGGGGCTCCACTGGCCCCACACTACAGCCTGCATTTTATAAATGGGCCACGACCAAATGGAGTATAATGGAGTGTTATCCGCTCTTTGTTATATACAGTATATGCCCCTAAATGTTATGGTCTCCAGCAAGAGGTAGGATTATACCTTTCCCTTTTAAGAGCTTCCTATTATGTCACCAGGACAAGTAATAAATGGAAGTCCCACCAATGGGGAAAAAAAAACCTTACCTGGGTTCTAACCAATTTTGACCAAAGGTTTAAAAAAAATTGGCATTGGATAAACATTATGTTTATACTTTGTTAACTGATGCTATATTCTTGTACTAATTGTAAAAAATCTTTATTCTACAAGTACAGTGCCTTTTGTCCTCCAGACTTACCATGGCTGCTACTCTTAATAATGCTCACCTTGCCCGGCCTGTCAGTTTAGGTGGACGGCCATGTCTTAGTAGGTTTGCAGTTGTGCCATACTCTTTCCATTTTCAGATGATGGATTGAACAGAGCTCCGTGAGATGTTCAAAGCTTGGGATATTATTTTATAACCTAATCCTGCTTTGTACTTCTCCACAACTTTATCCCTGATCTGTCTGGTGTGTTCCTTGGCCTTCATGATGCTGTTTGTTCACTAATGTTCTCCAACAAACCTCTGAGGGCTTCCCAGATGGAGTCTATTTATTATTTAGGTCACTCTGAAGGCAATTGGTTCCACTAGATTTTAGTTAGGGGTATCAGAATAAAGGGGGCTGAATACAAATGCGCGCAACATTTTTCAGATATTTATTCGTTAAAAAAAAAAGTGAAAATCATTTATCATTTTTTTCCACTTCACAATTATGTGCCACTTTGTGTTGGTCTATCACATAAAAACCCAATAAAATACATTTAGTTTTTTTGTTGTAACATGACAAAATGTGGGAAATTTCAAGGGGTATGAATACTTTTTCAAGGCACTGTAAACATACAATATATTTCATACCCACGCCACTGGTATGACATTAAAGGAGAAGTCCATCTTGAGCTTTTTAGGCTGGGCTTCTCCTCTGGGTCACAGGAGTGCAATTCGTTTTCAGAGAGGAGCGGTCTGAAGTCTGCTCTCCGCTGACATCACTGCTATCAGTAGAGGCAGAGCCTCATCCCGACTTCCGAAGTCTGGAAATGCTGCCAGCTGCCTTGACTTATGGCAGTCTCAGCATCTCAGCGAGCCGCTGAGACGGCCGCTCCCCACCCCTCCACAGCTTATCGCTCCAATGAGCGTGGAGGATCAGAGCAGGAGAGATGCTGACTGACAGGCAGCATCTCTCCGCTCGGGGAGGGGAGAGAACCGAGCCATCGGCGGTGTTCGGTGGCTCAGGTTCTTAGTACAGAGATGCCGAGGGACACCTGCAGCATTGGTCTGCATCCACTTAGGTAAGCATGAATATTAAAAAAAAACAAAAAACATACTTTTCTTTTAAAGCGGAGTTCCGACGATTTATTTTATTTTTTTAAAAAGTCATCAGCTACAAATACTGTAGCTGCTGACTTTTAAAATAAGGACACTTACCTGTCCAGGGCGCTTGCGATGTCGGCACCCAAAGCCGATCTGTCTCTTGGCTCTCGGTTGCTGTCACCGCCACCTTTGGTAAGGGAATCAGGAAGTGAAGCCTTGCGGCTTCACTTCCTGGTTCCCTACTGCGCATGCGCGACTCGCGCTGCATGTTCCTACTGGTCCCTGCTGTCTTCTGGGACCCGTGTGTCTCCCAGAAGACAGCGGGGGGGACAGAGAAGGCGCGCGGATGGCTCGGGAATCTATGCCCGGAAGTGGGAGAAAAATACCTGTATTAGACAGGTATTTGCTCCCCCCTGAAAGGTGCCAAATGTGACACCGGAGGGGGGGGGGGGGAATCCGAAAAGCGGAAGTTCCATTTTTGGGTGGAACTCCGCTTTAAGGTTTTCTAAGGAGAGAGCAAACCATAAGCTGTTTGCCTTCAGACTCTCTCTGCCCAATTGAAACTCCAATATGAACAAGAAGGCATGGAGAAGGGACAAGGAGTCACTTCTCTGATCATTTAGTGGTGTACTATAACTTTAAACTTGGGCTTTGTAAATGGCACCCACCTGCTGGCTGGAAATGTAAATATGGCATATTGATATGTAATACTTTATATATACTTTACAAAAAATATATACATTTAAAATAAAATCTGTTTTTCCTTCAGACTCCCCCTACCTAATTGAAACTCCATAGGCCAGTATGAACAAGAAGGCATGGAGAAAGAGGCAGGAGTCACTTCTCTGTCATTTAGTGATAGGCAGGGCTTTTTTTCAGCGGAAACGCGAGGGAACGCAGTTCTGGCACCTCCTGGACTTGACTGTATATAACGGTAAGGGGTGCTGGGGTGTGCTGCAGGGTATTGATGCTCACTGCTGGGGGATCTATTCTAGCTGGAGGGTATATATTTTTGCAGGGCGGGTCTATTGTTGCTAAGGAGGTCTATTGTTGCTGGTGGGGGACCTATTGTTGCTGGGGGGTGGGTCTTATGTTGCTGGGGGGTCAGTTGTTGCTGAAAGAGATCTACTGTTGGGGGGAGGGGTCTATTATTGATGGCTGCCAGAGAGTCTATTTTAGACATGTGCACAGCCAAAAAATTCATTCATTTTCGTTTTCGTTTCATTAGTTAATTTTTTTTTTCGTTTTCAGGTCATTTGTTATGATCGCAAATCATAAATTCGTACATTCGTAAATTCGTTCATTCGTGAATTCATTCATTCGTAAATTCATTCATTCGTACATTCGTGAATTCGTACATTCTTACATTCGTAAATTCGTACATTCGTGAATTCGTAAAATCGTACATGTGTAAATTAGAAAATTCGGAAATTTGTAAATTCGAAATTCGAAAATCCAAAAACCCAAAAATTCGAAAATCTGAAATAGTAACTAACTATTAAATTATAGGTATTGTAATTTCCTTTCAAAATTTGACTGTCAGTGAACGTAACAAATTCGAATTTATCCGAAGTTACGAATTATCCAAAACTAATGCTGCATCTAAACAAATGAAACCGAACAAATTAATAATAAATAATAATAATAAAACATTTTTAATGATTATTATTAATTCATTACGTTCCATTCGCTTGGATACGGCATTCGTTATTTCGGATCATTCATAACTCCGGATAAATTTGTATGTGTTACGTTCACTAACAGCTAAATTTCAAAGGAAATTACAATACCTATAATTTAATAGTTACTAGTAATAGTTAAGTTATTATAAGTTAATTATTATTTCAGATTTCCGAATTTCCAAATTTACGAATTCACTAATTTACTAATGTGCAAATGTACGAATTTACGAATGTACAAATATTTCGAATTTACGAATATTCGGAAAAATTCGTTAAACGGGTTTTCGTTAATTCGGATAATTTCCGAATTAACGAATTTGTCGAAATTCGTTAAAAAACGAATTCGGAACTAAATGAATTGCACATGCCTACTATTATTCTATTGTTGCTGGGGGGGGGGGGGATTTTGTTGTGGGTTGCTCCATTGCTGTTAGGGGGATCTATTGTTGCTGGCTGCATGGGATCTATTTTACTGCTTTTCTTGATATCATTACCAAATTCCACGCAAATTACTTAGCAACACAAAATGATACTTGGTGCTGCATTGTCTAAAAGTCTAAAAGTGGTGGTACTGGGAGGTGGGTAGGGGATGGAACCAAGGGATGGTGCTCGGAGGTGGGTAGGGGATGGAACCAAGGGATGGTGCTCGGAGGTGGGTAGGGAATGGAACCAAGGGATGGAGCTCGGAGGTGGGTAGGGGATGGAACCAAGGGATGGTGCTCGGAGGTGGGTAGGGGATGGAACCAAGGGATGGAGCTCGGAGGTGGGTAGGGGATGAAACCAAGGGATGGTGCTCGGAGGTGGGTAGGGGATGGAACCAAGGGATGGTGCTCGGAGGTGGGTAGGGGATGGAACCAAGGGATGGTGCTCGGAGGTGGGTAGGGGATGGAAGCAAGGGATGGAGCTCGGAGGTGGGTAGGGGATGGAACCAAGGGATGGTGCTCGGAGGTGGGTAGGGAATGGAACCAAGGGATGGTGCTCGGAGGTGGGTAGGGGATGGAACCAAGGGATGGTGCTCGGAGGTGGGTAGGGGATGGAACCAAGGGATGGTGCTCGGAGGTGGGTAGGGGATGGAACCAAGGGATGGTGCTCGGAGGTGGGTAGGGGATGGAAGCAAGGGATGGAGCTCAGAGGTGGGTAGGGGATGGAACCAAAGGATGGTGCTCGAAGGTGGGTAGGGGATGGAACCAAGGGATGGTGCTCGGAGGTGGGTAGGGGATAGAACCAAAGGATGGTGCTCGAAGGTGGGTAGGGGATGGAACCAAGGAATGGTGCTCGGAGGTGGGTAGGGACAGAGAAAAGCGGAGACTCGGAAAGGGGGAGTTCCTGCACCTATTCTCTGAGAAAAAAAGCCCTGGTGATAGGTGTAACTTTGAACTTGGTCTCTGTATATAGCATAGCGCCACCCTCTGCCTGGAAATGTAAACATGACATATTCATTTGCAATTGTTCATATAAATACAAAGCAAAGGAAATTTTATTTATTTTGTAGTCCCATGCATAAAAACAAAACAAAAAGAAAAAAAAAAACAAAAAAAGGAAAATAATCAAAAAGCCTTACACCTTCCCTAAAAGATGCATTCATATTGGCTGGTGCCAAAGCAAAGCACTGCAATGCTTGAAAAACAGCAACAACAAACACAGGTGTCCAATGTTCCATAGGAGAGAAATAAAATGTAGTGCTCCAGATCTGTCAAACAATGCTTCACAAACTCATGTCAGATGCAAGACACAAACAAATCCTTAAACTACAAGAGATCCGGATGTTGATAAGTACTTTTTGAAGAGCTGTGTCCATTGTCAGGAAACAATGGCTGGAAATGTGCTCCGTAAACCAGCTGAATGATCTGCTTCTCCTGCTCCATTTTTTTTTGTTTCACAGTTCAACAGACGAGTGCACTGCTCTATGTGCGGAAAGGAGAAAGAAAACTAAATATTTCATCTTTATGCACCTTTGATGTGCAGCCTATGCTGGATACCAGTAAAAAACCTCTTCCAGGATAGTTGGAAAGGGCTCCTGTAACTCTTTAGAGCCATTCAAGTCAAATGCACCCTTAGCCCCCCCCCCCCCCTTACGGTCACACCAAATCCGACTTTTAAATCATGTGACTTCACTTAATATCGCACAATTTCAAAGCTGCATGTCACTGATGATATCTGTGAGATTTCATGCACAGGTGTCTATATGCAAGTCGCACCTGAAATCGGCAAAAATAGTGCAATAATGTCTGCAAAGTCGATTTAAACAGTTCCATTGCCCACAATAGGGTGTGACTTGTCATGCAATTTGGACCTGTCAAATCGCAGGACAAGTCGCACAGTGTGACCAGGGGCTAAAGTATAACTAAAGGCAAAACTTTTTGATGGAGTGGAGAGGGATTAGAACATCTGTCAGTTTTTAATGCTCCTGTGCCCTTCGTTAGGGAGATTCTCCCTCTCTATTTGTCCTGTTTACAATTCATAGCTCCCAACTGTCCCTGATTTCGAGGGACTGTCCCTGACTTGGAGCAATGTCCCTCTGTCCCTCATTCCTCCTCATTTGTCCCTCATTTTGGTCTGATCTATATAGTTGTATATAAAATGCACTTTTTATCTATCAAAAAGTGTTTTCCAGCACTAAACCTTTCATCTGATTTCTAAATTGCTGCATTTGTAAATTCTAAAAGCCAATATAAAGGAATAGCAGTGGTAAAAAAAAAAAAAAAAAGCACTCATGGGTTGAACCAATCTTTTATTTTTTGTACAATTCTCCTTTAAGGGGGCGTGGCAAGGGGTGTGTCCTATGCCTGCATGCTTTTGCCCATAGGCGTCCCTCGTTCCCATTTCAAAAAGTTGGGAGGTATGCATTTGTCCTGTTTACATTATCATTAAAAGTGAAAGTAATAGAAAATTTTGACCCCTGGAAAGGGACAAACGGGAACACTAGTTCTGGTGGCCTGGGGGGATTCCCTTAATTTGCAGGGATTTCCTGTCACTCCCTATTTTGGCAATGGAACAGATAGTGAAAGTAAATCTCCCACTGAGGCAGAGATGGCAAAAAATAATCCAACAGGGGTTATAACAAAATGAACAAAAACGTTCTGCCTATAGTTCTAGTCATTATACTGGGGGCTGTTGGCACGTAGGTGTATGTCGGTCGCTTTAAGGGCTCTAGTGGGCGCAACGCCAGAACCGATGCGAGTAGCCGGCAGCCACGGTGTCCCCCGGCGATCCGCGATCACTCCTCAGAGAGCCAGAACGGGGATCTATCAATGTAAACAAACAGATCCCCGTTCTTTCAGGGAAGTAGAGAGAGATCTGCTGTTCCTAGTGATCAGGAACAGCGATCTCTCTCTACTCCTAGCCAGTCCACTCCCCCCACAGTTAGAAACACCTCCCTAGGGAACACTTCACCCCTTGATCGCCCCCTAGTGTTAACCCCTTCCCTGCCAATGACATTTATACAGTAATCAGTGGCTATTTATAGCACTGATTGCTGTATAAATGTCATTGGTCCCAAAAAAGTGTCAAAAGTATCCAATCTGTCCACCACAATGTCGCAGTCCCACTAAAAATCACTGATCACCGCCATTACTAGTAAAAAAAATAAAAATAATAAAAATGCCATGAATATATCGCATAGTTTATAGATGCTATAACTTTTGCGCAAACCAATCAATATATGATTAGTGTTTTTTTTAACCAAAAATATGTAGAAAAATACATATTGGTCTAAACTGATGAAGACATTTATTTTTTTGATATTTATTCGATCCACCCCTTTATCTGTAAACTCCACCCCTTCTTATTTAGGCTCCACCTCTTCCTATTAGAGCTCCACCTCTTTGGAGGTGGGGCAAGAGAGAGGGGGTGAGAGAGAGGGGGGGTGAGAGAGAGGGGGGGGGTGATAGAGCGAGGGGGTGAGAGAGAGGGGGGAAAGAGGTGGGGGGAAGAGGTGGGTGAGTGAGGGGGTGAGAGAGAAAGAGGGGTTAAGAGAGAGGGGGTTGATAGAGAGGGGGGCTTCCCTATCTCTCCCATAGTACACCAGGAGGTTCTCCCATTCCCCCTCAAAAAAAAGCCCGGGACTCCGACCTGCTCTGCCAAGTGAGCTACTTTCAGGTGCCAGAGGCTGCAGCCACCGCCGCCTCCTGCTTCCACTTTGCTCCCCTGTCACGAACGGTCAGTCCTTGGCCACCCCTGGTGTCACCCGGGTGCGGTCCACCCCCCCGTAGCGACACCACTGCATGTAGTGTCCCTTCTGCCAGGGGGCGGTGCCGCCCCCCTGAAATGTGCCACCCAAACGCCTTGTTTACCTCTTGGTAGATACGCCCCTGAGCCTTGTCGCCCTATAACAGAAATGCCATAAGGACCTTCAAAGCAGAATTACAAGGTTTTATTTTAATGAAAGCTGCAGATTTAAAGGATTGAAAATGGCATGTTGACGATTGTGTGAGATTTTAGTGATTTGGTTTACATCTATTTTAAGGGTGTTATGTAAAAACAATTAAGCATTCGCACAGGTGCCATAAATGATTTGCTTATTGTTTGTAATATGATTATCTACTATAATTTTCAGCTCCATCTGGTTGGCATAATGTGGTATTTTTCTGAAAGACCCCAATAAAAAAAAAAAATGCAGTGTGGCCTCTAGATGGTGCTGAAAATCATATTACAAACGAGATTGAAAGGTATTGCCTCAATAGATTAAAAGGGTAGGTAAGGTTGGGTACCATCATCCTATAATTATATAGTGAAGAAAAGGGAGATTAGTCAAGGGCTACTCCAAAACTTTTTGCCCATGGTGGTTAGGACTATCTCGGTACCCAAATATACAATAGAAAATGTATAAAAATAGCATTTATTACAAATATACAGAAAATATATATACACGAGTTACAACAAAGACAGCTAGGTAGTTGTTGCAAGGATTCCATATGGCAAAAACATTTAAAAAATAATAATTTGGAAGCCCCACCAGATGTGAAGAGGCACAATGATGTAGGTGTAGACATGGTCCTCAACAAGTTTCGCGGCCAATGCCACTTTTTCAGGAGGCGTCAAACAAAACATCTATAGAAGATATAATTACATAGTTACAGTATCATGGAAATCTGAAGTATGGCTATACTGCCATTAACACATTTGTATTTGGAGTATTAAAGGAAACCAGCATGACTCACCAATGGAGGCCCAAATGGGGCAACAGACGGCATAGATTGAGACACCCGCTGACAGGTGATCCCCCCGGGGGGTGGACGCAGGGGGCTATATTACATTACACAATACGCAAATCATTTATGGTGCTAGTGCAATTGCTTAAAGTATATATAGACCATCACCTTATAAAAAAAAACATTCACTTTAAAATAGAAATGCAAAGCCAAACGTTTGAGTATGTGTTTATATATATACTTTTTAACACAAATACATGGTACATGGTACAATAGGCATATATCAGAAATATAAAATGTTGTGGTAAGACTTCTGCATATGAAAAAAAATGTATACATAGAACCCTTAAAATAAATATAAAAGAAGAACACAAAATATCCTAGATATAGCCTTAAGAAGCCACAAATATAAAACACCCCCTTTAAATTAAGAAAAAGATGAATGAAAGGTTTTTGTTTTTTTTGGAAATCCATGTAAGCAATTCAACAAGTTAAACAGAGTTTTTAACTTCAGCAAAATTTTGCTAAAAGTGAACTTGTTAATTTCCTGGCAAAATGACTTTAGCCGAGATCACTCCCTTCATCCCTAAAAGCCATCATATGCTCACATTTCATCTTTCATCAGGGTAACGAATGATTATTTCTGATTGGTAAATAAGGCAAACTCCATTTTACTAGGAGGAAAAGAAGGGAGGCGCACCTAAGTGTAGTATTATAAAGATTCAGTTTAATGTACAAAATAATACACTAACAGGATTGAAGAAAACATGAGCATGTCTGTAATAGAACGTCCTCCCCAAGGGGTGCCTGCTGTCTGGTATCTCCCGGCATCCAGATGGTGTTAGAAGGCAGAGCAACGCCAAAAAACAGGAAGTGCAGGGGATCCAAAGGCTTCCTGGCATGGACCGCACAGAGGGATATGACGTCACCCGGTGGGCAGGCCTTGATGGAAGGAAGGAGGAATGGAAACTAAGCTACGTGCTCAGAGCTCCTTCCTAGTAGAAGGAGCTGTGTCCTGGCGAATAGAAGGAGCTGTGTCCTGGCCAGTAGAAGGAGCTGTGTCCTGGCCAGTAGAAGGAGCTGTGTCCTGACCAGTAGAAGGAGCTGTGTCCAGGCCAGTAGAAGGAGCTGTGTACTGGCCAGTAGAAGGAGCTGTGTCCTGGCCAGTAGAAGGAGCTGCGTTCCGGCCAGTAGAAGGAGCTGCGTTCCGGCCAGTAGAAGGAGCTGTGTCCTGGCCAGTAGAAGGTGCTGTGTCCTGGCCAGTAGAAGGAGCTGCGTTCCGGCCAGTAGAAGGAGCTGCGTTCCGGCCAGTAGAAGGAGCTGTGTCCTGGCCAGTAGAAGGAGCTGTGTCCTGGCCAGTAGAAGGAGCTATGTCCTGGCCAGTAGAAGGAGCTGTGTCCTGGCCAGTAGAAGGAGCTGTGTCCTGGCCAGTAGAAGGAGCTGTGTCCTGGCCAGTAGAAGGAGCTGTGTACTGGCCAGTAGAAGGAGCTGTGTCCTGGCCAGTAGAACGATCTGCGTTCCGGCCAGTAGAAGGAGCTGCGTACCGGCCAGTAGAAGGAGCTGTGTCCTGGCCAATAGAAGGAGCTGCGTTACGGCCAGTAGAAGGAGCTGTGTCCTGACCAGTAGAAGGAGCTGCGTCCTGGCCAATAGAAGGAGCTGTGTCCTGGTCAGTAGAAGGAGCTGTGTCCTGGCCAGTAGAAGGAGCTGTGTCCTGGCCAGTAGAAGGAGCTGTGTCCTGGCCAATAGAAGGAGCTGTGTCCTGGCCAGTAGATGGAGCTGTGTCCTGGCCAATAGAAGGAGCTGCGTCCTGGCCAATAGAAGGTGCTGTGTACTGGCCAGTAGAAGGAGCTGCGTTCCGGCCAGTAGAAGGAGCTGCGTCCTGGCCAATAGAAGGTGCTGTGTCCTGGCCAGTAGAAGGAGCTGTGTCCTGGCCAGTAGAAGGAGCTGTGTCCTGGCCAGTAGAAGGAGCTGTGTCCTGGCCAGTAGAAGGAGCTGTGTCCTGGCCAGTAGAAGGAGCTGTGTCCTGGCCAGTAGAAGGGTCTGTGTACTGGCCAGTAGAAGGAGCTGTGTCCTGGCCAGTAGAAGGATCTGCGTTCCGGCCAGTAGAAGGAGCTGCGTTCCGGCCAGTAGAAGAAGCTGTGTCCTGGCCAGTAGAAGGAGCTGCGTTCCGGCCAGTAGAAGGAGCTGTGCCCTGACCAGTGGAAGGAGCTGCGTCCTGGCCAATAGAAGGTGCTGTGTCCTGGTCAGTAGACGGAGCTGTGTCCTGGCCAGTAGAAGGAGCTGTGTCCTGGCCAATAGAAGGAGCTGTGTCCTGGCCAATAGAAGGAGCTGTGTCCTGGCCAGTAGACGGAGCTGTGTCCTGGCCAATAGAAGGAGCTGCGTCCTGGCCAATAGAAGGTGCTGTGTACTGGCCAGTAGAAGGAGCTGCGTTCAGGCCAGTAGAAGGAGCTGTGTCCTGGCCAGTAGAAGGAGCTGTGTCCTGGCCAATAGAAGGAGCTGTGTCCTGGCCAGTAGAAGGAGCTGTGTGTTAGTATATTACTTTGTGCATTAAACTTAATCTTTATAGTACTACACTTAGTACTTAGTACACTTAGTACTACACTCCGCCTCCCTTCTTTTCCTCCTTCCCAATTTCTTACAGAGTTTTTGGAATACGCTCTGGGGATGGCTGGCACCTGAACTTGTATTTTATTTAATTATTCCACAGTTGTCATGGACAACAATATCTACAACAAAGACTAATACAACAATTCCTTATTGACAGATCCAGCACTGTCCTGCGCCGGGTTCTTTTCATCTCTTCAGAACTCCATTTTACATCTCTTTAATTTTCTTTAATTTTCAAACCCCAACATATAATATGTCAGTAATACATGGTATATGACACACGTGACACCGTAACAAGGTAACCCAAAGGTTCTTCCGTCTCGGACACATCTCCATGGAAACGCGTGTTATGATAGTGGCTCTAGAAACATGTTGTCTCCACGGAAACCATCCTTTGCCAGAATTGAAGTAAACTCCACAAGCAATAAGAAGATATGATATACTATGTTGAGGAAGGTGAAGTGACCTGGCAGGAGGCCGACAATATCTAATATCTTGGAGGAAAAAAATTGATTGTTTCTAAAGGTTGATATAAATGCTGAGGCCTAGGCGAAAGTAGGAGAGAAAATGTATTTAGGCGCAAAACCTTTCAAGCATTTAAAACTGTGGAAGGAAAAAAGGAAAAAAAATATATATAAGTGTGTACACAGAAATGTATTTGCTTACTATGTCTGGCAGTCAAAAAAAAGTTAAGTTGATTCTAAAGGTAAAAAAATATATATATATATATATTTTATATATATACACTACCGTTCAAAAGTTTGGGGTCACCCAAACAATTTTGTGTTTTCCATGAAAAGTCACACTTATTCACCACCATACGTTGTGAAATGAATAGAAAATAGAGTCAAGACATTGACAAGGTTAGAAATAATGATTTGTATTTGAAATAACATTGTTTTTACATCAAACTTTGCTTTCATCAAAGAATCCTCCTTTTGCAGCAATTACAGCATTGCACACCTTTGGCATTCTAGCTGTTAATTTATTGAGGTAAGCTGGAGAAATTGCACCCCACGCTTCTAGAAGCAGCTCCCACAAGTTGGATTGGTTGGATGGGCACTTCTGGCGTACCATACGGTCAAGCTGCTCCCACAACAGCTCAATGGGGTTCAGATCTGGTGACTGTGCTGGCCACTCCATTACCGATAGAATACCAGCTGCCTGCTTCTGCTGTAAATAGTTCTTGCACAATTTGGAGGTGTGTTTAGGGTCATTGTCCTGTTGTAGGATGAAATTGGCTCCAATCAAGCGCTGTCCACTGGGTATGGCATGGCGTTGCAAAATGGAGTGATAGCCTTCCTTATTCAAAATCCCTTTTACCCTGTACAAAGCTCCCACCTTACCAGCACCAAAGCAACCCCAGACCATCACATTACCTCCACCATGCTTAACAAATGGCGTCAGGCATTCTTCCAGCATCTTTTCATTTGTTCTGCGTCTCACAAACGTTCTTCTTTGTGATCCAAACACCTCAAACTTGGATTCATCCGTCCACAACACTTTTTTCCAGTCTTCCTCTGTCCAATGTCTGTGTTCTTTTGCCCATCTTAATCTTTTTCTTATATTGGCCAGTCTCAGATATGGCTTTTTCTTTGCCACTCTGCCCTGAAGCCCAAAATCCCGCAGCCGCCTCTTCACTGTAGATGTTGACACTGGTGTTTTGCGGGTACTATTTAATGAAGATGCCAGTTGGGGACCT
This sequence comes from Lithobates septentrionalis, assembly GCA_037952835.1. Lineage (NCBI taxonomy): Eukaryota > Metazoa > Chordata > Amphibia > Anura > Ranidae > Lithobates > Lithobates septentrionalis. The sequence goes on along the minus strand of JBBDGP010003962.1, from coordinate 190,742 downwards.
GTGAGGCGTCTGTTTCTCAAACTAGAGACTCTAATGTGCTTATCTTCTTGCTTAGTTGTGCAACGCGGCCTCCCACTTCTTTTTCTACTCTGGTTAGAGCCTGTTTGTGCTGTCCTCTGAAGGGAGTAGTACACACCGTTGTAGGAAATCTTCAATTTCTTTGCAATTTCTCGCATGGAATAGCCTTCATTTCTAAGAACAAGAATAGACTGTCGAGTTTCAGATGAAAGTTCTCTTTTTCTGGCCATTTTGAGCGTTTAATTGACCCCACAAATGTGATGCTCCAGAAACTCAATCTGCTCACAGGAAGGTCAGTTTTGTAGCTTCTGGAAGGAGCTAGACTGTTTTTAGATGTGTGAACATGATTGCACAAGGGTTTGCTAATCATCAATTAGCCTTCTGAGCCAATGAGCAAACACATTGTACCATTAGAACACTGAAGTGATAGTTGCTGGAAATGGGCCTCTATACACCTATGTAGATATTGCACCAAAAACTAGACATTTGCAGTTAGAATAGTCATTTACCACATTAGCAATGTATAGAGTATATTTGTTTAAAGTTAGGACTAGTTTAAAGTTAGCTTCATTTAAAAGTACAGTGCTTTTCCTTCAAAAATAAGGACATTTCAATGTGACCCCAAACTTTTGAACGGTAGTGTATATATATATATATATATTTCTTCCATGTTACATGGATTATATTATGCAGCATGTCCCCAACTGTACAAAATAAAATCACAAATCTTGTCATTTTCTATCAAAAATATGTATTAAAAACCTTTTCTAAAATGAAAATTTGAAAAACAAAGAATTGCAGCCAATAGACTAAAATGGAAGGCTGGCACAGGGATCAACGCAGCACCTGTTCATCCCTGTGCCAGTAAAAGACGGCCCTGCACGGGGCACAAAGCGGGGCCTTACTGGCCAGATCACCAGGTGAAAATAAAAGAAAAAGAAAGCCTAAAAAAAGAAAATGAATACAGCCATCACATCTAATGGCCCGTACACATGATCCGAAAATCGAACGACAGATCGTCTGTTTTTTTTTTTCCGAAAATTTACTAAAGTGCCAAAAATTCTTGTACGACAGAATAAAAAAATCGGTCATGTGTAGACATGTGCAGGATGAAAAAATTTGTTTAGTTTAGTTTCGTTTCAATTCGTTATTTAACTAAATTCGTTTAGTTAAATTCGTTGCATTCCTTACATTCGTTTTCGGAATTCGTTTCGTTTCGTATTCGAATTCGAAAAAATTTGACCGCATTCGAAAAAATTCGACCGTATTAGAAAAAAACTATCAAATTCGAAAAAATTCTACCACATTCGAAAAAAACTGTCAAATTCGGAAAAATTCTACCACATTCGAAAAAAACTATAAAATTTGAAAAAATTCTACCGCATTCGAAAAAAACATTAACTGAATTTGAAAAAGTAAACTATATATAACCATTTTGCGAAATTTGAAATTCGTATAGAATGAAATCAAATTCCAATAGAAAAGATTAGGATAGAATAGAAAGTATAAAAAAATAGCATAGAAAAACAATAGAACAGAATAGAAAAAAATATAATATATTGTATTCTAATCTCTTCTATTCAAATTCATTCTGTACCAAATTCCAATTTTGGAAGATGGTTTTATATATATATATATATATATATATATATATATATATATATATATATATATATATATATATATATATATATATATATAATTTTTTTTTCTATTCTGTTCCATTGTTTTTCAATGCTATTCTTTTCTATTCTATTCTAAACTTTTCTATTCGAATTTGAATTAATTCTATGCGAAATTCGAATTTCATAAGATGACTTCTAAAATTAGAATTTCGTATAGAATAAATTCGAATTTGAATAGAAAAGATTAGAATAGAAAATAATAGAAATAGAATAGACTAGAAAAACAATAGAACAGAAGAGAATAACATATAATATATATATTATATTTTTTTCTATTCTGTTTCATTGTTTTTCTATGCTATTCTTTTTTATTCTATTCTAAACTTTTCTATTCGAATTTGAATTCATTCTATACGAAATTCGAATTTCGGAAGATGGCTTCTGAAATTCGAATTTCGTATAGAATGAATTCGAATTTGAATAGAAAATAATAGAAAAAAATAGACTAGAAAAACAATAGAACAGAACAGAATAAAATATAATATATATATTATATCTTATTCTATTCTGTTCTATTGTTTTTCTAGTCTATTCTTTCTACTCTATTTTAATCTTTTCTATTCAAATTCAAATTCATTTTATACGAAATCTGAATTTCGGAAGATGGTTTTTTATATATACATATATACATACATATGTGTAAATATATATATATATATATATATATATATATATATATATATATATATATATATAATATTTATTTCTATTCTGTTCTACTGTTCTATTGTTTTTCTATTCTATTCTTTTCTATTAGAATTTGATTTCATTTTATTTCTATATAACCATTTTCCGAAATTCAAATTTTGTATAGAATGAATTTGAATTCAAATAGAAAAGATCAGAATATAATATAAAATAATAGAAAAAAAATAGAACAGAATAGAAAAAATATTATATACATATATATATATATATATATATATATATATATATATATATATATATATATAATATTTTTTCTATTCTGTTCTATTATTTTATATTATATTCTGATCTTTTCTATTTGAATTCAAATTCATTCTATACAAAATTAGAATTTCGGAAAATGGTTATATAGAAATAAAATGAAATAAAATTCTAATAGAAAAGAATAGAATAGAAAAACAATAGAACAGTAGAACAGAATAGAAATAAATATTATTCTTCCGAAATTGGAATTTGGTACAGAATGAATTTGAATAGAAAAGATTAGAATAGAATATTTTATATTTTTTTCTATTCTGTTCTATTGTTTTTCTATGCTATTCTCTATATTATTTCCTGTTCTATTTCTTTTCTATTTGAATTCATTCTGTACCAAATTCCAATTTCGGAAGATGGTTTTATATATATATATATATATATATATATATATATATATATATATATATATATATATATATATATATATAGTCTTTTCTGTTAGAATTCTATTTCAATCTATTTCATTCTGTTTCTGTATAACCATTTTCAGAAATTCGTATAGAATGATTTCGCATTCAAATAGAAAAGATTAGAATAAAATAGAAAATAATAGAAAAGAATAGAAAAACAATAGACCAGCATAGAAAAAAATAAATTAAAAAAAATAAAATAAATATACATATATATATATATATATATATATATATATATATATATATATATATATATATATAAAACCATCTTCCGCAATTAAAATTTCTTATAAAATGAATTCGAATTTGAATAGAGAAGATTAGAATAGAGTAGAAGAGAAAAGACTAGAAAAACAATAGAACAGAATAGAATAAAATATATATATTATATTTTATTCTGTTCTGTTCTATTGTTTGTCTAGTCTATTATTTTCTATTCTAATCTTTTCTATTCAAATTCAAATTCATTCTATACGAAATTCCACTTTCAGAAGCCATCTTCCGAAATTCGAATTTCGTATAGAATGAATTCAAATTCGAATAGAAAAGTTTAGAATAGAATAGAAAAGAAGAGCATAGAAAAACAATGAAACAGAGTAGAAAAAATTATTTATATATATATATATATATATATATATATATATATATATATATATATATATATATAAAACATCTTCCAAAATTCGAATTTCATATAGACCGAAATCAAATTTGAATATAAAAGATTAGAATAGAATAGAAAATAATAGAAAAGAATAGACTAGAAAAGCAATAGAACAGAATAGAAGAAAATATAATGAATTATATTATCTTCTATTCTGTTCTATTGTTTTTCTAGTCTATTCTTTTCTATTATTTTCTGTTCTAATCTTTTATATTCAAATTCAAATTCATTCTATACGAAATTTAAACTTCAGAAGCCATGTTCCGAAATTCGAATTTCGTATAGAATGAATTTGAATTGAAAAGACTATTATAGAATATAAAATAATAGAAAAGAAAAGCATAAAAAAACAATAGAAGAGTTTCCCAATACGTCAAATATTTGCTGGAGGTGTCACAAAGAGGTGGGAACGATACTTCACATGTTCTGGTCCTGTTCTAAATTGACAGATTTCTGGTCCAAGGTCCGTTCTATCTCCCAAAAGTTCACGGACTTTCAGATTCCAAATGACCCAGCATTTTTCCTACTCCATATATCCTCCATACCACTTAAAACATATAAAAAAGTCCATTCTACGTCACTTAATAAATGCAGCCAAAGCCTGCATCCCCATGCTCTGGAAACAGCAAACCCCACCGACCACCTCAATGTGGCTACAGAAAGTAGAAGATATTAACAAGATGGAAGACCTCATATTGACAGCTCAAAACAGACAAGCAAGTTATACAAAAACTTGGACATTGTGGAATATGTTTAAATATTCTGAGGAAGGGAAAGCACTTTTCGGTAATCCAGACCATTAAAGAATCACATAACATCTCCGACATAAAAGATCTATTTAAATATAGGTTTCCGCCGATACTCCCCCCCCCCTCAATACTTTCCCCTATTTCCTTCCACACCTCCCTTTCCCTACCCTCTCACTCCTATCTATTTTTTCCCTCTTTCTTATCTACTACTAACTTCTCTACTTTTCTGCCTTCCTTTTGGGTAGCTACCTCTTGATTAAAATAAATGAATATCTAAGAAAGACTTGGAATTCAGCTAGAAAACCTACTTAGAAGACTTCTACATGTCTTTACAGGAAAATATACCTTTTAGTAGCAATCACATGTTAACGGATTGGATCTCCTAAGTCTTTCTATATATATGTTATCTTATGTAATGCTATATTGTCGGGAGGCTGCGACCCCCTTGAACTGTTATATACCGCTCCGGTATGTTCGGGGCTTTGCCCCTTCTCTCTTTTATAAAACATCAATAAAAATTATATTTGCAAAAAAAAAAAACAATAGAAGAGAATAATAAAATTTATATATATATTTATATATATATATATATATATATATATATATATATATATATATATATATTCTATTGCTTTATTATTTTTTATCCTATTGTTTTTTTTAGAAAAACGTTTTCTATTTTTTTCGAATTCGATTCGAATATGTTTTCGAATTCGATTCGAATTTGTCTTCGAATTCGATTCGAATATGTTTTCGAATTCGTTCGTTTTTTTTCGAATTCGTTTAAATTCTTTACTTTTGTAATTTGGAAATTCGGATGCATCCGAATTTCCGAATAATGAAAAATTCGTCCGAATTTCGATTCGGAACGAAACGAAATGCACATGCCTAGTCATGTGTTGTAGTGTATTTCTATTGTATTTTCGGATGACAACTGTACTGATTAAACTAAAATCGTACGAAATGGTATCGTACGAGAAAAAATGTAGTGTTTGTCCGATTGGATAATATCGGATGAACTGTCGTGATCGGCTCCCGAAAGCTCTGTACTAACGATCCGATTATCGTACGATCTCTTCAAAAGCGGTATTTTTTTCGTCCAATTTTCGGATCGTGTGTACGGGCCATGAGCGTTGTTAAGCATCACTATAATACATTTTTGCTTTTGGTTTTATTAATGCTTTAAAGTGACACTAAAACCACATAATGAAAAACTATCAGTAAATGGTGTATTAGACGCTGTTCGGTTACTATGAGATTCATTTTCTGTATTCTGCAGAATACCTGGTTGATCCTGCTGCTCTCTATCTCCACCTTCTGTTCATGTCCCCAATTCAGCTAGGGGATTTTGCAGCTGTGGTGGCAACTCTGCACATGCTCAGTTTTCAGTGATTTTCTATGCTGAGCATTTCCTCCCGATCGCATCTGAGCATCCCATGTGACTATAGAATCATAACAGGTGGTAAATGACAGCCCACTCCATCCCTCCTCCTCCATGGCCACTAACCAGCTAAACACAAAGGGGGCGGGATATTACATGTAGATTAATAGAGGCTTCACCACCTTCTGCTTATTCTAAGACACAGGCTGGAGGGGCGTGACACCCACACCATGTTATTTCCACAAAATAAAAGATTTGATTTCAAATATATATTTGTATGACAATTTAAAACTTTTTTTTATATTATTTATTTATTTCTACTCTGTATCCCAAAGGTTGTTTATTTTTTATTTATTTTGAATAGAGCAGAGGACTAGGAGCTCCTCCTGCTTATGTGTTCCTGCAGACAGGCTGGGAAAGATCTGGGTCATGTGACAGCTGTATATCAATTAGGAAAAAAGTACTTAGATTTTTTTTTAATTAAAATAATTACGGTGCCATCATCCACATACAGAAATACATTGAAACCTTTGTTTACGAGTAACGCGGTTAACAAGCGTTTTGAAAGACGAGCGACTTTTTTTTCTTTAAATCCTGACTCAGTTTGCGAGTGTTGTCTCGCAAAATGAGCAGGATTCAAGCCAATGGGGTGTGCAGTACCGCATTTGGCCAGAGGTGCAGGGGCGCCGGTGACACTCGTTTGGAAATACTCGGATTCACTCAGAAATACTCGGAAACTCTCGGAAATACTCAGTTCCCGAGGGTTTCCGAGCCTTTCCGAGGGTTTCCGAGTTCAGCCGAGCTGTCCCCGAGTATTTCCGAGGCTCTACGGCCCCTCCTCCTCTGGTCACATGCAGTATTGCATGCAATAGAAGTCAATGCAGAACGAATTATCTTCGTTTCCATTGACTGCTATGGGGAAACTCGCTTTGATATGCGAGTGCTTTGGATTACAAGCATTCTCTTGGAAGGGATTATGCTCGTAATCCAAGGTTCCGCTGTAGAAGGGACAATGTAAATGAAATAGTGCATGTTTAGTATCACTTAAGACCCCTTTCACACTGAGGCGCTTTACAGGCGCTATAGCGCTAAAAAGAGCGATTGCAAGGCGCCTATAAAGCGCCTCTCCTTTCACTCCAGTGTATACACCGCTCCTAAAGCACCCCTGCCAATTGAAACCAATTGAAATCAATTGACGGCGCTTTTAATCCTTTTTCGGCCGTTAGCAGGGGTTAAAATCGCCCCGCTAGCGACCGGAAAGCACCGCATAAACGACAATAAAGCGCCGCTAAAAATAGCAGAGCTTTACCGCCGACGCCCGGCGCTGCCCAGTGTGAAAGTGCCCTTAAGGCATGCGGTGTAAACTTTCTGACTTCAGCACAGCTGGTAGACTTAGAGCCCAGTCACACAGGGACGACTTGTCAGGCGACCTAGTCGCCTCCCGCTCTGTACAATGGAACCGTTCTAATCGGAGCGACGCAAGTCGCTCCGACTTAGAAAAAGGTTCCTGTACGACTTTGGGGGTGACTTGGGGCGACTTGCATAGACTTTTATACAGAAGTCGTTTTGCAAGTCGCCGTGGAAGTCGTTTGCAGGTCGCCTCGCTGAGGCGACCTGCAAGTCGTGTTGCCCCTGTGTGAATGGGCTCTAACTGGGAAGCGTCAGTGGTTCACTAAATGCTTTCACTGCCTGGAATAACTCTGTGTAATATTCTTTTATTTTTTATTTTTTCACATTTCGTGAATATGGGACATTACACATAAAACAGACTTGTAATAAAATGCATCCTTTTTTGTTTTTGTTTTGTGTATTACCGTTATTATAATTATTATTATGTAATTGGTTTTTGCAACTTGATACTAACCAGTTAAGAGCATCTTACTTTGTAGGGGTGAGCGGAAGGATTTTTAAGTTTTGTAGAAGTGGAAACTCTTTATTTCACTTATTGAGCTGCTCAGGCAACATTTGTTTTAAAACTAAGCAATCTATTTTTTCTTTATTCGTAGCATGTGGTTTTTTTTGGGGGGGGGGGGGGGGGGGGGGGTGGGTTTGGAGTGTATTTAGTGTGGCTCAATTCATTTCCATCAGCGATCTTTGTATTTGTCTTTTGTTTTTACCTATTTTGTGTGTTTTTGATTATTATTTGTGTACTATCTCTTTCATTTTTAATTTGACTATTTTTTTTTCCTTGGCCTGTGTTTCTACTTCTGTGAACATGACATAAAATAATGAGGCTAATGAAGAGCCTCTTATAGCAGGTCCAAGATAGATGAAAGGAGCTTCAAAAACCCTCAGGAGCCGTTTAAAGCCCTTTGTACACCTAAAAACGATCAAAAACACTTCAAAGCCAAACTCTAAGTATACAGTTAAATATTTATTATTATTGTTAATTTTAATTTATTACAGGTACTTATATAGCATTGTCAATTTTTGCAGCGCTACATATATATTATATATACACACACATCAGTCCCTTGCCCTCAAGGAGAATTAAACCTAAGGTCCCTATCTAACATTCATTCATAGACATACGTGGGCCAGCCGCCAATTAACCTATCAGCATGTCTTTGGACAGATAACACAGATTAAATACCTGTATGAGGGCTGTTTTAGGTATCTAAAGATTTGTGTTTCTATCCATCCAGTCCTGAGATTTATACAGCTCTGCTCCACAGTACAACCCAGTCTAGCAGGAGAGGGGGCCTGATCTTTCTTTTCTGCCGTTTTTACTTTCATTTACAGGACCCTTTGCCACCCCATCTGACTGGACATTGAAAGGAGAAGAAGCAGACTGTTGAGCTCTGTCACTCTGCTCTCTCCTCCTATCAGAATGGCTCCTTTGCACCGATGCACACCTGACTGTCTCCTTTTGCTGCTTCTCCCTCCCCCTATCTGGGCAGAATGTTCAGTAGATTGCAAGAGGCTGATATCAAGTCCAGTGCAGGAGCTTCCATTGTTACATTTAATGATGTATTAATAATTACAGAGCTGGATTCTTTAGTGTCTTTTATGTCTGCACGGGGTTCAGCTTTAATTCCTTCTTCCCCATTGGCTCCCTTCCTTTGCACAAAAATGGCAACATTTCACCAAAGTGTCCTTTTTGTTGCCAAAATATTTCCCAGTTTCCTTTCTCCCTGTTACTTAACCACTTCAGCTCCGGAAGGTTTATCCCCCTTCCTGGCCAGGCCATTCTTTGTGATACGGCGCTGCGTTACTTTAACTGACAATTGCGCGGTCGTGCGACCTTGTACCAAAACAAAATTGATGTCCTTTTTTTCCCCACAAATAGAGCTTTCTTTTGGTGGTATTTGATAACATCTGGGGTTTTTATTTTTTGCGCTATAAACAAAAAAAGACCAACAATTTTGAAAAATAAAAAAAAAACAATATTTCTTACTTTCTGCTATAAAACATATTCAATAAAAAAAAATTAAAAAATCTAATTTCTTCACAAATTTAGGCCAATATGTATTTTGCTACATATTTTTGGTAAAAAAAAAATCACAATAAGCGTATATTGATTGGTTTGCGCAAAAGTTATAGTGTCTACAAATTATGGGAAATATTTCATATTTTATTTATTCATTTTTTTTACTAGTTATGGCGGCGATCAGTGACTTATAGCGGGACTGTGACATTGCAGCGAACAAATAGGACACTAAGTGACACTTTTTTGGGAACCAGTGACACCAATACAGTGATCAGTGCTAAAAATATGCACTGTCACTGTACTAATGACACTGGCTAGGGAAAGGGTTAACATCAGGGGCAATCAAAGGGTTAATGCGGGGTTCCACTCAAATTTTTAACTTAATCTTACCCCCTTCAGTTAATTGCATAGATGTTGAAATGCCGCACGAAATTTTTTTTTTTCGCTGTAATTACCTTTATATTGTACTTTATTGTGGCACTTCCTGTCTCTCCTCCCATGGGAGTAGGCATGTTTATTGCCTTTCCCCGGCGCCGCACTGTCTCCTGGGAGCTTAGTGTCAGGCTTCCCAAGATTCAGTGCGGGAACAATGATCATGCTTGTGAACAAGCTGTGAATGAACAGCATTCACCGCATCCAGGAAATCAATGCTTGTGGGCTTCACATGCCCACAAGCAAGATGGAAACAGCCAGCATCACATTTTTAAAGTTATTCTTCAGTATGAAAACAGACAGAGGCGGAAATATTACACCCAAACTGTGAGTATTATTTTGGGATTAGCAAAGTGTCTCAATGACCTAAAAAAAAAAAAAAAGATTGGTCGCCGGACTCCCGCTTTAACTATAGGTCTAAAATGTGCTTGGTTACTGTGGAGGAGGTGTTTGTACTATGGGAAGACAGAGATTCGTGTTCCTGCTTTGCAGAAACACAGGATCAGTGCCTTCCCTACTGACAGAATGATGGTCTGCCTTGTTTACATAGGCAGACCGCCATTCTGCTACTTTCCTGAATGATCGGCAGGTCCCGGCAGACATCGAGTCCGCAGGACCCGCTGATTGGCTCCCGCTGTGTCCAATCACAGCGGGAGCGAGGTTGCTGGAGTAGTGAGCGTGCGCCCCCAGGCCCGGAAGTGTCAGATCACGTACTAGGTACGTGATCTGGCACACAGCAGCCACCCTGCCGCAGTAAATGTACGTAGGGCGGCTGATTAGGTTAAAGAGTAGCTGCACTTTTTGTTAAAAAAAACAAAACATTCCTCTCTGGGTGATCTGTGTACATTGCAGGGATTTTAGCAAACTTTGTTGCAGATTCCTACCTTTTGTTATTCTGAAGAAATCACTGTTTGTCTGTTTCCATGTGCAAAGAGAATGCGTATGGGAGTGATGTCATAATTATCAATCAGCTGCTGCACTTGCAGGGCTCTGAGAAAAGTGGCAGGGTCTGTATCCCCTTGACTTCCCTTTTGGAATATCTCACCAAAAATTCCTTTTTTGTTGCAGGGGATGCCCAAAATCTGACTTGCATCTTAGTGCAGACTTCTGGGAAAATCAGCGAGCCAATCACACAAGCAGGAAATTACATATACAGGGGGCGTTCGATATTCCATTTGTGTACAGAGCACCTCCAGGTTGCCATATTGCATTTTACAGAAAATTACAATCTTTCTTGGTCTACCTGACCTTGGCTTGGAATCAAAAGAGCCCCAAATTTCCCACTTCTTAATAAAGTGATTAAACAGTACTGACTGGCATATTAAAGGGGTTGTAAAGGTAAAAACATCTGACAATACCGCCCCCCCCCCCAGGCCCCCCCATTTTACTTACCTGACCCTTCGAAAGTCCCACGCTCGCCCCCAACATTATCTTCGCCGCTCAGCCTGGCCGTTGATTGCTTACAGTGGATGGATTGAAAGCAGAGCAGCCATTGGCTCGCGCTGCTGTCAATCACATCCAATGACGCGGCGCGCCGGGGAGGCGGGGCCGAGTGATACAGTGAGTGGCTATGGCCGCCAGCTGTATCATGGGAGCGCGCCCGCAAGCACATAACACCATGCAAGGGAGCTCGCATGAAAGTGTTGAGTCCTTGCGGGGGGGGCGCCAAGATAGCCGCCGAGACCCCAGAAGACCAGGTTCGGGGCCACTCTGTGCAAAACGAGCTGCACAGTGGAGGTAAGTATAACATGTTTGTTATTTAAAAAAAAAAAAAAGTATCTTTAGTGATCCTTTAAAGGTGTTGGATATCTTTTTGTATCTTTTTCCAGCTTTGTAACGTTTCATTACCTTGTTACGCAGGTCTTTTGACTGTTCTTTTTTTTTACCTCCTCATGGCTCAGTGTCTAGCTTGCTCAGTGCTTCCAAGTGAGTGCTAACAAACTCATTGATTATTTATACACAGACACTAGTTGTGATTTAAAAATCCACAAATGTGCAAAATGAACCTTTAATTGCCATTTTAACCTGTGTGTGCCACCTTCTGTGTCTGTACCAAGGCCAAACATTCCAGGGTATGTAAACTTTTGATCAGGGTCATTTGGGTAGTTTCTGTTGTCATTATGATATAAAAATAGTAAACACAGTTGATTGATAATAAATGGCTTCAGCCAAACACTAACCATGAGTGAAAGAAAAGTTTTTGTGTTATCATTAATATTCTCTGAAAAATGGCCAAGAAATCATAAATTCTGCCAGGGTATGTAAACGTATGAGCACAACTGTGAATACAGTTGGTGTGTCCGGTCTGCAGCTGACCTTGTCTCTTCTCCTGCAGGGCCTGTGTGATCCTGGGGGTCATCTTCCTGTTCTCATCGCTCTGTATTGTGATAAAAGCCATTCATGACCTTTCCATCCGGGTCCTCCCAGAAGTGGTAAGTAGATCTAACGGTGCCGGAGAAAACCTGTCTGCTTCTGTTACAGCCAACGATGTCCCCACCTAGAACCGAAGAGGAGTGGTGACTACAACACCAAGAATATGCAATTTAACTTGCCCCCCTCCCCCCCATTTTAAAATATACCCTTTCCATTTTCATTGCTTGTCTTATTTTAGAGCCATTGATGTCATCTCCGCCGGGTCTCTGTGCTTCTCTATGCAATGCAGGCAGATTTTGACTGGTGGGAGTGGCTGGCAGGGGGCTGTACATAGCCTCCTGAACACATCACAGCACCCGGACTCAGTACTCATCTCAAAAGCTCTGATACAAGCAGTGGGCTGGCTCTTGGGAGGAGCCATGCAAACATGAAGATACCCTCACGGGTGGGTTTTAGTCTGTAGGAGTGGGCATTCTTAGGCAGGCTGTGTTTGCAAAGTAGACAACCCTGACATGGGCGTCCGCAGGTAGGGGCAAGGGGGGAGGAGTATATACCCACCTTCCTTCCTGTATATAGAGACCTTCCTCCATCATCAATGACTGCATATATCGATCATCTGTCCTGTATACAGCTATATACATACACCTTCCTTCCTGTATATATTAATACCATTCACCCTATATATATATAATATATGTATAGTACACCCTCCGTACTGTACAGGCCACATTTGCTCTTTATGTGATAATGACTAAGCCCCTCCCATTCATGACATTGTCAAAAATGGGCGGAGCATGGGTGATATAAAATGATGCCCCTGACACTAAACTCTGGTTAAAACCAGTTCCGGACAACCCTATAGCATATTTACTGCTACAGGGCGTCCCTCCTGCGCAGGATCACGTATATATACAGTCAGTGCCCTCTTTAACGCAGGGCAAAAGGGGCAGCTGCCCCTGGCCCAGTCCTTGTTGTGGGGCCCAAAGCAGTTGCCCATTGAGCCTGCACTGCCCGCAAATGGTAAGTGGATCCGGGAGGGCCCAAGAGAATGCTTGCCCCAGGGTCCAATCAATATTAAAGATGGCCCTGTATACAGTACGTGATTCTGAACTTCCGCCCGCAGGGGGTGCACGCGCGTCACTGGTGGGCTGCTTCTGCTGTGATTAATCACAGCAGAAGCCGATCTGCGGGTGCTGGGCACTGGATATTCTCCGGAACCAGCCGATCGTTGGTTTAAACAGACAGAGTGGAGCTCTGCCTATGTAAACAAGGCAGATCTCCGTTCTGACAGTGGGGAAGGGATGAATTCTGTGTCCCTGCAAAGCAGGCAATAAAATTCATCCCTTCCCCTAGTAAAAGCAGCACACAGTGTACATCAAAACACTGGCTAGGCACACAGTTAACCCTTTGAGCGCCCCTGATGTTAACCCCTTCCCAGGCAGTGTCAGTGCATATTTTTAGCACTGATAACTGTATTAGTGTCACTGGTTCCTGCAAAGTGTCAGTTAGTGTCCAATTTTCCGCTGCAATATTGCAGTCCCGCTATAAGTCGCTGATCGACGCCATTAGTTGTATAAAAAGAAAGAAAGAAAGAAAAATTCCATAAATATATCCCATATTTTATAAACACTATAACGTTTGTGTAAACCAACCAATATACACTGATTGGAATTTTGTTTTACCAAAAATATGTAGCAGAATACATATTCTATGTATTATAATATTATACACATATCATATTATATGTATGAATACATTTATAAAGAAATTGGAATTTTAAATTTTTTTTTATTGGATATGTTTTATAGCAGAAATTAAAATTCATTTTTTTTTTCAAAATTGTCGCTCTTTTTTTATAGCACCAAAAATAAAAACTGCAGAGTTGATTAAATACCTCCAAAAGAAAGCTCTATTTGTGGGGAAAAAAAGGACATCAATTTTGTTTGGGTACACAGCATCGCACGACCGCGCAATTGTCAGTTAAATTGACGCAGTGCCGCATCACAAAAAATGGCCTGGTCATTAAGCAGGCAAATCTTCAGGTCTGTAAGCGGTTAAAAAGTTCTGTCAAGTGACCATGCATCTCTCCTTCCTGATAGCGGGGGGGAGAGGGGTGGGTTTAACAGGACACCGTGCAAACACATGGGGTTCCTGTATTCTATAGTCTGTTCAGCCCGAGGCAAGATGTAGCCTGTGCTTGAGTAGGGGGTGTGTCCAAGAGGCAGACTGTGATTGGGAGGGGGTGTGTGCCAGAGGCAGGCTTTGATTGGTCGGGGGGTGGTGGCTGAACAAGTTGCCCTACACAGGCATGCTGTGTGTCTGCACAGTGTTCTGTATCTGCGAATGGCCAGCCAAAGGGCGAAAAACTGACCAGGATGGCACAGATCAGCTTCTGTGCTTTGTGTGGTCAGTTTAGAACACGGAAAAAGGTGACTGGCAGGATCAACCAGGTACTTCAGATAAAAGACATACATGAAAATGTTAGAGACTATGATTTATAAAACACACAAAGGTGATCACACACATGGAGAAAAGTAAATATTTACAGTAACAGAGACGTTAATGATTTACGCTGTTAAACATGCTTGCAGTGTAATCAGACTGACGTTCTTTATGGCGACCTTTAGCAGAACGCCGCGCCGGCTTTGTCGGCAGCCTCGGAAAAAAATGCATCTTTAGATCAGTCCACAGCAGAAAATTGCCACTCAGCTGACATTGCAAAATCCTGTCCGTGATGATTGAATTAATTTCATCAATGGAGTTTGTGTCTTCTTAATACGCAGAGAAGAGGGGGAGGGGAAGGTTACGTACAGCTGTGCGGATGATATGTGACGCTGTCGTCTGTAGAGAGACACATTACAGAGATCCTCTCCTCCGCTCTGTCACCCCACTATGGCACTTCATTAAATTGTGTCTAATTGGAAAAATTAGGAAGATAAAAGTGTAACAGAAATAGTATCTCTTTGTGACATTGTTTTATGCGCATCATGACAGCCGGCTTATGGCGTTCCAGAGACTCGGATCCTAATTAGTGCTTCAGTATAGAACTGGAATTATAATGCATATATAAAGTGATTCACTGCATATGGAAACGGAGACATTTTCTGATTACCTCCTTTGCGCCTAAAGGTGAAACACATCGAAATGTCTAAGCACAATTTTGCAACTTTGACATGTGTTAGTAAAACCGTACATATCATCACAACTACTTTGTGCATCGTTAGTAAAACCGTACATATCACCACAACTACTTTGTGCATCGTTAGTAAAATTGGACATATCACCACAACTACTTTGTGCATTGTTAGTAAAACCATACATATCATCACAACTACTTTGTGCATCATTAGTAAAACCGGACATATCACCACAACTACTTTGTGCATTGTTAGTAAAACCGGACATATCATCACAACTACTTTGTGCATCGTTAGTAAAACCTTACATATCATCACAACTACTTTGTGCATTGTTAGTAAAACCGTACATATCATCACAACTACTTTGTGCATCGTTAGTAAAACCGTACATATCATCACAACTACTTTGTGCATTGTTAGTAAAACCGTACATATCACCACAACTACTTTGTGCATCGTTAGTAAAACCGTACATATCACCACAACTACTTTGTACATTGTTAGTAAAACCGTACATATCACCACAATTACTTTGTGCATCGTTAACAAAACTGTACATATGACCACAACTACTTTGTGCATTGTTAGTAAAACCGTACATATCACCACAACTACTTTGTGCATCGTTAGTAAAACCGTACATATCATCACAACTACTTTGTGCATCGTTAGTAAAACCGTACATATCATCACAACTACTTTGTGCATCGTTAGTAAAACCGTACATATCATCACAACTACTGTGCATCCCGGTGGATTATACCATGTTTTTTAAGAAGAAATTAGGCTTTCATTTGGTGGTAATGGGTAATGAATATCTCCTGATTTTTTTTCCGTATTATTATTATCAAAGGAATACTGGCCCAAAATAGTAAAAAAAACAAAAAACTTTTTTTTAAATTTAGCTGTAGATTTCCTGGAACTACTATAACCTTCCACCAAAAAACAACCCAAAATACATTCTCCTGCTCCTGACGATCACAGCAATACCAAATATGTGTATGTTAGTTGTTTTTTGTACCTGTAGTGCAGCCCAGAAATAATAGTGCCCATTTTGCTTTTTTTTTTTTTTTTTATCCTAACTAAAACACATTAACACTGATCCTAATTTAAAAAAAAAAAAAAATCTGTCCAAAAAAAAAAAATACTGATTCTGACCTTTGACCCTGACCTTTGACCCTGACCTGGACCCAAACACTGACCCTGGCACTGACCTAGATCAAACCTTGATCTTGGTATTGTTTTGTATTTTATTTATTATTTATTTATTTTCTATTATTATTATTACATTTATTTTTTCACACAGACTTTTCTTTTCTCTGCAAGGAGAAAGAAAACAAGGGGGCAGGAGTGACTGATCGTTGTAATAGCCAATCAGAGGCTATCACAGCGATCAGGTGACCCAGAATATGACAGTTATTTCCAGAGATCTATGAGGGACAGATATTTCTACAGCGATCTAAAAGTAACAGTTATTTATAGAGAACTTGACAGTCATTTCTAAAGGGATCCAAAAGTGACAGTTATTTGCAAACATCTAAAAGTGATAGTCATTTGTACAGAGATCTAAAAGTGACATTTATTTTCAGAGATCTAAAAGTGACAGTTATTTCCACAGATCTAAAAGAGACAGTTATTTGTACAGAGATCTAAGAGTGCCATTTTTTTCTAAAGAGATCTTAATGCAACAGTTATTTTTAAGGAGATCTAAAAGTGACAGTTATGCCCAGAGATCTAAAAGTGACAGATATTTCTATAGATCTAAAAGTAACAGTTATTTCCAGACACTTAAATGTGACAGTCATTTCTAAAGAAGTCTAAAAGCGACAGTTGTTTCCACAGATCCAAAAGAGACAGTTATTTGTACAGAGATCTAAGAGCGGCAGTTTTTTCTAAAGAGATCGTAATGCAACAGCTATTTTTAAGGAGATCTAAAAGTAACAGTTATTTCCAGAGACTTAAACGTGACAATCATTTCTAAAGAAATCTAAAAGCAACAGTTGTTTCCACAGATCCAAAAGAGACAGTTATTTTCAGAGATCTAAAAGTGACAGTTATTTCCACAGATCTAAAAGAGTCATTTTTTTCTAAAGAGATCTTAATGCAACTTATATTAAGGAGATCTAAAAGTGACAGTTATTTCCAGAAATCTAAAAGTGACAGATATTTCTACAGAGATCTAAAAGTGACAGTTATTTCCAGAGATTTAAAATTGACAGTCATTATACCGCTTTTTTCAGACTGAGTACAAGTACTGATACTTTTTTTAAGTACTCGCCGATACCGATTACTGATACTTTTTTTTAATGTCATGTGACAGTAGCACTTATGGGCAGGCAGTGGCACTGAAATGCAGCACTGATTGCATTGGCAATTGCTGGCATGATAAATAAATGATGGGTGACAATAACAGTTCAACCTTGGAGGATTTTGCAACTCGAGTATACAAGTGTTGCGACGCCTCTTGATTCACTCTGCACTCAACCGCAGAAAGCCTAAAGTCAGAAGGCAGCAGCGGACATCTTGTTACACCCAGCCCATATAGTTAGTGAACTATATGGGCTGGGTGTAACAAGATGTCCGCTGCTGCCTTGTGACTGCAGGCTTACTGTGGCCGAGTGCGGGGTGTATCAAGATGGGCATCGCGGTGTTTAACCCCTGATGGAGACACAGACCGTCACTTCCGTTAACAAATGTGATGGTCCGGGTCACCGATTCTGACGGCACATGCGGCTGGGACCCACACCTCTGCCCCGGCCAGCCTACCTTCCGCTGCTGCCAGGACTCACTCTCCGCCCTCTCCGCCCACTGACTTCCGGGAGCGAGCGCGGCCACCTCTTCATTCAAAGGTTTGGGATTAGGCATCGGGAGCATTTGCCCGAGTACAAGTACTCGGTATTGGTAAGGTGCAACCCTAGTCATTTCTAAAGAGATCTAAAAGCGACAGTTGTTTCCACAGATCTAAAAGTGATAGTTATTTGTACAGAGATCCAAAAGTGATGGTCATTTTTGGAGATCTAAAAGTGACAGGTATTTCCACAGATCAAAAAGAGAGTTATTTGCACAGAGATCTAAAAGCGACAGTTATTTCTAAAGAGATCTTAATGCGACAGTTATTTTTCAGAAGATCTAAAAGTGACAATTATTTCCAGGGATCTAAATGTGACAGTTAGTTTTAAAGAGATCTAAAAGTGAGAGTAAATTCTAAAGAGATTTATAAGTGACAGTTATTTCCAGCTGTGTTCAACAAGATCTAAAATTACAGGCATGTCTAAATATGAGAACTTTATCTTCGCATAAAAAGTGGAAGTAAACTCCTGAAAATACTCCCCTCCGCCTTCCAGTTATATGGCGGTCACATCACTTGCTACTTCCAGGTGCTTGGTTTGTGGGCCTCTTGATTGGGCGATGGGGAATGATGTGATCTCATGCGTGCACATTGGAGGCACGTGTACAGCTCAGTGTACGTTCATTAGAGGACTGTGAGCAGGCAGGTAAAGGTGTGTTATGCTGTGTCTCTTCTAAAACAAAGAGCTGCCCCAAAGTTTTGTAAACGTTAGATCTAGTTCCACTTTAAGGGCTCGCTCACACCATGCGGTGCATCCCAGCGCGCATGCGTCTTTGTGCATTCCTGTGCATTGTGTTCAGGGCAGCCCATTAATTCCAATAGGATGCCCTATGAGTTTAAAATGTGCGGGGAAAAAAAAAAGTGCAATCGAGATTTTTAAAATTGCGCCGCTCCAAACCACATGGTGCTACGGTACCATGCGTTTTGTGGCAGCGAACGCACCCATGTTTGCTAGATTCTTGGGGTGCTATTAAAAAAGGAATGACACCTGCAGAAGGCAGATTGTTTTTGTGTAATGCAGAAAAAAAACGCATGATTACGCACGCGATCCTGCATTGTGAACTGTGCCTATAGAATGCATTTCTGCTACCAACTGTGCCAATCTAGGGTCTTGAAAAATGAGGTTTTTTTTGGTCAGTTGGTAGTTAAAATTTTTAAATAAAAAGTTCTGATTGTCAGCAGTTGGTGTGGTGGAGGTAATGGTGTTGGGGTATTATATGGAACGAACGGCTTACATTAACTTGGATAGAATCGTTCTAATAATTTTGCAGAGCCATTCATATATCTACAGTGGAGAATTCAGCTGAACCTGTGCAGGGGGATCACATACAGTGTACATTGCTCTATAGCTCACCCTATTATCTGGATTGGTATCTCAGTGCCCCCTGCTGGTGAGAGCACAGCAGTGCGCCCTATGTCCTCTGCTACAGGAAGGATGCAGTTAATATGTTTGTTTTAATACAGCGAATATCTCCCAAGAGGCGGAAAGCTCTTTACAGCAGAGAGAAAAATGCAGGCAGCCGGCCTAGGTGCACTCAGATGCTGTTTACATATAGATTCTCCCTGTCCATTAATGCCTTCTCTGCAGAGGCTACAATTGGATTTTGCAGTGCCTAGGAAAGGAAAGGTGACTGCTACAAGGTCACGCTCAATGACAGCAAGGAGCCAAAAGATTCACAACATCTGTGCTGTGCCAGGCATTGCGGTGTATGGAATTTAAGTGATTGTACATAATTTTATTTTTTAAATGACAAACATGTTATACTTACCTGCTCTGTGCAGTGGTTTTGCTCAGAGCAGCCCTGATCTTCCTCTTCTCGGGTCCCCCACCAGCGCTCCTGACTCTTTCCCCCTGCCAAGTGCCCACCATAGCAAGCTGCTTGCTATGGGGGCAACTTGTGCATCCTCGATCCGGAGCTGCGCTCTGTGTGTCCATTGACACGCTGAGCGCGGCTGGGCCCCACTCCCTCCTCACTGGCTGTGATTAACAGCAGAGGGAGCCAATGGTTCCCACTGCTGTACCTGTCTTTGAGCTTATGAGAAGGGAGAGAGCAAATCAAATTGCTGCTGTAAGGTAAACCGGATTCCTAGCACCAGAAAACCAGTGCAGACTGGTGCTCGTGCATGTGCCCATTGCACACATGCTAGTTCTTGTGGGGTAATGTTAAATGTGCCAGTTCATTGCATACATATACATGTGCGAGCGCACACACCAGTGGCGGCCGGTGGTAATTTTTTCTGGTCGGTAGCACTTACTCCATCGTTTTACCGGCGTCTTCCCCTGCTTGGCGGTGGCCTCCCGTTCCCCTGCTCGGCTTCAGTTTCCTTCCTCCTCCTCAACAGCCAATCAGGAGTCTTCTACTTTCGGCCAGTCGGAAAAGGGGTCTCACACCCGCTTCTGATTGGCCGGATTGAGGATCAGTGTTTCAACAGCAAATATTAATTAGTTGTTGTAACACCTGGGTAGGCTCATGGCGCAATTCTCTGCGCCACGAGCCCACCCTATTTTGAAGCCTATTAGAGCCTATGGCTCTAATCAGGTGCTTAAAAACACCCCGCCAGTGTATTTCAGGCGCCCGGCGTGCTGAAAGGGGCCGGATGCATGAATAGGGGGTGGCCGCGGCAGCCATGGATAGTTCATCCTATGCATGAATCTATCTATTATACATATGAGGGGTGGCATGGATAGAGGGGGCAGCGCCAGGGCGCCCCTAATGAACAGGCTGCCACTGGCGCACATGTGCATGCGCATACCAATTAGCGCTGTACCTGCTTACCTGTGCATGACCAGGCTTGCCTTTGGACTTTGCTTCTGCTTCTCCTACAACTCTGTTTACCAGATTACTCTGACCTTGGTCTGTTTAGTGGACTTGTCTCTGCCTGTTGATTCTGTACCACTTTGCCTGGCTGTTACTGACCTTGGCCTGCCTTCTGGACCTGCCTTGCCTAGTGATTAGGTCCCTCGCTGTCTGGTTGTTGCTGGCTGCAGCCTGTGTTCTGGTCCTACTTTGGTCTCCTGCTTCCTCTTCCAAGGACTGCGACTACCAGCTCTACCAACCTATGGAGTGGTTATCCCCAGCCAGCTACTATGGCTTTTGTGCCACTCCTTGCTCTCACTCTCTATGTCTCCACCTTCAGGAGTGTTGGGTGCAAGAGAGGCCTCCACAACGTTTCAGTCTTCACCGTGTACATGATATCTACTCTCGGGCACAGCGCTGGATCGAGATGGGGCTCAGGTAAATATAGGGGGGCTGGGGGAGGGGAGCTGTGCTCAGAAGTTTTTTTTTCCTATAACACAGAGAATGCATTAAGCACTTTAATTTTTTAAAAAAAGGTATTTTTTCTGCCAGTGTTCTGTGGCTGGAGGTGCTGACTGCACTGTCCCTGATACTCAGACTGGCAGCTGTGGCTTTTGTCGGTAGATGCGTCTTAAAACAGAACTTTACCTTTATTTATTATTATTTATTTCAGGTACAGTGGAACCTTGGTTAACGAGTAACGCGGTTAACGAGCGTTTTGAAAGACAAGCAACTTTTTATTTTTAAATCCTTACTCGGTTTCCGAGTGTTGTCTCGCAAAACGAGCAGAATTCAAGCCAATGGGGTGTGCAGTACCACATTTGGCCAGAGGTGCGGGGGCGCTGGTGACACTCAGAACGGTTCAGAGCCGTTCAGAAATACTCGGAATCACTCGGAATACTCCGTTCCCGAGTGTTCCCGAGGGTTTCCGAGTTCAGCCGAGCTGTCCCGAGTATTTTCGAGGCTCTCTGGCACCCCCCCACCCTTGGCCACATGCAGTATTGCATGCAATAGAAGTCAATGCGGAACGAATTGTCTTCGTTTCAATTGACTTCTATGGGGAAACTCGCTTTGATATGTGAGTGCTTTGGATTACAAGCATTCTCCTGGAACAGATTATGCTTGTAATCCAAGGTTCCACTGTACTTATATCTATCTATTATTGTGAAGTTTCCTTCTCTCCACTCCTCTTCACCTCCTCCCCACGCGAAGCAACAATTTTGTTTTCTTTTTGTTTGTTTATTTTTTTTTTCTAAAAAGGTTCTGTGCCACCCCCTAATGCCCGTCATTCGCCCATCTCTTGGCAAATACCCACTCCTCCACCACTACCGCCACCACCACCTATCTCTCCCTATGTACTAAACTCTTATACATTTCCTTTAAAGCTGAACTCTGGGATCAGCAAATATTGTCTAAATACACTCATCATGTGTATTCTTTCTTGAATCTCAGTGTACTTTGTGTATTTCTTCCAGATCTGTGCAGTCATCCAGTGTGAGACTTTCCCTTCCTGTAATAAAGACCACTCACTGCTGCTTTCTATACTTTTGCAAGGTGACTGGTCTTGTCTCCACCCCCTCCTGTAGTTTTCTGTAGTGGGTGTGGCCTGCTGGGCCCCTCCCACAGCTCTGCTCTCTGCACAGTCTATGTACAGTACAGTGATAATGTCACTGCTACTTTTACAAGGCAATATCTGAGTTTCCAAAGGCGTCTGGTGCACAAAAAGTGGATTTATATCCTTTGTGCCTATTGAAGAATTTATTCAAATAAAAGTTTTTGTGACCGGAGTTCAACTTGAATTATAAAATCCGGAGCTGTTTTGAAAAATTTTAACTGTTTTTGAATATTGCGACACATCAAGAATTCCTTTAGGCCGACTTATAAAATGACTGTTAGGTCCCCTTTTAAATTTTTTTCTTGTCTTTGCCCAAATCCGTTGAGCCCTTACTGCAGGAAATCACAGTTGGCTGTCACTTTCATCTTTAAATAAAGTTGTAGATGTTGATAAATGTAGTATGGGCGTCAAATGACCTAATCTCTATGACTGCTATGACCACATTGGAAATGCATGGAAATTGCATGTAAAACGCATGCCCATGAATTTTTTGTGTATTTTTGGCAGAGTTTTTTGTGTATAAAACAAAGAAAGACATAAAAAGCATGAAAATGCATCAAAATGCGTGTAAAAATGTTCATAAATGCTCTACAAAAACGAAAGATTATGTAGCAGCACTAGTGTGACCCTAGGCTCATATCTGTCTGGGGTTCAGCTTTAAATACAAAAAGCAACCCTATCACTTTATACATTTTTCCATTGCAACCATGTAAATCATTCCCATTGTTGAGGATCTCGCAGCCTCCTTCCTGTCCTCCCTCTAATATACATCTACATACGTATGTCATCTGTGAAATCCAAACGTATTACCCATCTGCTTCAAGTAATATTCACTGAAAATTTAATCCAAACGATACTGATAAAAAAAACGAAACACGCGCGGCATACGCAATTAGACACGCCGGCTGGATAATTTAATTGAAGCCATAAATCAGAGTATTTTATGGGGCTCCTGGATCTCTTTATTAACAGAAGGAAACACATGTATTGTGACAATGGGCTGCCTCTCACAGATCCGTCCTCATTAGTCAGCCACCAAAAGACAAAAAAAAAATTCAGGAGGGAATTAAAATCTAAAATCGCATTGGAAAGTTTGGCCGGATGCCATCATGAGCTCTGTGTACTGTGACTTACATGTACTGGAAGTGAGTGGGCAGTGCCTGGAGATGGCACAGAACTGGGCGTCTGTTATTACATGGCCTTGCTGCTGTTTAAAGATTGATGGGCGATTGAAATTTAATCAAGGATCTCTTGATATTTCTTGTTACCGGAGACATATTTCTCTTTTATTCACGTGAAAAAAATTACATATACAGTGTGTGTATATATATATATATATATATGTATGCATGCATGTATGTGTGTGTGTGTGCGTGTGTATATATATATATATATATATATATATATGTATGCATGCATGTATGTGTGTGTGTGTGCGTGTGTATATATATATATATATATATATATATATATATATATATATATATAATATGTATTGGGAAGATTATACACATGTGGTAAGTACTTCAATGGGTTGCGTCCGCCCAAACTGTATTTTACGGCATGATAGCCAATTTTATTAAATAAAACGGAAAGTTCACATAGATATCATTTGCCCATGCAGGTGTTCTTCCACATCAATATGAACAAACGGGTATACTTTTTGCTCTTCTTACCAGTCCCTCTGACTGTGTTGTCCAGCTCTTCTGGTTCCCTTGGCTCTCTTAGCCTTTAGTCGCAGCGTTCTGCTGCTCGTCCCAATCCTGGCCTCTGGATAGGGGTTCTCCTGACTCCCCCAGTAGGAGGCGACCTGACTCCTGGTACAAGACCCCCTGTCTCCTGGCTGCTAGCTGGGGCATCTCTCACCCTTGGCTGAGACCTTCTGTCTTTTGATTCCTGGCTGGGGCACCTCTGATCCCTGGATGAGACCTTCTGTCTCCTGACTCCTGGCTGGGGCTCCTCTGACCCCTGGATGTAACCTTCTGTCTCTTGACTCCTGGCTGGGGCTCCTCTGACCCCTGGGTGAGACCTCCTGTCTTTTGGCTCCTAGCCGGGACTCTTCTGACCCCTGGGTGAAACCTCCTATCTCTTGACTCCTGGCTGGGGCACCTCTGACCCCTGGGTGAGACCTCCTGTCTCTTTGCTCTGGGCTGGGGCACCTTTGACCCCTGGATGAGACCTTCTGTCCCTTGGCTCCTGGCTGGGGATCCTCTGACCACTGGATGTGACCTTCTGTCTCTTGACTCCTGGCTGGGGCACCTCTGACCCCTGGGTGAGACCACCTGTCTCTTGGCTCTGGGCTGGGGCACCTTTGACACCTGGATAAGACCTCCTGTCGCTTGGCTCCTGGCTGGGGATCCTCTGACCACTGGATGTGACCTTCTGTCTCTTGACTCCTGGCTGGGGCTCATCTGACCCCTGGGTGAGATCTTCTGTCTCTTGGCTCTGGGCTGGGGCACCTTTGACCCCTGGATGAGACCTCCTGTCCCTTGGCTCCTGGCTGGGGCTCTTCTAACCCCTGGATGAGACCTTTTTGTCTCTTGACTCCTGGCTGAGGCTCCTCTGACCCCTGGGTGAGACCTCCTATCTTTTGACTCCTGGCTGGGGCACCTCTGACCCCTGGGTAAGACCTTCTGTCTCTTGACTGCTGGATGGCATACCTCTGACCCCTGGGTCTATCCCCAGGTTTGAGTACATAATGACCCTACACACCTGTGTACTCACACAGGCAGGCTGCAAGCACCTGGTAAAATTTGGATATAGGACTGAAGGTTCCAATCCAGAACTACAGAGATCAAAAGAGAGATTTTTTTTTATTGAACCTGGATTCTTTTTAAGCACTATCATGTTTACTGCCCATTAACGAATATATTGACATATCCGGAATTACTATCTTTCCCTTACCCCAGCCATATATCCCCCAATCACACTCTCTACAGATATACCGTATCCTCTTGTGCTCTCCCATGAATCTCTTTTCAGGGCTTGCACTAACTTTGACAGTTCCAACAGATTCTGCAGGACTTCTGGAAAGACCCATAGCTACATCCGGCTATACATGGAAAGGAACACAGTAACCATGAGTGGGGTAGATTGTGAACCAAAAGACAACCTCTGCCTAGGTACCTTGTCCAGCGGCAGGCTGCAGGGGGCATATGGTAGCCTTGGTTGTGTCCCTCTCTGCCTACACCTTGGTTCAGCCCAGCTTTACATATATCGGTGTGCTCTACATTCCATACTCCTGGCCACCCTAATCTGTACACTGTGCTGTGCATTCTATATTCCAGGCCAATCTCCCTTCTATGTATGTTGTGCTGTGCGTTCTATACTCCTGAGTCACACCACTCTTGTACTCTGCTGTAGGTTCTATACTCTGAACCACCACCCAGTATACACTGCTATACTTTCCATATTACTGACCACCCCATTCTGTGCACTGTGCTGTGTGTTCCATACTAGGGATGAGCTTCGATTGCAGTCGAACGTAAGTTCAACTCGAACATCGGGTGTTCGCCCGTTTGCCGAACAGCGCAATTTTTGGGGCGTTCACGGCAAATTCAAGTACCCCATAATGCACTGCAAGACCGCAGTGCATTGCTGTATGATGATTGGCCAAAGCATACACCTGACCTGCTTTGGCCAATCACAGCGCGCTCCTCAGTGAGAGACATAATTGGCCAAAGGCAGGGTGCCTTTGGCCAATCATTGCTCAGGGGGACTAAGTCCATGCCCCATACTATATATATATATATATATATATATATATATATATATATTCCGCATTCAGCATAGCCTATATATAGTGCATTCGGTGGTGTACAGTTTCTAATACAGTACACAGTATATAATACAGAATGTACAGTTTCAAATACACTTCTGGCGATGTACACAGTATGTAATACAATGCAGTGTTAAAAAAAAAAATACCCATCATGTCCGGAAGGCCTCCAAGGAGAGGCAGATGCTCACAGGCCACTAAAAGAGGGCAAGCAGCCTCTGGAATAATATTTACAGCAGGGACCGTTCCTGCACCCAAGAGTAACTGTGAGGGGTTACCGTGTTCTGCCACCACCAACTTTTTCAGCAGAGTATATAGTGCAGTTCGTATAGTATACAGTATATACTGCAGTTCAGAGTATATAGTGCACTCAGTGTAGTATATATAATACAGTGCAGGGTATATAGTGCAGTGTACAATATTTAATATAGAGTATTGAAGTGGTTAAGGGCAGCCCTATGACAGAATTAAGAAAAAAACGGCATGGGTTCCCCCCGTCCATACCAGGCCACTTGGGTCCGGTATGGATTTTGAGGGGGGACCCCAATGCCATTTTTAAAAAAAAATTGGGAGTGGAGTTCACCTTAATATCCATACCAGACCCAAAGGGCCTGGTATGGACTGGGGGGCGGGGGGAACCCACGCTGTTTTTTAAATGATTTTTTATGTATATTGCTGGGATCTGGCAATATACATTACAGCCGTGAGCAATTTTAAATGACGTTTGTTCCTTTAGAAATGTCAATTTGCTGCGGTACTTTTCGAAACAGTGGGAAAATGCGCTACAGACAGACTAAGGGGATCCCCCAAGCACAATATTTATAGGAATATTTCATTTTTATTGATAAATCAAGGGACAGGGGATTATAACGGTGCTAAAGTAAAAGATGTGGAAATGAGAAGGAGATGTAAAATTACAAATATTTTATTTCACAATAAATACATAGAAAGAGCAAAAAAATGGTTAGCTAACCATTTTATTGCTCTTTCTATGTATTTATTGTGAAATAAAATATTTGTAATTTTACATCTCCTTCTCATTTCCACATCTTTTACTTTAGCACCGTTATAATCCCCTGTCCCTTTATTTATCAGTTATTTAATTACTTTGGGATGAGGTGCCGTATCCAACACAACCATCTAGCCACATCTGCATTATTTCATTTTTATTGTTTCACTTTAAGTATTCTTAAAATCACTGCTCCTGAAAAAACTGATGTTTTTAAAACTTTTTTTTGCAATGATCCATGTCCCCTGGGGCAGGACCCGGGTCCCCATAAACTTTTTATGGCAATAACTTGCATATAAGCCTTTAAAATTAGCACTTTTGATTTTTCACGTTCGTGTCCCATAGACTTTAACGGTGTTCGCATGTTTGCACAAATTTTTGTCTGTTCGCATGTTTTTGTGCAAACCGAACCGGGGGGTGTTCGGCTCATCCCTATTCCATACTTCAGGCCTCCCCTCCATGTATGTTGCGCTATACATTTTATATACCAGGCCTGCTTTCTAGGCCCTCTGTATGTACACTATGCTGTACATTCCATCCTCCAAGCATCCCCTCTCTGCATTCTGTGCATTCCATACCTGGGTAACTATGTACCCTTATGTTACTGGCTGGCTCTGTTCTATAATCTGAACCACCACACTCTGTATGCTGTTCTGAGCGTCCTGTATTCCTGATCACCGCGCTGTGTGTGCTGTGCTGTATGTTCTATAATCTGGAGAATGCAACTTTCTATAATGGGCTGTACTGTAATACCCCAGACCACCCATCTTTGTATGCTGTGCTGTATTAAACATATTCTGTACTCCACTGTATGTTCCATACTCCTGATCACCACACCCTGTACACTGTGCTGTAAATTCCAAATTCTTGACCATCTCACTCTGTACACTGTGCTGTGTGTTCCATACTTCTGGCATCACCTGTATGTATGCTATGCTGTACATTCCATACTCCAGGCCCCCTATTTATGTATGCTATGCTCTGTATTCCATACTCAAAATCTCACCTCCCTGTATGCTGTGCTTTTTATTTTATATTATAACAGCATATAGAGTGGAATGGCCAGGAAAATGGGAAGTGCAACACAGAATACAGAGTGCGATGATTTAGAGTATAGAAGGTACAGCACAGTACATAGTTAACTATGTACTGTACTGTACCTTCCATACTCTAAATCATTGCACTCTGTATTCTGTGTTGCACTTCCCATTTTCCTGGCCATTCCACTCTA
Organism: Lithobates septentrionalis; assembly: GCA_037952835.1. Classification (NCBI taxonomy): domain Eukaryota; kingdom Metazoa; phylum Chordata; class Amphibia; order Anura; family Ranidae; genus Lithobates; species Lithobates septentrionalis. The sequence continues at coordinate 162,212 of JBBDGP010003962.1, read as the reverse complement.
TATGCTGTGCTGTATGTTTTAACACTGGACAACACAACTCTGTACACTGGGCTGTACTGGACCCACTCTGTACTCCACTGTATGTTCTATACGCTGGATCACCACTCCCTATACACTGTACTGTAAATTCCAAATTCCTGGCCACCCCACTCTGTACACTGTGCTGTGCGTTCCAAAATTCTGGTCTCATCTGCATGCAGGCTGTGTTGTACTGTACATTCCATACTCCAGGCCCCCTATCTATGTACATTGTGCTCTGTATTACATTCTCCAAGCCTCCCCTCCTGGCATGCTGTGCTGTTCATTTTATACTCTACTCAACTATATACTGTGCTGTACATTCCATACTCTAAATTAATGCACTCTGTATTCTGTGCTGAACATTACATTTTCCTGGCCACTCCACTCTATATGCTGTGCTGTATGTTTGTTTTTTTAACCTTGACAACACAACACTGTATACTGGGCTGTACTATAATACTCCAGACCACTTAACTCTGTATGCTATGGTGTACTAACATACCTCCCACTCTGTACTACACTGTATGTTCCACACTCTGGATCACCACTCCCTATACACTGTACTGTAAATTCCAAATTCCTGGCCACCCCACTCTGTACACTTCTGTTCTCATCTGTATGTATGCTGTGCTGTACATTTCATACTCCAGGCCCTCCTATCTATGTGTGCTGTGCTCAGTATTCCATTCTCAAAGCCTCCCCTCCCCGCTTGCTGTGCTGTTTATTTTATACTCAACTATGTACTGTGCTGTACTTTCCATACCCAAAACAAATGCACTCTGTATGCTGTGCTGAACATTCAATTTTCTTGGCCACTCCCTCTATATGTTGTGTTGTAAGTTTCATAATCTGTACAACACAACTCTTTATACTGGGCTGTACTGTAATACTCCAGCCCATTCAACCCTGTATGCAGTGCTGTACTAAACATACCCAGGAACCACCCAAGTCTGTATGCTGTGCTGCACACTTCAGTATTCTTTGGCAACAATAACATACCGCCACTAGCAATTTCTAAGGACTTTGGAATTACACCACAATCAGGCATACTCTTGCTTGTAAAACACTAAATCCAAAATTGAAACATATTTCTGCTGTAGATGTGGATCAATGGACAACAAGAGCCCGAAACTGATGATCTTCCACAGCAACAGCAACAGCAGCCTGTGTAGCGGCACATATGGCGACCCATCACATTGGGCTACCCGCTGGACTGCGCATGCGCGGCGCCGCCATATGCGTTCCAACACTGTGGCGTTCTGCGCTTGCGCAGAATTTTGTGGCCACAGCCCTGAGTCCAGGTTCAAGCCCCACCATCCAAGTAGACATAGAGTTAGCTTATAATTATGCAAGGCCGTGCCGGAAGCGTGGCGAGGGGCCCTGTGGCAAAGTGGTCTTACAACAGTGTTGGAACGCACATGGCGGCGTCACGCATGCGCACTCCAGCGGGTAGCAAAATGTGATGGGTAACCGAATGTGACGTGACACCTGAATTTACAAGGCAATTGTGATTTCCACATTGTTTCAATGATCTTCGCAAAACACCAACTTCTTGCTTCACAAGTGGCAGTTAAAGGAAAATGTGAAACACATTCCAGTGGAAAAAAACAAGGCCTTAATGCGATTTATAGTTTAAGGTGATTGTGAATTCAGATACTGCAGCCAAAGGTGGGTCCTCCTATTGGATAACGCTCCGTCCATCCCGGAGATCTCAGACTATCAGCCTTTGCTGCAAAGCACCGAGCAATTGCTTCTAAAAATAAATATTAAATCCTAGGAGAATGGCATTAGTGTAGAATTGAATTCGGCGGTGTCATTACTATCGCTCTCATGAAATGATCTCTCCTAATCCACAAATGTATTATGAATGAAATCAGGAAGCTGCCTCTGGATCTCCCGCTCTTGTATGAGTACCATTTGGCGTCTGTTAAGAGATGTCATGTATATGTGGAATGATTGTTATTAGAACCACACGTAATACAAGCTAATACCCAAATGTGGAATTAGAAGAATTTTATTGTGATGGGGAAATAAAGAGAAGAGATAAGAATGCATCTCTAAGCAACTGCCTTGGCCCGGGGTGATTACAGGGGGGCAGAGGGTGTAGCCACCCCAGGTTTGGCACTCTCACACTTGGGGGCCTGATGTGGTGCATGAGGGGAAGGAGAATGGGCACATCAGAGCACGCAGGGTGGAGTGCCCATCTATGTCATGTGTTTGGATCAAGGAAAGAGGGCATAGTACTATATCTTCACCCTGGGCATTGGGCAAGCCTGCCCCCTCACTGCCTGATAGTGTTTGGGCCATGGGTCGCCCAATGTTCAGATAGAAAAAAAAGTAGAATTAAAGTAAGGGGCAAGTGGTTGTAAAGGCTAAAGTTTTTCTTCTTTTTAACCTTAATGCGGTCTCTCCTGGGAGTACTCCCATCGTGCTTGTGTTACCAGCTGGCTCTGTTCAGCTATATTCAGTACTCTCATGGTAGGTACAGTATATTACCGGTTGGCTCTGTTTGGCTATATTCAGTACTCCCATAGTAGTTGTGTTACCTGCTGACTCTGATCAGCTATATTCAGTACTCCATGACACTTGTCTTACCGAATAGCTCTGTTGGATTATACTCAGTACTCCCATAGCATTTGTGTTACCTGTTGGCTCTGTTTGGCTATATTCAGTGCTCCCATGGTTCTTGTGTTTCCAACTGGCTATATTAATCTATAATTAGTACTCATGTGGCACTTGTGTTACTGGCTAGCTCTGTTCAGCTATATTAATTGCTCCCATGGCACTTATATTATCAGTTACCTCTGTTCAGCTATATTCAGTTCTTCAATGGTACTTGTGTTACCAGTTGGCTCTGTTCGGGTAAACTCAGTCAATATTCCTCAGTCAGTACTTACCTGTTGGCTCTCTTTGGCTATATCCAGTACTCCCATGACACTTATTGGCTTTGTTCAGCTATATTCAGAACTCCCATGGAACTTATGTTTTCGGTTTGCCCTGTTTGGCTATATTCAGTACTTTCAGGGGCACTTGTGGTACTGGCCGGCTCTGTTCAGCATTATCCAGTACTCCCAAGGTAATTATATAAACGGTTTGCTCTGTTTGGGTATATTCAGTACTCCCATAGCAGTTGTGTTGCCTGCTGACTCTGTACGCCTCTATTCAGTACTCCATGACGTGTGTTACCGATTGGCTCTGTTTGGTTATACTCAGTACTCCCATAGCACTTGTGTTACCTGTTGGCTCTGTTTGGCTATAATCAGTACTCATGCTCTGTTCAGCTATATTACTTGCTCCCATGGCACATGTGTTATCACTTAGCTCTATACAGCTATATACAGTACTCACATGACACTTATTATACTGCCTGATTCTGTTCAGCTATATTCAGTGTGCCCATGGCACTTTGGTTACCTGTTGGCTCTGTATGACTAAATTCAGTACTCCCATGTCACTTGTGTTACTGGCTGGATCTGTTTGGCTATATGCAGTACTCCCATGGCACATATAGTCTCTGTTCAGCTATACTCCCATAGCAATTGTGTTACCTGTTGGCTCTCTATGGCTATATTGTGTTACCTGCTGGTTCTTTTTAGCTATATTCAACACTCCCATAGCAATTGTTTTACCTTTTGTCTCAGTTTGGTTATATTCAGTACTTCCATGGTATTGCATTACCTGTTTGCGCTGTTTGGCTATGTTTAGTACTCCCATATTAGTTATGTTTCTGGTTGGCTTAGTTTGGCTACAATTAGTACTCCCACAACACTCGTGTTTCTGTTTGGCTCTGTTTGGCTATATTCAGTACTTCCATGGCACATATTGGCTCTGTTCAGCTATATTTCATACTCCCATAGCAATTGTGTTATCTGTTGGCTCTGTTTGGCTATATTCAGTGGTCCCATGTCAGTCCTGTTCTGTTTGGCTCTATTCAGTGGTCCCATGGCAGTCCTGTCCTGTTTGGCTATATTCAGTGGTCCCATGGCAGTCCTGTTCTGTTTGGCTATATTCAGTAGTCCCATGGCAGTCCTGTTCTGTTTGGCTCTATTCAGTGGTCCCATGGCAGTCCTGTCCTGTTTGGCTATATTCAGTGGTCCCATGGCAGTCCTGTTCTGTTTGGCTATATTCAGTAGTCCCATGGCAGTCCTGTTCTGTTTGGCTCTATTCAGTGGTCCCATGGCAGTCCTGTCCTGTTTGGCTATATTCAGTGGTCCCATGTCAGTCCTGTTCTGTTTGGCTATATTCAGTGGTCCCATGGCAGTCCTGTCCTGTTTGGCTATATTCAGTGGTCCCATGTCAGTCCTGTTCTGTTTGGCTATATTCAGTGGTCCCATGGAAGTCCTGTTCTGTTTGGCTATATTCAGTGGTCCCATGTCAGTCCTGTTCTGTTTGGCTATATTCAGTGGTCCCATGGCAGTCCTGTTCTGTTTGGCTATATTCAGTGGTCCCATGGCAGTCCTATTCTGTTTGGCTATATTCAGTGGTCCCATGGCAGTCCTGTTCTGTTTGGCTATATTCAGTAGTCCCATGTCAGTCCTGTTCTGTTTGGCTATATTCAGTAGTCCCACACCTCGGTTGGCTCTGTAGAATTATATTCAGCACTCCCTTGGCACTCGTCCCGCCAGCTGCCTTCACTCCACTCTCTTGAGCACAACCTTAGAACAGCATTAATCTAATTAGAGATTTGGGTGAGCTGCTAATGAAATTCTTGACTGCTGCCAACCTGGCTATGAAACCCTGGACGAGAGGCAACCCGACATATGGTCACTGTTCCGGTCTCCGTTTCTAGATCACAGATAGTGGGGGGTGAGGAAGCCTTCAAGGATGTTTCTTAGTTCCAGCAGAGGTGGCGGCTGCTAGCTTTGGCACTTCACCCGTTATGTTTGAGAGTAACACAAGATCAAAGTTAAAGCTGCACAACAAACTTTTATAGAGCAACGTATAACATTAAGGTAAAATGCTTACCTCCCCCACCTAAAAAATTACTATATTGCAACTTACTGTACCAGTCCTTAGATGTGGTGGTGGCATTAGTTTTCTTTTCTCATTTTTTCCCTTTCATTTTCACTTGCTACAAATAGCACACTTCTATTTAATCCATTCCTGCCTGGCCCTTGGGTGGCTCCCTTGACCTCGGCAGAGTACTCTGAGCATGGGGCCCCCAGGATCCCAGCACTGGTCATTCAGGGAACACCTCTAGGACAACCCTGCCTTGCCTAACCAGCACTTTGCAGAATCCTCTCATACTCATACAAGGCTTAGCCACCAATAGACCCCCACTGTGACCCCCAATGCAAAGGACCGTTTCCAGGAGACGTTCCATATAAAGATTAGATGAAGGAGCATTCCACACACAGAAGTGCTTTTTGAAGAGTTTACTAAGTTAATAAAGTAAGGCACATGTCAGCCTCCCGTGGTGGAGTGACAACACAAAGCTTTGAGGCTGCAAAAAGCCCATAGTAGAGTTCAGAGAGAGTATAGACAAGAGGAGGGACCCGTACCTACAGGAGTGGTGTCTCAGAGTCCAGCACCCCCAAACAGGGGATGTACAGTGCCTTGCAAAAGTATTCGGCCCCCTTGAACTTTTCAACCTTTTGCCACATTTCAGGCTTCAAACATAAAGATATAAAATTTTAATTTTTTGTGAAGAATCACCAACAAGTGAGACACAATTGTGAAGTGGAACGAAATCTATTGGATATTTTAAACTTTTTTAGCAAATAAAAAACTGAAAAGTGGTGCGTGCAAAATTATTCGGCCCCTTTACTTTCAGTGCAGCAAACTCACTCCAGAAGTTCAGCGAGGATCTCTGAATGATCCAATGTTGTCCTAAATGACTGATGGTGATAAATAGAATCCACCTGTGTGTAATCAAGTCTCTGTATAAATGCACCTGCTCTGTGATAGTCTCAGGGTTCTGTTGAAAGCGCAGAGAGCATCATGAAGACCAAGGAACACACCAGGCAGGTCCGTAATACTGTTGTGGAGAAGTTTAAAGCCGGATTTGGATACAAAAAGATTTCCCAAGCTTTAAACATCCCAAGGAGCACTGTGCAAGCGATCATTTTGAAATGGAAGGAGTATCAGACCACTGCAAATCTACCAAGACCTGGCTGTCCCTCTAATCTTTCAGCTCAGACAAGGAGAAGACTGATCAGAGATGCAGCCAAGAGGCCCATGATCACTCTGGATGAACTGCAGAGAACTACAGCTGAGGTGGGAGAGTCTGTCCATAGGACAACAATCAGTCGTACACTGCACAAATCTGCCCTTTATGGAAGAGTGGCAAGAAGAAAGCCATTTCTCAAAGATATCCATAAAAAGTCTCGTCTAAAGTTTGCCACAAGCCACCTGGGAGACACACCAAACATGTGGAAGAAGGTGCTCTGGTCCGATGAAACCAAAATCGAACTTTTTGGCCACAATGCAAAACGATATGTTTGGCGTAAAAGCAACACAGCTCATCACCCTCAACACACCATCCCCACTGTCAAACATGGTGGTGGCAGCATCATGGTTTGGGCCTGCTTTTCTTCAGCAGGGACAGGGAAGATGGTTAAAATTGAGGGGAAGATGGATGCAGCCAAATACAGGACCATTCTGGATGAAAACCTGTTGGAGTCTGCAAAAGACCTGAAACTGGGACGGAGATTTACCTTCCAACAAGACAATGATCCCAAACATACAGCAAAATCTACAAAGGAATGGTTCACAAATAAACGTATCCAGGTGTTAGAATGGCCAAGCCAAAGTCCAGACCTGAATCCAATCGAGAATCTGTGGAAAGAGCTGAAAACTGCTGTTCACAAACACTCTCCATCCAACCTCACTGAGCTCGAGCTGTTTTGCAAGGAAGAATGGGCAAGAATTTCAGTCTCTCGATGTGCAAAACTGATAGAGACATACCCCAAGCGACTTGCAGCTGTAATCGCAGCAAAAGGTGGCTCTACAAAGTATTAACGCAAGGGGGCCGAATAATTTTGAACGCCCCACTTTTCATTTTTTTATTAGTTAAAAAAGTTTCAACAATCCAATAGATTTCGTTCCACTTCACAATTGTGTCCCACTTGTTGGTGATTCTTCACAAAAAATAAAAATTTTATATCTTTATGTTTGAAGCCTGAAATGTGGCAAAAGGTTGAAAAGTTCAAGGGGGCCGAATACTTTCGCAAGGCACTGTAAGTAGTCCAATAATGCAAAGTCTTCTTTCATCACCCAGCCCCCCACCCCAACCAGGTACACCACCATAAAAGCCCTGTGATTACACCCTGAGCCTTGATGGTCCAACCACATGGAGTACAGCAGTCTACGTCTCCCAGTGACAGCTACCACTCCCATACCTCCCAACATTTTGAGATGGGAATGAGGGACACCTACTAGTAAATGTATGTAGGCATAGGACACGCCCCCTGCCACACCCCCTTAAAGGAGAATTAACCAAAAAAAAAGGTTAATTAAATCCACAAGGCTTTTCTTTACCACTACTATTCCTTTATATTGGCTTTTGAAATGTACAAATGCAGCAATTTAGAAATTGGATGAAATGTTTAGCGCTGGGGAACACTTTTTGAAAGTAAAAGAGGTATTTTTTTATACATCTATATAGATCAGATCAAAATGAGGGACAAATGAGGAGGAAAGAGGAACAGAGAGACATTGCTCAAAACCAGGGACAGTCCCTCGAAATCAGGGACAGTTGGGAGCTATGCACTCCTGAAATCCGGTCACCCAATATATCTATTAGTAGGGGCAGGGGTGGCACTTAATCCCAGTGACTCCTAAAGGCACAGCACAAACTCAACTGATGGGGACATGTGAAGGCCAGCCAGGGGAACTACTGCAGGCCACATGTCTGTCCTACCCTACACACTTACTTCTCCACTGTATCTATGGAGGGAGCCATTGTAGGCACGTAGGCTGGACTACAAATTTGTCTTCCGCTCTTCATCCCCATTACATGTGTAGCACCCTCCTAGATAGGTGCTTGGAAAGTTAGGTAAACTTTGCTTTTGGCTTAGTTTTTACTTTTTGGCTTCCTTGTAATCAGTGGAACAGCTTGTGATTGGTGTTGGGCTGTTCTGGGCTCCACTGGTTGCAAGTTTGGTTGTTTCCTCCTACCTTCTGGAAGATTCTAGAATGTAGTGGACTGGAAAGGTAAATGCACAACCTGAATCTTTTTGCTGTCTCAGCCAATCCCTGGGGTGATCTCCATTTTATCCTCTAGGATCTCTGCAAAAAAAAAGGCAAAACCTTGGTTTGCGAGCATAATTCGTTCTGGAAACATGCTTGTAATCCAAAGCACTCTTATGTCAAAGCGAATTTCCCCATAAGAAATGATGGAAACTCAGATGATTTGTTCCACAACCATTTATTGATAAGTCCTTCAGTTTATAGTCCATATAAAAAGGATTATAGCAATGTGATAGGTTGTGTAACCATAAAATGTCCATTCAAAAATGGCCGCCCACACAGGGATTAGAAGCAAAATCCAGCAGGAGCTACACGTGTACTAAGTGTAGCAATCATAGGCGTGCGCACAGGGTGTGCCAGGTGTGCCTGGGCACACCCTAATAATGCTATGCTGCGCAGATTCCCCTTACTGCTTGGCTGCAGAGAAAGGGACTGGGAAATCTCTGTCCTCAGTCCCTTTCTCTGTCTCAAAAGTGAGGCTGTTCAGTTCAGACCCTTGATATTTCACCAGAGTCCCCCAATGGGGCTCCTAGTAAATTGTAAAAAAAAAAATATAATAATAATAAATTATTAGAAAAAATAATACAATTGTAAAAAAGTTATAATAATAAAAAAATAAAAATAAATTACTGACACCAATCCTTGCCCTACTGACACCATCTACTGCTCTACTGCTCTACTGCCATATATATATATATATATATATATATATATATATATATGTGTGTGTTTAAGCTGTGGGGTGCACACCCTAATGCAACAGGCTGCACACGCCTATGGTAGCAATAAAAAGTTGCTTGTCTTGCAAAACGCTTTCAAACCAAGTTACTCTCAATCCAAGGTTTACTGTATAATGTTTGGGGGTTCTAAGGAATTTTCTAGCAAAAAATACTAATTTTAACTTGTAAACAACAAATGTCAGAAATAGGCCTGGTCCTTAAAGTGGAGTTCCACCTGGGAAAAAAAAAGTAAACGTCAGCAGCTACAAATAATGTACCTGTTGACTTTCATTATATGGACACTTACCTGTCCAGGGAGCCCGCGATGTCGGCACCCGAAGCCGATCTTTAGATCGACTCCCGGGTGCTGCCACCGCCATTCCTGGTAAAGGAACCAGGCAGTGAAGACTTTCGACTTTACAGCCTGGTTCCCTACTGCGCATGTGCAAGTCGCGCTGCACATTCTGAATGGTCCCTGCTGTCTTCTGGGACCTGTGTGTCTCCCAGAAGACAGCGGGGGGGCTGGACATTTGACAGGTATCTGCTCCCCCCTGAAAGGTGCCAACTGTGACACCGGAGGGGGGGAGGAATCCGCTCAGTGGAGGTTTTATTTCTGGTTGGAACTCTGCTTTAAAGTGCTACTAAACCCAGGAGCCTGCATTCACTATAACTGGTCTCCCACAGTACACGGAAATGCAATTATTTTAGTAGATATAACCTGCTAAATACCTTTTCTCATCAGCAGTATATAGCAGTCTTGTGACTCCTATCCGTGTCCACCCAAGCACTGGGTAAAGCTTGTAGGAGGAGTTTTCTGACTGACCTATGAGACTGCAGGACTCCTGACACTCTGTCTGGACAGTGCTGATTGGCCCTGTGCTGATCACATGCACCCTCCCAAGAAAAAAAAACCCTCTGTAGTGAAACACACCAAACTGAGCATGTGCAGCTTGATTCCATAGTCTCTGTGTTATCAGGAAATTATCAGGGGACAGTGGAAGGGGAGGATCAGAGAAGGCAGGATCAAACAGTCTTTTTACACAATGTGGAGGATAAACCCCTTAGGTTCCACAGTGAGTATAACCAGCATGCTTTACTGCATATACAGACTGACTTTACTGTTGTGGGTTTAGTAACACTTTAAGTACCACAAAACGTCCTCACTGTTTTGGTCCAGAGAAGAGGAACTGCGGCAGATTGCTCAGCATTGAAGGTGTATAAAACTGACCCAGCATACCTCACATTTTTATTGCCTCGTACACACGAGCGGACTTTCCAGCAGACTTGGTCCGACGGTTTTCCGCCGGACTTTCCGGCGGACTACCTGAACGGACGGACTTGCCTACACACGACCGGACTTTTCTGGCAGGCTAGGTCTGCCCGTCTTTCCGACGGACTTTCGCCGGAGTTACGGCGGACTTTTAGAATGAACAGACTTGCCCACACACGGACAAGTCCGTTCATTTTGAACGTGACTCGGGTACGATGGGACTAGAAAAGGAAGTGAATCTCGCCGCTTTTATCGGCGAGATTGACACCTTGCGAGCCCCGACGCGGGGCATACCAGGCCCTTAAGTCTGGCATGGATTTTAAAGGGAACCCCCTACGCCAAAAAAACAGCGTAGGCCCCCCCCCTAGAATCCATACCAGACCCCGATCCGAGCACGCAGCCCGGCCGGTCAGTAAAGGAGGTGGGGACGAGCGAGCGCCCTACCTCCTGAACCGTACCAGGCCACATGCCCTTAACATGGGGGGTGGGTGCTTTGGGGGAGGAGGCGCCCTGCGGAGCCCCCCCCCACCACAAAGCACCTTGTCCCCATGTTGATGAGGACAAGGGCCTCTTCCCGACAACCCTGGCCATTGGTTGTCGGGGTCTGCGGGCGGGGGGCTTATCGGAATCCGGTAGCCCCCTTTAATAAGAGGGCCCCCAGATACCGGCCCCCCACCCTATGTGAATGAGTATGGGGTACATTACACACTAACACAAACACACTACACAGGTTTTCAAAGTAATTTATTAAACAGCTCCGGGGTGGCTTCTGGCTTCTTGGCTTCTGGGCTTCTTCTCTTTTTCCGATGTTGACACGATGGTTTCTCAGGCTGAAATGCTCTCTGAGCGCTCCGATGTGACTTATATAGGCGGAGACCCCCCCCCTTATGCCGCCACAGTCTCTGGGCATGCTGGGACTGTGACGTTTTAGGGGGCGTGGTCACTGGGTGATGTTGACCACGCCCCCCTAAAACGTCACAGTCCCAGCATGCCCAGGGACTGTGACGGCATAAGGGGGTGGGTTCTCCGCCTATATAAGTCACATCGGAGCGCTCAGAGAGCATTCCAGCCTGAGAGACCGTCGTGTCAACATCGGAAGAAGAGAAGAAGCCCAGAAGCCAAGAAGCCAGAAGTCCGGGCCTCTGCTGGCAAAAGAGTGGCATGAAGATAGCAGAGGAGCCGGCAGAAGAACTGGAACACCGGGAGAAGAGGCCAGAGAGAGCGGAGAAGAACCAACCGGACGCTGGGAGAAGAGGAACCGGAGGGACCTCCGAAGTCGGAAGAAGACCCCCGAAGCCGGAAGAGGACCCCCACCCCGGAGCTGTCTAATAAATTACTTTAAAAACCTGTGTAGTGTGTTTTATTATTGATACTTTTTCCCTAGGTAAATGGGTAGGGGTACCATGTACCCCATACTCATTCACATAGGGTGGGGGGCCGGGATCTGGGGGCCCTCTTATTAAAGGGAGCTCCCGGATTCCGATAAGCCCCCCGCCCGCAGACCCCGACAACCAACGGCCAGGGTTGTCGGGAAGAGGCCCTTTTCCTCATCAACATGACAAGGTGCTTTGTTCAGGGGGCCCGCAGGGCGCCCCCTCCCCCAAAGTACCCAACCCCCATGTTGAGGGCATGCGGCCTGGTACGGTTCAGGAGGGGGGGTGCTCGCTCGTCCCCACCCCCTTTCCTGACCGGCCGGGCTGTGTTCTCGGATCGGGGTCTGGTATGGATTTTAGGGGGGACCCCACGCTGTTTTTTCTATCTATTTTTTTCTATTTTTCTGTGTTTTTCCTATTGCAGCGAGCGCAAGATGCAATACCCTGCCCTTGCGTCGTATCTGGTCCGTCGGACCACCAAACAGATGAACAAGACGAACGGGCTTTCCGTCAGGAACTGAGCCCGGCGGACTAAGATTTGAAACATGCTTCAAATCTAGGTATGGCGGACTTTTGGGAAAAAAAAGTCAGACGGAGCCTACACACGATTGGATTGTGCGGCGGACTCTGGTCCGCCGGACCAAGTATGCCGGAAAGTCTGCTCGTGTGTACGCGGCATATGAGCTGAAACCGAGGGACACCTATTAGCAAAAGTATGTAGGCATAGGACACACCCCCTGCCACATCCCCTTAAAGGAGATTAGCTAAACCCACAAGAGTTTTTTTTAGCGCTAATATTCTTTTATATTGGTTTTTGACATTTACAAATGCAACAATTTAGAAATCAGATGAAAGGTTTAGCACTGGGAAACACTTTTTGAAACATAAAAAGTGCATTTTATATTCAACTATATAGATCAGACCAAAATGAGGGACAAATGAGGAGGAAAGAGGGACGGATAGACTTTGTTCCAAATCAGGGACAGTCCCTTGAAATCAGAGACAGTTGGGAGCTATGGCACAGATGTTTTCTCTTTTAAACTTCCAGGGGGATGCTAAACAAAAAAAAAAAAGAGTCCAGAGTTGGGCCTTAACGTCAATAATGTACAGTGGAACCTTGGTTTATGAGTAACGCGGTCACGAGCGTTTTGAAAGACGAGCAACTTTTTCTTTTAAATTCTGACTCAGTTTGCAAGTGTTGTCTCGCAAAACGAACAGAATTCAAGCTAATGGGCGGTGCAGTACTGCATTTGGCCAGAGGTGCGGGGGCGCCGGGGAACGGTTCGGAGCCGTTCGGAAATACTCGGAATCACTCGGAAATACTTGGAAACACACCTTTCCCCTTTATTTCTGAGACTCTCCGGCACCCCCCCACCTCTGGCCACATGCAGTATTGCATGTAATAGAAGTCAATACAATTTATATTAATTTCCATTGACTTCTATGGGGAAACTCACTTTGATATGAGAGTGCTTTGGGTTACAAGCATTCTCCCGGAATGGATTATGCTCGTAATCCGAGGTTCCACTTTAGTCTCTTCTAAATCTGTTTAAATTCAACATTTTTCTAATTGATAATTAAAGAATTTCAGGTAGGTCCCTTTAAAATACTGTATAAGGAGGTATATTCAGATATCTTCAAAGCTGGACTCAAGCCAGTTCTCACATCAGAAGAGTACATTATATTTATTTCCGACATGAATAGAAATTCTTGGATTTGTTGTGTTTGTTCATGTAGCGGCACGGGGCTTGTTTGTAGAAAAGTCTGACGCGGCGACGTATATGTAACTTCATTTATATGCTAATCAAGGAGTTTAATATATTTGTGTGAATTAGAGTTCAATCCCAAGTACATATTAACTAGTTCCCCCCCCTAATGGAGTGTCAGGAGCAATCAGGGCCCGGACCGGCGGGATGACAGTGCGGGGATATTACGCCTCGGCACGCCTGCGTTTTGCGGATCTGTAGTGTGAATAAATTGGGAGGCAGATCTGTGAGGTGAATAGTAATTAAGGGAGAAGCCATGCCAAGGATTACAATGCCAAATTTCCCCTGGGACTTGGTGAACATCTGATCAGCAATCTGCCAGGAGGAAGAGGGGAACAGACCGTGACGCTTCCTCTCCAGTTACAGAAATGAAAACAGTCCGTGTTGCGTGTAAAAACCAATCACATCGTCCCTATCCTTCTCCCATACTGTGTGGCAATAATTGGTGTGCGCAGCCTATTACCCCAGAGCCCAAACTCACATGTGTGTATATCAGCAGAGCCGTGAACCGTGTCAGTAGACCAGAGATTGTTGTCAGTGGGGCTGTGGACAAAGTCAGTTGTTTTATTTTTATTATTTTCTTAATTTTTTTTACAATATTATTTTTTTACATTTTCTTAAGGAGCCTATAATTGGGGGGGTGAAATATCAAGGGTCTAAAGAGAGAGAAATGGACTGAGGACACAGCTTCCCCAGTCCCTTTCTCTGTAGCCTCAGCTGCACTAGACAGTGAACGAATGGGAAGTGCTGAGTGGCTTCCTGTTCATTCACAAACTGAAACATAGTAAACAGAGTTTACTATGCTTCAGTTAAGAATGATCACAGTAGCGATCAGTACAGATCACTCACTGTGTTCATTTATCTATCCTGAAATATCCCCTGCAGCAGCTGACAGGAGAAGGGGGAAGCAGGCAGCACTGCAGGGGGGGAGACAGGGGATGCCAGGAAGCAGGGGGAATCGACACCACACATGGTGATTAGGATGTGCCCAAGCACGACTAGCACACACTGTGCACGGGCCTATAGGGTGGCAATCATGAAATAAATAATTCACCACTACAGGAAACAATTAAAATTCTTTCAGACAAAGACTTGGTTCACATACAAGCATAAGGATCTTTATTCCCAGTTATTTTCAGTCGAGTTCAATGACAATGACAACCCATCACAGATCACACAGGACCACTGTTTTAAACTGACTTCCAAGAGCACCATGGGATAGCTAAAAAGCAACAAAGTAGATGCTAGTTGAAATGAGGTTGTGGTTTGTCTGATTGAAATCTCAGACTGAGATTCCCAGTAAGGGATAAGTCACTGAGATGAGTCATCCACTTCTATGTGCGAACATTGCAGCTTGAGCTATTGAGCTCTGTAAACAGGATTTACATTGCAAAAGCAAAGTGAATGTCATGAATCAGCAGTAGAGATGGCCAGGTCTGTGCATCTACACTCAGAAAATTGGGACCAGGCTGTGTATGCTTTAGGTGACATTTATTTACACTGAAACAAAATCCTTCCAAACACCAGCACACAGCAAACATGAAAATATAAGTCAACCAAAAAAACCCAGTGAGTGAATTCCTGACTAATAACTAACAAACAGAAGCCTAACAACTAAATATATACATTATATAGAAAATGGGGAACACCAAAAGCAGGGGAAAACTAGAGGTAAAGGGAGCACATGGGAAGGGGGAAACAAAACTGGGATCAGGAGCCAGGGAGAGCAGGTACAAGGCAGCAGGGTACAGGGTACAGCAAACAGGACAGGAGCAGGAACAGGATAATTGCAAGCAGTGTCCGGCATCAAGAAAAACACTGGAGTGACAGGCATTTAGGCGGGAAGCAGACCTAAATACCCTCCCAGCAGCCAGCATCAGGTGGAAACTGATTACTAGGCTCTGTTGGCTGCTGTGAGACACCCATTGCTGGACACTGGAATTACAACCCTCCGCCCAGGGAACCACATTGCCACCAACGGGTAATCCAGGTCCTGACACTGAAGGTCTGGAAAATATAAAAAAGGAGCTTATAGAGGAACTGCAGTCTGCTCACATAATTTGTAATAAAAACATCTTTTCCATTCTGAAGCTTCCCTCCAACCACTTTGCATATTATTTTATTTATACTGTGATTCTGTACTTGCCAAATATGCTGCAGAAATCTCCGTCCACTGAGTCTGGCTGCAACCATTTTAACTGTGGGCAGCTGAAGCTGCTGCCTGTTCACTTCCTGGATTTACACAGACACACAGAGGCACACCTCCAGCTCTGCAGTTCTCATTGGCCCTCTTATGACTCATCCCCCCTCCCTTCCTGGCAAACTCTCACAAGAGTGTGAGAGAGAGAGCTGTGCATGATGTCATAAGCCCACGCTAATGACCAGACAAGAAACAGGAAGTGGGCTGTATAAGGTATTTACTGGCAGAAAAAAATGTTTTACTATCCAAAGTTAAAACAACAACAAGGGCAGAAGATTTAATAGATGGATAGATGAAAAAATAACTGAAGTTCCACTTTAACACTCCACCCGCTGGCCGAACATTTTTAATGTTCAAATTTTCATATTTATTGGACTAAAATATTTGAGTTGTTTTTAATTCCTGAGTTTAACCACTTACGGACCGCCCGCCACAGTTTTACGTCGGTACTTTGAAGAGGAATATCGTTGTTATGGCAGTAGCTAGCTACCATAACCCCGGTATCCTCTTTTTCAGCGGGTGGTCCGTTTTCAGATAAAAGCGGTCTCTGCAGTGGATTCGCAGCAAGATCACTTTTATCGGCGGCGGGAGAGGGGCCACCCCCCTCCCGCCGCACTCCAGTGCCCTCCACCGCTTACCGCAGCTGTCAGTAGTGGCGGAGGCGATCAGGTCCTTCTCCTGGCTAGACATGGAGATGAGTGAGGGGAAGATGGCTCCCACCCGTCTCCATATCATTGCAGGGTGGAAGCAATGTCAAAACGTTACTTCCGCCAATAGCTCTTAAAGGGTCAAATTTTTATCATTTTTTCAAATGACAAAATGTTTTTTTTTGTTTGTTTTTTTATTGCATTTTAGTGTAAATGTGAGATCTGGGGTCTTTTTGACCCCAGATCTCATATTTAAGAGGTCCTGTCATGCTTTTTTTCTATTACAAGTGATATTTACATTCCTTGCAATAGGAATAAAAGTGACACAATTTTATTTAATTTTTTAAAGAACAGTTTAAAAATAAAAGGTAAAATAAATAAGAAAAGCAAAAATTTTTTAAACGTCCCGCTGAGCTCGCGTGCAGAAGCAAACGCATACGTGAGTAGCGCCCGCATATGAAAACGGTGTTCAAACCACACATATGAGGTATCGCCGTGATCGGTAGAGTGAGAGCAATAATTCTATCCCTAGACCTGCTCTGTAACTCAAAACATGCAACATGTAGAATTTTTTAAACGTCGCCTATGGAGATTTTTAAGGGAAAAAGTTTATCGCCATTCCACGAGCGGGAGCAATTTTGAAGTGTGACATGTTGGGTATCAATTTACTCGGCGTAACGTTATCTTTCGCAATATAAAAAAAAAATTGGTTAACTCTACTGTTGTCTTATTTTTGAATTCAAAAAGTGTATTTTTTCCAGAAAAAGTGCTCTTGTAAGACCGCTGCGCAAATACGGTGTGACAGAAAGTATTGCAACAACCGCCATTTTATTCTCTAGGGTTTTAGAGGAAAAAATATATAATGTTTGGGGGTTCTAAGTAATTTTCTATAAAAAAAAAACAAAAAACTGTTTTTAACTTGTAAACAACAAAAAAATATGTACAAGACTAACCCATTCAAATCTGAATTGTTATTATAGTTTTATGTAATGCACCATGTGCTGTCCATGGTCCTGAAACACTGTCAGATGTGTGATACATAAGAGCAGCTATCCTTTCTACATGCCGGTGGTTGGATTTAATAACCTGGTGCTTTCTCTTTTTTACAGGATAGCTTTCTGTTCAGTGTCTCCATATTAAGTGGGATCCTCTGCTCCCTATTGGCTGCTGTAAAATTCATGTTGGGAAAAGTCCTGACGAGTCGAGCACTGATCACTGATGGTAAGTTATGATTCCCTAAATGGGTACTTGCAAAAAAAAAAAAATGCTCTGGGGATTGAGTGGAAGCTATTTCCATAAGAATAATGAAAATGTAGATTTTTTCAGGTATTTTTTTACAAATGTCAATACAACCCAAAACCTATATTTTAATTAATTAGTTAAAATTCTCCACAGTAGCTTTCAGGAAAGGGAAAAGAAAGTAAAGCGTAGTAAATGTTAAGCTACTGAAGAAACTGCACGAGCGAGCCGTTTATTCGGTGCGCATGTGCCGATGACGTCGTCACATGCAGATACGGTGAATATCTCCTAAAGGGTGCAAGTTTAGGAGATATTATTATAGGCTTACCTGTAGGTAAAAGTGGTAGAACAGGGTTTACAACCATTTTAATATGGCATTTATACAGTACTGTGCAAAAGCTTTAGGCAGGTGTGAAAATTGCTGTAAATTAAGAATGTTTTCAGAAATAGAAGTGTTAATATTTTATTTGTGATCATTTAACAAAATGGAAAGTAAATGAATAGAAGAGAAATCCAAATCAAATCAACATTTGGTGTGACCGCCCTTTTGTCATCAAACCAACATCAGTTCTT
This sequence comes from Lithobates septentrionalis, assembly GCA_037952835.1. NCBI lineage: Eukaryota > Metazoa > Chordata > Amphibia > Anura > Ranidae > Lithobates > Lithobates septentrionalis. The sequence goes on along the minus strand of JBBDGP010003962.1, from coordinate 144,214 downwards.
CTAGGTACACTTGCTCACAGTTTTTGAAGGATCTCGGCAGGTACAGTGGGGCAAAAAAGTATTTAGTCAGCCACCAATTGTTCAAGTTCTCCCACTTAAAAAGATGAGAGAGGCCTGTAATTGTCATCATAGGTAAACCTCAACTATGAGAGACAAAATGTGGAAACAAATCCAGACAATCACATTGTCTGATTTTTGAAAGAATTTATTTGCAAATTATGGTGGAAAATAAGTATTTGGTCAATATAAAAAGTTCATCTCAATACTTTGTTATATATCCTTTGTTGGCAATGACAGAGGTCAAACGTTTTCTGTAAGTCTTCACAAGGTTGTCACACACTGTGGCTGGTATGTTGGCCCATTCCTCCATGCCAGGCCCGGACTGGGACAAAAAATAGGCCCGGGCATTTTGGATTGAGCAGCCCATGACATGTTAACCGGCCCCTTCCCCACTCTCCACCCTGACAGATCCCCTGAGAGAGGGGAGGGGGGAACCCAGCAGAGGTGTGGAGGGGGGGGTGCGACCAGGAAAGAGCATGGGGGTTGGAGAGCACAGGGAAGAACCTTGAGAACATGGGGTGCGGCGACAGCACAGGGGAGAGGCAGAGAACACAGGGAGGAAGAGGAGAGCACAGGGGGGCAGCGGAGAGCATGGGGGGAGGTGGAGAGCCCAGGGAGGACAACGGAGAGCATGGGGGATGTGGACAGCACAGGAGGGCTGGCGGAGAGCATGGGGTGATGGGAAGACCGGACGAGCACAGGGGGGAGTGGCGGAGAGCATAGGGGGAGGTGGAGAGCATGGGGGGAGGTGGAGAGCATGGGGGGGGCAACGGAGAGCATGGGGAATGTGAAGAGCACAGGGGGAAGCGGAGAGCGTGGGGGTAATGTGGAGAGCACGGGGGGGGGGGTGGCAGAGAGCACGGGGGGTGGCAGAGAGCATTAGGGAGGTGGAGAGCATGGGGGGGAGTGGAGAGCATGGGGGTGAGTGGAGAGCATGTGGGGGGAGGTGGAGCGTATGGGGGGGAGGTGGAGCGTATGGGGGGGAGGTGGAGAGTATGGGGGGAGGTGGAGAGTTTGAGGGGGTGGCGGAGAGCATGGGGGGGAGGTGGAGCGTATGGGGGGAAGGTGGAGAGTATGGGGGGGTGGCAGAGAGCATGGAGGGGTGGCAGAGAGCATGGAGGGAGGTGGAGAGCATCGGGGGGGTGGAGAGCATGGGGGGGTGGCGGAGAGCATGGGGGGAGGTGGAGAGCATGGGGGGAGGTGGAGAGCATGGGGGGAGGTGGAGAGCATGGGGGGTGGTGGAGAGCATGGGGGGTGGCAGAGAGCATGGGGGGTGGCAGAGAGCATGGGGGGAGGTGGAGAGTATGAGGGGGTAGCAGAGAGCATGGGGGGAGGTGGAGAGCATGGGGGGAGGTGGAGAGTATGGGGGGGAGGTGGAGAGTATGGGGGGAGGTGGAGAGTATGGGGGGTGGCAGAGAGCATGGGGGGGAGGTGGAGCGTATGGGGGGAGGTGGAGAGTATGGGGGTGACAGAGAGCATGGGGAAGGTGGAGAGTATGGGGGGTGGCAGAGAGCATGGGGGGGTGGCAGAGAGCATGGGGGTGGCAGAGAGCATAGGGGGTGGCAGAGAGCATGAGGGGGTGGCAGAGAGCATGAGGGGGGGTGGCAGAGAGCATGAGGGGGGGTGGCAGAGAGCATGGGGGGGGGGGTGGCAGAGAGCATGGGGGGGTGGCAGAGAGCATGGGGGGTGGCAGAGAGCATGGGGGGAGGTGGAGACTATGAGGGGGTGGCAGAGAGCATGGGGGGTAGGTGGAGCGTATGGGGGGAGGTGGAGAGTATGGGGGGTGGCAGAGAGCATGGGGGGGAGGTGGAGCGTATGGGGGGGGTGGAGCGTATGGGGGGAGGTGGAGAGTATGGGGGGTGGCAGAGAGCATGGGGGAAGGTGGAGAGCATGGGGGAAGGTGGAGAGCATGGGGGGTGGCAGAGAGCATGGGGGGTGGCAGAGAGCATGGGGGGGAGGTGGAGAGCATGTGGGGTGGCAGAGAGCATGGGGGGAGGTGGAGAGTATGAGAGGGGGGGAGGTGGAGAGTATGAGAGGGTGGCAGAGAGCATGGGGGGAGGTGGAGAGTATGAGGGGGTGGCAGAGAGCATGGGGGGTGGCAGAGAGCATGGGGGTGGCAGAGAGCATGGGGGTGGCAGAGAGCATGGGGGGAGGTGGAGACTATGAGGGGGTGGCAGAGAGCATGGGGGGGAGGTGGAGCGTATGGGGGGAGGTGGAGAGTATGGGGGGTGGCAGAGAGCATGGGGGAAGGTGGAGAGCATGGGGGAAGGTGGAGAGCATGGGGGGTGGCAGAGAGCATGGGGGGTGGCAGAGAGCATGGGGGGGAGGTGGAGAGCATGTGGGGTGGCAGAGAGCATGGGGGGAGGTGGAGAGTATGAGAGGGGGGGAGGTGGAGAGTATGAGAGGGTGGCAGAGAGCATGGGGGGAGGTGGAGAGTATGAGGGGGTGGCAGAGAGCATGGGGGGTGGCAGAGAGCATGGGGGTGGCAGAGAGCATGGGGGTGGCAGAGAGCATGGGGGGAGGTGGAGACTATGAGGGGGTGGCAGAGAGCATGGGGGGGAGGTGGAGCGTATGGGGGGAGGTGGAGAGTATGGGGGGTGGCAGAGAGCATGGGGGGGAGGTGGAGCGTATGGGGGGTGGCAGAGAGCATGGGGGGAAGGTGGAGAGCATGGGGGAAGGTGGAGAGCATGGGGGTGGCAGAGAGCATGGGGGTGGCAGAGAGCATGGAGGGTGGCAGAGAGCATGGGGGGTGGCAGAGAGCATGGGGGGTGGCAGAGAGCATGGGGGGTGGCAGAGAGCATGGGGGGGAGGTGGAGAGCATGTGGGGTGGCAGAGAGCATGGGGAGAGGTGGAGAGTATGAGGGGGTGGCAGAGAGCATGGGGGGTGGCGGAGAGCATGGGGGGTGGCAGAGAGCATGGGGGTGGCAGAGAGCATGGGGGGTGGCAGAGAGCATGGGGGGAGGTGGAGAGTATGGGTGGCAGAGAGCATGGGGGGAGGTGGAGAGTATGGGGGGAGGTGGAGAGTATGGGGGGGGGGGGTGGAGAGTATGGGGGGTGGCAGAGAGCATGGGGGGAGGAGGAGAGTATGGGGGTGGCGGAGAGTATGGGGGAGGCGGAGAGTATGGCGGAGGCAGAGAGTATGGGGGTGGCAGACAGCATGGGGGGTGGCAGACAGCATGGGGGGTGGCGGACAGCATGGGGGGTGGCGGACAGCATGGGGGGTGGCGGAGAGCATGGGGGGAGGCGGAGAGCATGGGGGGTGGCGGAGAGCATGGGGGGTGGCGGAGAGCATGGGGGGTGGCGGAGAGCATGGGGGGTGGCGGAGAGCATGGGGGGAGGTGGAGAGCATGGGGGGTGGCAGAGAGCATGGGGGGTGGCAGAGAGCATGGGGGGGTGGCAGAGAGCATGGGGGGTGGCAGAGAGCATGGGGGGTGGCAGAGAGCATGGGGGGTGGCAGACAGCATGGGGGGTGGCAGACAGCATGGGGGGAGGCAGACAGCATGGGGGGGGGTGGAGAGTATGGGGGGGTGGAGAGTATGGGGGGTGGCAGAGAGCATGGGGGGAGGCAGAGAGTATGGGGGGGAGGTGGAGAGTATGGGGGGGTGGAGAGTATGGGGGGTGGAGAGTATGGGGGGTGGCAGAGAGCATGGGGGGCAGCGGAGAGCATGGGGGTGATGTGGAGAGCACGGGGTTGGCAGAGAGTATGGGTGCGGTGGAGAGCCCTGCGGGAGCAGCAGAGAGAAGCAGGATAGGAGGATCGGTGGGGGCGGCTGCATATAGAAGAATCATTTTCTCCATCTTCCTCCTGCAGTCTCGGAATGCCTGCTTCTCCTCTACCTCTCACAGGCATTCCGATACTGCAGGAGGAAGATGAAGAAAATAATTGTTCTATATGCAGCCGCCCCCACCGATCCTCCTATCTAGTTCACAGGGGAGGCTGAACCAGGGGCGGACTGACCATTGAGCGATTAGGGCACTGCCCGAGGGCCCTGGGCCACTAGGGGGCCCCATCAGGGTTGCCAGCCTCAGTAAAACCAGGGACAGTATGTATAAATCTGTGTTTTTTTTACATCTGTCTGTGTATACTGTGTGTACATGTATGTGTATACTGTGTGATTGTATACTGTGTGTGTGTATACTGTGTGGCCCCATACTCTCTGATTGCCTGGGGGCCCCATAATCTCCTATTGCCCGGGGGCCCCATAATCTCCTATTGCCCGGGGGCCCCATGAGTTATCAGTCCGCCCCTGGGCTGAACTTACGTTTTCTGTTCCGGCACCTCTCGACATAATACCGGCTCCAAGGTGTCTGCTCTGGCTCCTCCCCCCGGCACTGACGGCTGACCTATACGTGCGGCCGTGCAGCCGTGGTGAGGCCGAAGGCGTCTCATTTAGCTCCTCCCCCCGGCGCCGATGGCTGAGCTCCGGGCGGCCGCGGAGAGGCTTAATAAGCGGCACAAGCTTAAGCCTTGGGCCATGCAAGGACTTGCAGCCTGGCGGCCCCAGCGGCCGCGGCCCACCGGGCAAATGCCCGGTTTGCCCTATGGCCAATCCGGGCCTGCTCCATGCAGATCTCCTCTAGAGCAGTGATGTTTTGGGGCTGTCGCTGGGCTACACGGACTTTCAAATCCCTCCAAAAGTTTTCTATGGGGTTGAGATCTGGAGACTGGCTAGGCCACTCCAGGACCTTGAAATGCTTCTTATGAAGCCACTCCTTCGTTGCACGGGCGGTGTGTTTGGGATCATTGTCCTGCTGAAAGACCCAGCTACATTTCATCTTCAATGCCCTTGCTGATGGGAGGAGGTTTGCACTCAAAATCTCACGATACATGGCCCCATTCATTCTTTCATGTACACGGATCAGTCCTCCTGTTCCCTTTGCAGAGAAACCGCCCCAAAGCATGATGTTGCCACCCCCATGCTTCACAGTAGGTATGGTGTTCTTTGGTTGCAAGTCGGCATTCTCTCTCCTCCGAACATGACAAGTTGTGTTTCTACCAAAAAGTTCTACTTTGGTTTCATCTGACCATATGACATTCTCCCAATCCTCTTCTGGATCATCCAAATGCTCTCTAGCAAACCTCAGACGGGCCCGGACTTGTACTGGCTTAAGCAGGGGGACACGTCTGGCACTGCAGGATCTGAGTCCCTGGCGGCGTAGTGTGTTACTGATGGTAGCCTTTGTTACGTTGGTCCCAGCTCTCTGCAGGTCATTCCCTAGGTCCCCTTGTGTGGTTCTGGGATTTTTGCTCACCGTTCTTGTGATCATTTTGACCCCACGGGGTGAGATCTTGTGTGGAGCCCCTGATCGAGGGAGATTATCAGTGGTCTTGTATGTCTTCCATTTTCTAATTATTGCTCCCACAGTTGATTTCTTTACACCAAGCTGCTTGCCTATTGCAGATTCAGTCTTCCCAGCCTGGTGCAGGTCTACAATTTTGTTTCTGGTTTCCTTTGACAGCTCTTTGGCCTTCACCATAGTGGAGTTTGGAGTGTGACTGTTTGAGGTTGTGGACAGGTGTCTTTTATACTGATAACAAGTTCAGACAGGTGCCATTAATACAGGTAATGAGTGGAGGACAGAGGAGCCTCTTAAAGAAGAAGATACAGGTTTGTGAGAGCCAGAAATCTTGCTTGTTTGTACAGTAGGTGACCAAATACTTATTTTCCACCATAATTTGCAAATAAATTATTTCAAAAATCAGACAATGTAATTGTCTGGATTTGTTTCCACATTTTGTCTCTCATAGTTGAGGTGTACCTATGATGACAATCACAGGCCTCTCTCTTATCTTTTTAAGTGGGAGAACTTGCACAATTGGTGGCTGACTAAATACTTTTTTGCCCCACTGTAGGTTGTTCTAAACATCTTGGAGAACTAAGCATAGATTGTCTGTGGATGTAGACTGCCTGAAATCCTTCTGTCTCTTCATGTAATCCCAGACAGACTCCATGATGGTCTCTGTGGAGGCCAAACCCATTCTTTCCAGGACTCCTTGTCAGGGCCGTCTTTAATATGGTTTGGACCCTGGGCAAACATTTTTTTTTGGGCCCCCCCCCAATGCAATTTTGCTCTTCACCCCAACATCTCAAAAAACAGACACATACATACAATTATCTAATAAAAACTTTAATAATGTATTGTAAACATAAAGAACTGGTCCACAAACAAGTCCTTAGCTAGATCTGTAACAGTACATACTCGCCAACTGTACATCAAACGCAGCCACTGTACCCAAAAATTGCCACGACTGTGCCAAACGCAGCAACTGTGCCATCAAACGCAACTACTGTACATCCCCCGCCCGGCCCGGCACTTACTGTGTCTCGGCGGCGGTGTCCTCCACGCTCCTCGATGTCTTCTCCTGTCCTCTCTTCCCTGATAGGCATCCAATCACAGTACCTGTCATTTCAGCCAATCAGGTGACAGGTAAAAGACCCGAGCACCTGATTGGTGGAGAGGCAGTTCAGTGTTAGGAAAGCAAATGAATATTCACTTTCCTAACACACAGCTGAGAGAACTGCGAGTGTCCAGCATGGCGCTCGCTGTTCACCTTTTTTGATGCCTATTAGAGCCTACGATTTTAATCAGGTGCTTTAAAAAAAATAAAAACCTGCCGCTGTAATTCAGGGTCCCGGCTCCCGAAAAAGGCCCGGACACCTGAATAGGGGGTGGCAGCGGCGACCATAGATAGATTAATTGATTGCATGAATCTATCTATGGTGATAGACAGGTGGCAGGAGAGAGAGGGCGGCGCACCACCACTGGACCTGGGGATGTTTTTTCTTTTTCAATAGCTGCACAGCAGAGGTGCCCAGGCTTTGTGAGTTGGCCTCCTCTCTGCTGCCGGGAACTGGCAGGGTCAGGCAGAGCGATACACATGGGGGATGATTAGGGTGTGCCCATGCACACCTGGCACACGCCTATGTTGATGGGCTTATTTTGTGCCTGGCTGGTTCACATGTATGTGTTTTGGCGGCCCACATTTGCGCAGGCACAGCAGCCTATTCATTTGAATGGGCTGCCATGCCTGCGTTTCCTGCAGAAAAAAATAGGTGCAACATGCATGAATGAATAAATATGCTGCTGTGCCTGCGCAAATGTGGGCCGCTAAAACATATATATGTGAACCAGCCAGGCACAAAAAAAGCCCATCAAGCAGTGAAATACAGTAACAGTCCTGTCTGGTTTGGTGGCCCATGCTGTGTGCTCTGAAATAAAAAAAAATACACTCACAGCCTCACTCAGCCTGGACACTGCTGGACTGCAGGAGCGTTTTTAAACTCTCTACAAATGGGGAGCCGGGGAGGAGAAAAAAGACCTACCCTGTCCTCCTGGTCAGCTCAGCTCCGATCAATCCCTCCACACTCTAGTTTCCCTTAGTTGACCATTTTTCAGCAGACCAGCACTCTGACAGCACGCCACTCCGTGGTCCAACTCCTCCTACCGAGGCCTCCGCTCCTGTCGTTGTACAGGCAGTGACTGTGCACGCATAGCAAGGGGCGGGGCCAGAGCGTCTGTGAAACTCAAGGCCCCGCCCACCCGCTGTCCGCTTCGTGATCGAAAATATGCAGCAGTGACACAGCTGCACTGTGCGCGCTGATGCTGCGGCTCAGCGGCTGCTTGTGACAGACTGTCACTGTGTCTGTGGTAAATTTTAAGCGCCGATCATGCAATTTGCGGGCAGTGCACGGGCTTAAGGAGCAGCTCTGCTTTGGGCCCCAAAACAGTGACAGGGCCCTGGGCAGCTGCCCCGTTTGCCCTGCGGTAAAGACGGCCCTGCTCCTTGTTCTTCTTTACACTGAAGATAGTTCTTAATGACATTGTCTGTATGTTTGGAGTCCTTGTCCTGCTGCAGAATAAATTTGGGGCCAATCACACACCTCCCTGATGGTATGGCCTGATGGATAAGTCTCTGCCCGTATTTCTTAGCATTGAGGACACTATTGGTCCTGACCAAATCTCCAACTCCATTTGCAGAAATGTAGCCCCACACTTGCAAGGAACCTCCACCATGCTTTACTGTTGGCATTATTGTTCCAGTCTCCAGTCCTTCACCAACAAACTGCCTCCCACTACAGCCAAATATTTCACATTTTGTGTCCAGAGCACCTGCTGCCATTTTTCTGCCCCCCCAGTTCGTATGTTTTCCTGCATAGTTGAGTCACTTATTCTTGTTTCCACATTGGAGGTATGGCTTTTTGGTCACAATTCTTCCATGAAGATCACTTTTGGCCAGATGGGTGTACCTGGGTCCTACTGGATTCCACCAGTTCTGTGCTGATGGCACAGCTGGACTTCTTCCGATGTCGACGGGAAGTAAGCATGATGTGTCTTTCATCTGCTGAATTATGTTTCCTTGGCTGATCACTGTGTCTGCGGTCCTCAACGTTGACCATTTCTTTGTGCTTCATAAAAAGAGCTTGATGCAAATCCTGAAACCCCAGTCTTCTTTAAATCTTTGCCTGGGAGAGACCTCGCTGATGCAGTATACCCACCTTGTGTCTTGTCGCTGTGCTCAGTCTAGCCATGGTGTATGACCTGTGACATGAAACTGTCTTCCACAACCTCACCTTAGTAGCAGAGTTTGGCTGTTCCTCACCCAGTTTTAAGCCTGCTACATAGCTGTTTTGTTTCAGTTAACCACTTAAGGACCGCCTCACGCCGATGTACGTCGGCAAGGCGGCACGGGCAGGCAAAATCACGTACATACACGTGATCTGCCTCCTGCAGATGGGGGGTCCGATCGGACCCCCCCCCCCCGGTGCCCGAGGCGGTCCTCTTTTGTCCCCCGGCGATCGGAGGTGAGGGGGAGGCCATCCATTTGTGCCCCCCCCCTCGCGATCGCCGCCGGCCAATCAGATCATTTCCTTTGCTGCTGTATGCTAAACAGCAGCAAAGGAAATGATGTCATCTCTCCTCGGCTCTGTATTTTCCATTCCGGCGCAGAGGAGAGAAGACTGAAATGTGAGTGTAAAACACTACACACACAGTAGAACATGCCAGGCACACTAAACACCCCCGATACCCCCCCCCCCAATCACCCCTCCCCCCTCCCTGTCACACTGACACCAAGCAGTGTTTTTTTTTTTTCTGATTACTGCATGGTGTCAGTTTGTGACAGTTACTGTGTTAGGTCAGTTAGGGTTAGCCCCCTTTAGGTCTAGGGTACCCCCCTAACCCCCCCTAATAAAGTTTTAACCCCTTGATCACCCCCTGTCGCCAGTGTCGCTAAGCGATCATTTTTCTGATCGCTGTATTAGTGTCGCTGGTGACGCTAGTTAGGGAGGTAAATATTTAGGTTCGCCGTCAGCGTTTTATAGCGTCAGGGACCCCCATATACTACCTAATAAATGTTTTAACCCCTTGATTGCCCCCTAGTTAACCCTTTCACCACTGATCACCGTATAACTGTTACGGGTGACGCTGGATAGTTCGTTTATTTTTTATAGTGTCAGGGCACCCGCCGTTTATTACCGAATAAAGGTTTAGCCCCCTGATCGCCCGGCGGTGATATGCGTCGCCCCAGGCAGCGTCAGATTAGCGCCAGTACCGCTAACACCCACGCACGCAGCATACGCCTCCCTTAGTGGTATAGTATCTGATCGCATCAATATCTGATCCGATCAGATCTATACTAGCGTCACCAGCAGTTTAGGGTTCCCAAAAACGCAGTGTTAGCGGAATCAGCCCAGATACCTGCTAGCACCTGCGTTTTGCCCCTCCGCTCGGCCCAGCCCAGCCCACCCAAGTGCAGTATCGATCGATCACTGTCACTTACAAAGCACTAAACGCATAACTGCAGCGTTCGCAGAGTCAGGCCTGATCCCTGCGATCGCTAACAGTTTTTTTGGTAGCATTTTGGTGAACTGGCAAGCACCAGCCCCAGGCAGCGTCAGGTTAGCGCCAGTAGCACTAACACCCACACACGCAGCATACGCCTCCCTTAGTGGTATAGTATCTGAACGGATCAATATCTGATCCGATCAGATCTATACTAGTGTCCCCAGCAGTTTAGGGTTCCCAAAAACGCAGTGTTAGCGGAATCAGCCCAGATACCTGCTAGCACCTGCGTTTTGCCCCTCCGCCCGGCCCAGCCCAGCCCACCCATATGCAGTATCGATCGATCACTGTCACTTACAAAACACTAAACGCATAACTGCAGCATTCGCAGAGTCAGGCCTGATCCCTGCGATCGCTAACAGTTTTTTTGCTAGCGTTTTGGGAACTGGCAAGCGCCTGCGGCCTAGTACACCCCGGTCGTAGTCAAACCAGCACTGCAGTAACACTTGGTGACGTGGCGAGTCCCATAAGTGCAGTTCAAGCTGGTGAGGTGGCAAGCACAAGTAGTGTCCCGCTGCCACCAAAAAGACAAACACAGGCCCGTCGTGCCCATAATGCCCTTCCTGCTGCATCCGCCAATCCTAATTGGGATCCCCAACCAAATGCAGTCGGCTGCATGAGAGGCATTTTCTTTATGTCCTCCCGAGTACCCCTACCCAACAAACCCCCCAAAAAAGATGTTGTGTCTGCAGCAAGCGCGGATATAGGCGTGACACCCACTATTATTGTCCCTCCTGTCCTGACAATCCTGGTCTTTGCATTGGTGAATGTTTTGAACGCTACCATTCACTAGTTGAATATTAGCGTAGGATACAGCATTCCACAGACTAGGCGCACTTTCACAGGGTCTCCCAAGATGCCATCGCATTTTGAGAGACCCGAACCTGGAACCGGTTACAGTTATAAACGTTAGTTACAAAAAAAGTGTAAAAAAAAATAAATATATAAAATAAAAAAAAATAGTTGTCGTTTTATTGTTCTCTCTCTTTCTATTGTTCTGCTCTTTTTTACTGTGTTCTATTCTGCAATGTTTTATTGTTATTATGTTTTATCATGTTTGCTTTTCAGGTATGCAATTTTTTATACTTTACCGTTTACTGTGTTTTATTGTTAACCATTTTTTTGTCTTCAGGTACACCATTCACGACTTTGAGTGGTTATACCAGAATGATGCCTGCAGGTTTAGGTATCATCTTGGTATCATTTTTTTCAGCCAGCGGTCGGATTTCATGTAAAAGCAATCCTAGCGGCTAATTAGCCTCTAGACTGCTTTTACAAGCAGTGGGAGGGAATGCCCCCCTCCCCCACCGTCTTCCGTGCTTTCCTCTGGCTCTCCTGTCTCAACAGGGAACCTGAAAATGCAGCCGGTGATTCAGCCAGCTGACCATAGAGCTGATCAGAGACCAGAGTGGCTCCAAACATCTCTATGGCCTAAGAAACCGGAAGCTACGAGCATTTCATGACTTAGATTTCGCCGGATGTAAACAGCGCGATTGGGAAATTGGGAAAGCATTTTATCACACCGATCTTGGTGTGGTCAGATGCTTTGAGGGCAGAGGAGAGATCTAGGGTCTAATAGACCCCAATTTTTTCAAAAAAGAGTACCTGTCACTACCTATTGCTATCATAGGGGATATTTACATTCCCTGAGATAACAATAAAAATGATAAAAAAAAAAAAAAAAAAATGAAAGGAACAGTTTAAAAATAAGATAAAAAAGCAAAAAAACTATAAAGAAAAAAAAAAAAAAAAGTACCCCTGTCCCCCCCTGCTCTCGCGCAAAGGCGAACGCAAGCGTCGGTCTGGCGTCAAATGTAAACCGCAATTGCACCATGCATGTGAGGTGTCACCGCGAATGTCAGATCGAGGGCAGTAATTTTAGCAGTAGACCTCCTCTGTAAATCTAAAGTGGTAACCTGTAAAGGCTTTTAAAGGCTTTTAAAAATGTATTTAGTTTGTCGCCACTGCACGTCTGTGCGCAATTTTAAAGCATGTCATGTTTGGTATCCATGTACTCGGCCTAAGATCATCTTTTTTATTTCATCAAACATTTGGGCAATATAGTGTGTTTTAGTGCATTAAAATTTAAAAAAGTGTGTTTTTTCCCCAAAAAATGCGTTTGAAAAATCGCTGCGCAAAAACTGTGTGAAAAAAAAAATTAAACACCCACCATTTTAATCTGTAGGGCATTTGCTTTAAAAAAATATATAATGTTTGGGGGTTCAAAGTAATTTTCTTGCAAAAAAAAAAAAAATTTTCATGTAAACAAAAAGTGTCAGAAAGGGCTTTGTCTTCAAGTGGTTAGTAGAGTGGGTGATGTGTGACATAAGCTTCTAGATGTTGAGCATAAAATGCCAGGACAGTTCAAAACCCCCCCCAAATGACACCATTTTGGAAAGTAGACACCCCAAGCTATTTGCTGAGAGTCATGTCAAGTCCATGGAATATTTTATATTGTGACACAAGTTGCGGGAAAGAGACAAATTTTTTTTTTTTTTTTTGCACAAAGTTGTCACTAAATGATATATTGCTCAAACATGCCATGGGGATATGTGAAATTACACCCCAAAATACATTCTGCTGCTTCTCCTGAGTACGGGGATACCACATGTGTGAGACTTTTTGGGAGCCTAGCTGCGTACGGGACCCCGAAAACCAAGCACCGCCTTCAGGCTTTCTATGGGCGTAAATTTTTGATTTCACTCTTCACTGCCTATCACAGTTTCGGAGGCCATGGAATGCCCAGGTGGCACAAACCCCCCCAAATGACCCCATTTTGCAAAGTAGACACCCCAAGCTATTTGCTGAGAGGTATAGTGAGTATTTTGCAGACCTCACTTTTTGTCACAAAGTTTTGAAAATTGAAAAAAGAAAAAAAAGATGTTTTTTCTTGTCTTTCTTCATTTTCAAAAACAAATGAGAGCTGCAAAATACTCACCATGCCTCTCAGCAAATAGCTTGGGGTGTCTACTTTCCAAAATGGGGTCATTTGGGGGGGTTTGGGCCACCTGGGCATTCCATGGCCTCCGAAACTGTGATAGGCAGTGAAGAGTGAAATCAAAAATTTACCCCCTTAGAAATCCTGAAGGCGGTGATTGGTTTTCGGGGCCCCGTACGCGGCTAGGCTCCCAAAAAGTCCCACACATGTGGTATCCCCATACTCAGGAGAAGCACCTAAATGTATTTTGGGGTGCAATTCCACATATGCCCATGGCCTGTGTGAACAATATATCATTTAGTGACAACTTTTTGCAAAAAAAAAAAGTGTCACTTTCCCGCAACTTGTGTCAAAATATAAAATATTCCATGGACTCAACATGCCTCTCAGCAAATAGCTTGGGGTGTCTACTTCCCAAAATGGGGTCATTTGGGGGGGGGGGGGTTTGTGCCATCTGGGCATTTTATGGCCTTCAAAACTGTAAAAGGCAGTGAGGAGTAAAATCAAAAATTTACACCCTTAGAAATCCTGAAGGCGGTGATTGGATTTCGGGGCCCCGTACGCGGCCAGGCTCCCAAAAAGTCCCACACATGTGGTATCCCCGTACTCAGGAGAAGCAGCTTAATGTATTTTGGGGTGCAATTCCACATAGGCCCATGGCCTGTGTGAGCAATATATCATTTAGTGACAACTTTTTGTAAATATTTTTTTTTTTTTTGTCATTATTCAATCACTTGGGACAAAAAAAATAAATATTCAATGGGTTCAACATGCCTCTCAGCAATTTCCTTGGGGTGTCTACTTTCCAAAATGGGGTCATTTGGGGGAGTTTTGTACTGCCCTGCCATTTTAGCACCTCAAGAAATGACATAGGCAGTCATAAACTAAAAGCTGTGTAAATTCCAGAAAATGTACCCTAGTTTGTAGGCGCTATAACTTTTGCGCAAACCAATAAATATACACTTATTGACATTTTTTTTACCAAAGACATGTGGCCGAATACATTTTGGCCTAAATGTATGACTAAAATTGAGTTTATTGGATTTTTTTTATAACAAAAATTAGAAAATATCATTTTTTTTCAAAATTTTCGGTCTTTTTCCGTTTATAGCGCAAAAAATAAAAACGGCAGAGGTGATCAAATACCATCAAAAGAAAGCTCTATTTGTGGGAAGAAAAGGACGCAAATTTTGTTTGGGTACAGCATTGCATGACCGCGCAATTAGCAGTTAAAGCGACGCAGTGCCAAATTGGAAAAAGACCTCTGGTCCTTAGGCAGCATAATGGTCCGGGGCTGAAGTGGTTAATGACGGTGTTTCAACCTACATATGAAATTTATGATCATTAGCCCCTGATCTGTATAATTGGTTAATCATACACCTGACTCCAATCCTACAAAATCCCTGACTTTGTACAAGTGTGCAAATTGATGTTGGTTTGAAGCCAAAAGGTAGTCAATGTTGATTTGATTTGGATTGGATTTTTCTTCTGTTCGCTTGCTTTGCATTTTCATTGATAAAAATAAACAGATAAAATGTACCGTATATTTTGGAATGCATTCTTACTTTACAGTATTTCTTCCAAATGTTTGCACAGTAATATATATAGATATATATCTATATCTATATCTATATATATATATATATATATATATATATATATATATATATATATATATATATAGATAGATATCTATATATAGATATATAGATATCTATCTATATCTATATATCTATATATAGATATATATATATCTCTCTCTCTCTCTCTATAGATATAGATATAGATATAGATATATATATATATATATATATATATATATATATATATATATATATATATATATATATAATGTGTTTATATAGAACATTATCCTTGGGGTGAGGTGCACGTCGGTATTTGATGTCAGTACAAAGCAATCAGGCCTTCCCAAGTTATATTTTAAAGTATTAACACTTATGAACAAGATAACTTACATCAAGTTCATCACTTTTACATTTCTATTGATTTAGGTGATTTACCATGTTGTGATGGTAAAGAAGGGGTTAACACTGCTGGTGTAGCATCTTCCAGAATTTGGCTGCGGCCCGGACTCCCTCTGGTCAGATTTAATTACAGAGAGGCCTGGAATGCGCAGTTCTCTCCGGACCAGCAGATCCTCCAACATACTAATATAATTTGTGCTGAGCTGTACTTACCAACCGGTACTTAGATAATAGATGGGGATTAGACGCAAACCGCAGAGGAATATCTGCAGACAATATACTGAGTGTACAGGAACTATTTTCAGCTCTGGTAAGCGCAGTCCGAGGACCGAGAAGAGGGAGGTCTCATCCACAACACAATAGAACACGGTGTAAGGATATACAAGGATGTTTAAAATGAAAATCTAACTTCAATACTTGGATACACCAAACAGAGTTTATACAATGCACACAGTTTACATACCTCCCAACAGTCCCGGATTCTGCGGGACAGCCCCGGATTCGGACTTATGTCCCGCAGTCCCGCTCAGCTGAGCTGTTTCCCGCATTGCCTCCACTGCCACTCACTCTTGTAAAGTGCAGGCAGTTTTCAAGGCTAGCTCCTAGATTGACCAATCATTAAATAACATTTGCGGGGCCCCATCCTTACATCAGTGGGGCCCCAGGAGGCAGTAGCAGAGCGGAACTCTTTTTTTTATGTAGGGGCGGAGGCAGCTAGAGCCGCATTTGCCGACAGTTAGTTTAAAGTTCCGGCCCCCAGCCTATCTCTCCCTGGCGGAGTGATATGGAGGGGATGCCTGTCTGCCTGACTCTCTCAGGAAGTGTTGAGAGCAGAAGGCAGGACTGCAGCCAGCGGTGACTGTGAAGGAAAGGTACGTGGAGGGTGTATGGACTGTTCAGGGATTATCATCCAGGCAGCAGTGACAGAGCAGGGACAAGGGGGAAGCAGAAATATGACGGCAACATGTGAGCTGGGGGTGCCGGGTGGAGCGTTTCTGCCACTACAAGGCTGACAGGAGTAGTGACAGCGGCATCATTACTCCTGTCAGTTTAGCTCTGGATGAGAAAAATCAAATCAGGAGAACAGGAGAGAGTGCGGAATGTGCTGTCATTCCTTTCCAGCTTCATGATGTCACTGTAGCACTCCTGCATTGCCACTGTCACATTGGAACTTTACAGTTTGCTTACCCACCCCCATCTCCTCCCTGCAATGGAAAGGAAAGCAAACGGTGCCCCCATTCTCAATCCCTGCAGCTAATCTGGTGGGTGATCCCCCCCTGCAAGCTCTCCTCTCAGTCCAGCTCATCTGCTTTGCTTCTCTCCTTCCCCACCACTGACAGCTCCAGCTCCGCTACTCCTCTCCCTGCAATCAGTCCCCCAGCTCTGATTACAGTTCTCCTCCCCCGACTGCATCTCTGATCCTAATACTCATCTCCTCTTCACTGTTATCAGTCACTCCTGTCCCCACACAGCAGACCTCAGTTCCCTCTTCACCAAATGCCTGCATTGCACCCTTTCCCTGCCACAAGTTCCTGATAGACTCCTGGGCTCCTCCATTCCCAGATACTTCTCCTGTCCACAGCCCAACTCCCTCCACTTCACACTGTAATCCAGCCTGCACCATCTCCCTCATAGCTGTCTTCATCCTAGGCTTAGGACCCCTGTCTATGGATTTCATATCCCTGGATCACCCCTCCTAACACCCCCCAGTGTCTGATGTAAAGGGGGACTCTTGATGTCAAGGGAAGACTGCTGATGTAATTGTAAACTACTGATGTTAAAGGGGGACTCTGATGAGAAAGGGGCCCCAAATTTAAGGGCTATTGCAGATGTAAAGGAGGACTCTTGCTGTAAAAGGGGACTCTGATGTCAAAGGGTGGCTCTTAATGTAAGGAATCTTCTGATGTAAAGGGGAACTACTGGTGTGAAGAAGGGGACTTTAATGTGAAGGGGGCATTCTGACATAAAGGGTGACTAATTATACCTCAGCCCGTGACTGTATCTGAGTGTATACATGGTGTAGATTTATGTCAGTGGGCCTATCACTCATAGCACGGAAATTTGGGAGTATTTTGTGGGTACAAGGACTGCAGACGACTGTGTACAGTATATAACACTGTAAAGCTGTAATAAACCCGAAATCAAAAATGTAATATATTGCAGCTTAGTAATCATCAGATGTGGTGGCTGCATTCGTTTTTTTTTTTTTTTAGGATTTTTACCTGGTGATCTGGTCAGTAACACACCTCCTGTATTAGTGAGATACAACTCTGGATGAAAGAGCAATGGGGGCACCTTTGAACAGCAGCATTGTCAATCTGGAGGGAGGGGAGTGTTAGATGGACCAGAAGATTTAAATACACTAATGCCGCGTACACACGAGCGGACTTTACGGCGGACTTTGCCCGGCGGATTTTTCGACGTACTTTCCGACGGACTTTCTGAATGAACGGACTTGCCTACACACAATCCACCAAAGTCCGTCGAATTCGTACGTGATGACGTACGACCGGACTAAAACAAGGAAGTTCATAGCCAGTAGCCAATAGCTGCCCTAGCGTGGCTTTTTAGTCCGTCGAACTAGCATACAGACGGCGGACTTTTCGACCGGACTCGATTTCAACGGATAAATTTTAAACAAGTTTCAAATCTAATTCCGTCCAACTTTTGAGAAAACAAAGTCCGCTGGAGCCCACACACATCGAATTGTCCGACGAAATCCAGTCCGCCGGGCAAAGTCCGCCGTAAAGTCCACTCGTGTGTACGCGGCATAACACTTTATAAGCAATTCCAGCAAACATATTTTTTCTTTCAGGATCTTACATAAATAAAAGCTGATCATTGTAAGCACCCCTGTCAATGGTAAATGGTTTGTCTCTACTCTCTAATGGCTACATCTGCAGGACAGCTTGTTCTTATGAAACACAAAAAAACCCATACTGGCTGGATCACCAGGTGAAAAAAGAAGAAAGCCTAAAAAAAGAAAGAAAAAGAAAACTAATGCAGCCATCACATCTAAGAATTTGTAAGCTGAAATATAATAAATGTTTGCTTGTGGGTTTAATACCGCTTTTAGACTCTATTTAACCATGTTCCTTTAAGCTACCTCAAAATTCAACGCATTTAAGCCACGCCCATTATTGTCGCGATGCTCTCCGCATGTTTTTTCCATCCCTAGGTGTCCCTCATTCTCAAGTTCCAAAGTTGGGAGGTATGCACAAACCAGGCACAGTGCACAGAGCACACACAGTGTACACAGCATACACAACATACGTAGCACAAAGTGTACACCATACACAGTGTACAGAGCACACAGCATACACAGTGTACAGAGCACACAGCACACACAGTATGAAGAACACAGAGTGTACGGAGATAGTACACAGCACAGAGCATACACAGTGTACAGAGCACACAGAGCACATAGCTTACACAGTATGAAGCCCACAGAATGTACAGAGCACACAGCATACACAATATGAAGCCCACAGAGTGTACAGAGATAGTACACAGCACAGAGCATACACAGTGTACAGAGCATACACAGTATGAAGCCCACAGTGTGTACAGAGCCCACAGCATACACAGTATGAAGTACACAGAGTGTACACAGCACAGAGCATACACAGTATGAAGCCCACAGAGTGTACAGAGCACACAGCATACACAGTATGAAGCTCACAGAGTGTACAGGGACAGTACACATCACACACAGCACAGAGCATACACAGTGCATAGAGTGTACAGAGCTCACAAAGGATATACAGCACGACAAGTACAGAGCGCACAGAATCTACATAGCATGTACACTGCAAGTACAGTACCTATTAAAGTACCCTCAAAGTAATTCCCTCTTAGGCAGCTATCACCAGAACTAGTGTCCCCATTGGAAGATATCTCCTCACCTCCTGTTTCGGTGACAACTGTTGGATTTTTTATCACTTCCTATGTCACCAGGACATATATCAGGGTGAATCTCCCAGCAGGGACACAGACAGTATTAAGAAAAAAGAAACAGACAGAGACTCAAACCCTTCCACATTCTATAAAAAAAACAAAAATAAAAAAAACATTTTTGCTAAACATAAACTTTGAGGGGCATGTGTCCACCAAACTTTCATTCAAGATTTGTAAATTTTTCTAATCAGATTCAATTGCATTTATCAACAGACCCCTAATTATTGGGAAGGGTAATTAATGTGTGGCACAACCTGTGTACAGTAGGTAAGTTTTGTTTGGTCTCCTGCTGTAGCCAGAGGAGCCGGGGGGTAATTTGTTGAGAGTGAGTTTGGCAGAGCTCCAATAGCTGAGTCTCTGTTGCCTCCCTCTGGCTTCTAGAAGCTTCTGGAGAGTTCTAGAAGAAGGGAGGGAGGAAGGTCAGAGATGAGGCCTGAATATTTATGGAGTCTCCTCCAAATCCAGATGGTGGAGAGATAACCCATACGTATTCTGGGGCCTGGCTATGTGGGAGCAGAGAGTCCAGTGGCCTGGGAGGGGACCCCTGTGCTGGGGGGGCTCTGCCTCCAGGCAGAAGGGGTAAGAAGGAAGGAGCCAGAGAGGAAGAGAGAGAACAGCAGTTCAGGAGGCCTCACACCCCTTTATCCTCAGCTAGGCTTAGCTGAGTCACCCTGGGAGCCATTTGGACCTGTCCAGCAGAAGGCCCGTTCAGCAGTCACCACAGGAACTACAGGATCTTTACAAGGGACTGAGTGTGTAGCTTCAGTCCTACACCCCGGAGCCTATAGCGGAGAAGCAGCCAGGTGCAATACCCAGCTCAAGTATTTTATACTTTAGATCTGGGCATCTCAGACCACCATTTCCCCATCCAAAGTTGATTCCCCTAATAAACTAAAAAAACTAAACAAAGCCCATGGACTGGTTTCTGTCTACAGAGTGCGTGCTGAAAATACCTGTTACCTGGCTGTGTCTGCAAAGGGGGACCCAAAAATCCAGCGGCCATTACGGGGGTAGCGCTAGAGATGTAAGGGATAACATGCTGGCCAAGTACTATTCATATTGGTGGTCAGTGCTGGAAGCTTCGTCCTGAATAAGACTGGCGCCGGGCTCCCGGGATTGACAAATTCTTCCTTCTCTCCTGGCAGATTCCCCCCTCTCACTCTTTTTATTGCAATGATAACTCATTCATTAGGAATCACCCGCGGCTACAATTTGAGAAATTAAAATGACTTGGATTAAATATTGATTTGTAATAAAGAACGCAGAGATATAGCTGAATATTGATATTAGTCCCATATTTTATTGCTCGCTGTGTCCGCATCCTTATATGAAAACATCTTATATCCATCGCTGCAATCAGTCTACATTGCATTACATGGTTATATTCTTTCTATTCCATTCTATCCTTTGTTTTTCTATATATGTTCTTTTATTTTCTATTTCTTTTCTTTTCAATTATATTCTATTATTTTCTATTCTATTAAAATTAAAGTAAAATTATTCTATTAAAAATTCTAATTTGGGAAGACGGGTATATTCTTTCTATTCTATTGTTTTTTCTATTCTATTCTACTATTTTATTATTTTATTTTCTTGCCTTTTCTATTCTATTCTTTCATATTCTATTCAAATTCAAATGTATTCTATTTGAAATTTTATTTTTGGAAAATGGTTATATTCTTTCTATTTAATTCTATTCTATTGTATTTTTTTAATTCTATTCTTTTCTATTCTAATCTATTCTTTTAGTTTATTTTCTATTTTTTATTTTATTCAAATTCAAATTTATTCTATTTAAATTCAAATGTAATCTATTCGAAATTTGAATTTCAGAAGATGGTTATATCCTTTTTATTTTATTTTACTCTATTCCTTTTTTTATTCCATTCTTTTCTATTCTATTATTTTCTATTTCATATGAATTTATTCTATTCAGATTTTGGGAAATGGTTATATTCTTTTTATTTTATTCTACTCTATTCTTTTTTCTATTCTATTCTAATTTTATTCTATTCTACTCTTTTCTATTCTATTCCAATTCTTATTTCAGAAGATGGTTAAATTCTTTGTATTTTATTCTATTATTTTCTATTCTTTTATTTTCTATTCTATTTTGCTGTGTTTTACTCTATTCTTTTCTATTCTATTCTTTTATTTTCAATTATTTTTTATTATATTCTTTAATTTTCTATGCTATTCCTTTTTTTCCTATTCTATTCCTTATTATAAATTCCCTATTTTCTATTTATTTTTAATTCTGTTCGGAAATTCAAATTCAAATCAAATTCGAAAACATTTCGAATTCAATTTGAATTCTTTCTTTTATTTTCAATTATTTTTTATTATATTCTTTAATTTTCTATGCTATTCCTTTTTTTCCTATTCTTTTCCTTATTATAAATTCCCTATTTTCTATTCATTTTTAATTCTGTTCGGAAATTCAAATTCAAATCAAATTCGAAAACATTTCGAATTCAATTTGAATTCTTTCTTTTATTTTCAATTATTTTTTATTATATTCTTTAATTTTCTATGCTATTCCTTTTTTTCCTATTCTTTTCCTTATTATAAATTCCCTATTTTCTATTCATTTTTAATTCTGTTCGGAAATTCAAATTCAAATCAAATTCGAAAACATTTCGAATTCAATTTGAATTTCATCTGAAATTTAGTTTTGCTATTTCGGATTCATTTAAATTCGTTACTATTCCAATTCGGATACATCCGAATAACGAGAAATTAATCCGAATATGGATTTGGAACAGAACAACCTGCACATGTCTATTGCTGGTCGTATTTGCCATGGGCAAGTTTTGAAGGTGGGAAGGCCAATTCACACTATGGCGTTGTGGTAAGGTGCGCTTTAGTACGTGCTTTACCGCAGCATGGCAACGTGCATTAAATGCGTTGGGAGTTGGGTTGCACTGACAGAAAATGATGCATGTACCAATATTTGGCAGAGCATTGCACCGCAGCATGTTTTCATGATGCACGTCAGTCGGAAGGTGTGTTGGGTTGCCATTCAGAGTGAACAGGACTGCATGGCACCGACGTGCCATTTAACGTGGGCTTGCATTCTGCGTTGGGGCATGCGGGTAATCCACATACAAGCAAAGGGTCGAGCAAAGCTGAGCTGAAGAGAAGCAAGCTGACAAAAATCTTCTGCAGTGTGTGAGAGCAAGGTGGGCCCCATCTACCCTCGGGGCCCCTGTGCCCAGCCCACATTGCACACTTTACGGATAGGCAACTGGATCTGACAACCATGTAGTATTGAGACATTTTCAAATAGGTTTAAAGCTCAACTCCAGGGAAAGTATAAATCTTCCATTGAAGCAGGGCTGTCCTCCGCGCTGCAATGATAAACTGCTCAGTTATGTCCGGGGGGGGGGCTCAAAAAGAATGGCGCTGTCCTTCTGGAGAGAAAAGCAGAGGAAGGCTTTGGCACTCTGACCATTATAAAATGTATGAACTTTATAATAAAAGTCACACACAGAGTTACAGTGTTGTATGAAATCATATCATATTTTTAATGCTTTCATCTTTATAGGATTCAACTCGCTGGTTGGCGGCATCATGGGATTCTCTATTTTGATCAGCGCCGAGGTTTACAAGCACCACCCCTCTGTCTGGTATCTGGATGGGACTGTCGGGATTCTGATCGGACTGATCATCATGAGCTATGGAGTCAAGTGAGTGCAAATCTAAACTGGGGGGGTCATTAAATGTTGGAGCTGCATCCCCACAAAGGGGCGGAACATTTGTGTGAATTAAACCATGAATGGTGTTATTGGGCCCCATGGGCACTGGGCGATAAGCCCCGGTGCATGAGGCTCTGGTGTTTAGGTGCAGCTGGACAGTACACCTAGCAGAACTAATGTTTAGTGCAGTATGTGCCCAGCGATGAATGCTTGGAATGCAGACTTCTTATTTTCCAGTCATTCTTCCCTGGGCACATACGGCCCTAAACCTTAGTACTGCTAGGTAAGCCATCCAGCCCGGACCAGCCATAAAGTTTGACAGGCTGCCAGCAGCAGTCCTGGATGGTTCACCTATGACTTCCACCCACACCTAAACACCAAAGCCTTATGCGCCTAGGCTAAAAACTCAGCATGCATGGGGTCTCTGGGTGTGGCTTAGACAGACCAATGACACAACCTTAAAAAAAAAACCCCATAAAGCTTTGTAAGAATTTGAAACATGTTCCTCTCTGTGCCTCTCTGATCCAGTTTTCACTTGGTATCATTGGGAGGAATTGTGCCCCATCATTGGTATCAGTAGGAGGAATAGTGCCCCATCATTGATATAAGTGGGAGGAATAATGCCCCATCATTGGTGTCAGTGGAAGGATTAGACCCCCTTATTATTGATATAAGATAGAGAAATGGTGCCCCCATCATTGATATAAGTGGGAGAAATGGTGCCCTGTCATTGGTATAGGTGGAAGGAATAGTGCCCCATCATTGATAAAAGTGGGAGGAATCATACCCCATTATTGATAAAAGTGGGAGGAATAGTAACCCTTCATTGGTATCAGTAGGAGGAATAGTGCCCCGTCATTGGTATCAGTGGGAGGAATAGTGCCCCATCATTGATATATGTGGGAGGAATAGTGCTCCATCATTGATGTCAGTGGGAGGAATAGTGCTCCATCATTGGTATAAGTGTGAGTAATAGTGCTCCATCATTGGTTGGTATCAGTGGGAGGAATAGTCCCCCGTCATTAATTTAAGTGGGAGGAATAGTGCCCAATCATTGGTGTCAGTGGGAGGAATAGTGCCCAATCATTGGTGTCAGTGGGAGGAATAGTGCCCAATCATTGGTGTCAGTGGGAGGAATAGTGCTCCATCATTGGTTGGTGTCAGTGGGAGGAATAGTGCACATCATTGATATAAGTTGGAGGAATAGTCCTCCGGTATCAGTGGGAGGAATAGTCCCCCGTCATTAATTTAAGTGGGAGGAATAGTGCCCAATCATTGGTGTCAGTGGGAGGAATAGTGCCCAATCATTGGTGTCAGTGGGAGGAATAGTGCTCCATCATTGGTTGGTGTCAGTGGGAGGAATAGTGCACATCATTGATATAAGTTGGAGGAATAGTCCTCCATCATTGGCGTCAATGGGAGGAAAAGTATCCCATTGTTGGTGTCAGTAAGAGGAGTAGTGCCCCAAGGGCCAGAAAAGACAAGCAAAGGGCCACATCCGGCCCCCAGGCCGCAGTTTGGAGACCCTCGCTCTACGGTATACTGTCAGGGGAAACACTTTAATGAAATGCATAATACATGAGTACTCAGTGTCCTTCTCTTGTCCCCGCAGACTGTTAGTGGACATGGTTCCTCGAGTCAGACAGACGCGTCACTACGAGATGTTTGAATAAAGCCGCATGGGGACTCTCCGTTGCCAACGGTGGCCACAAGTCACACACGGTGTTTTTCTTTCCCTACAAGTATTTCTGGCTACTATTACAGAACAACAAACTAAATATGACCGAGATGATCAAACTGACATTTGTGGGGCCAGCTCCTCGTGAAGGGTGTGCCCCTCCCCCAACTCCCCCCCCCCCCCCCCCAGTATGAAAGAGTTTCATTTTGGATCGTTCCAGCACAACCCCCTGCGTGAAAAGACTGGCGGAAGCAGCGGACTGTGTCCTGGCCTTTGCTTCATGTACAGAATAAGCGAACATCGAAAACATCTCTGACTGCGGATACGTCCCGCCTGAGTCACGCTCTGTAAGAGAACATTATAAACAGCCAATGACGCAAAGAGTATTTTTCTATATATATATATCTATACATACACTACCGTTCAAAAGTTTGGGGTCACCCAAACAATTTTGTGTTTTCCATGAAAAGTCACACTTATTCACCACCATACGTTGTGAAATGAATAGAAAATCAAGACATTGACAAGGTTAGAAATAATGATTTGTATTTGAAATAACATTGTTTTTACATCAAACTTTGCTTTCATCAAAGAATCCTCCTTTTGCAGCAATTACAGCATTGCACACCTTTGGCATCAGTCCACAACACTTTTTTCCAGTCTTCCTCTGTCCAATGTCTGTGTTCTTTTGCCCATCTTAATCTTTTTCTTTTATTGGCCAGTCTCAGATATGGCTTTTTCTTTGCCACTCTGCCCTGAAGCCCAAAATCCCGCAGCCGCCTCTTCACTGTAGATGTTGACACTGGTGTTTTGCGGGTACTATTTAATGAAGATGCCAGTTGGGGACCTGTGAGGCGTCCGTTTCTCAAACTAGAGACTCTAATGTGCTTATCTTCTTGCTTAGTTGTGCAACGCGGCCTCCCACTTCTTTTTCTACTCTGGTTAGAGCCTGTTTGTGCTGTCCTCTGAAGTGAGTAGTACACACCGTTGTAGGAAATCTTCAATTTCTTTGCAATTTCTCGCATGGAATAGCCTTCATTTCTAAGAACAAGAATAGACTGTCGCGTTTCAGATGAAAGTTCTCTTTTTCTGGCCATTTTGAGCGTTTAATTGACCCCACAAATGTGATGCTCCAGAAACTCAATCTGCTCACAGGAAGGTCAGTTTTGTAGCTTCTGGAAGGAGCTAGACTGTTTTTAGATGTGTGAACATGATTGCACAAGGGTTTGCTAATCATCAATTAGCCTTCTGAGCCAATGAGCAAACACATTGTACCATTAGAACACTGGAGTGATAGTTGCTGGAAATGGGCCTCTATACACCTATGTAGATATTGCACCAAAAACTAGACATTTGCAGTTAGAATAGTCATTTACCACATTAGCAATGTATAGAGTATATTTGTTTAAAGTTAGGACTAGTTTAAAGTTAGCTTCATTTAAAAGTACAGTGCTTTTCCTTCAAAAATAAGGACATTTCAATGTGACCCCAAACTTTTGAACGGTAGTGTATATATATGTGCGCACAATAATCTGAGGGACCCATTCCGGCACTTGTGTGCTTTCCCTTTATGCCAACACAGAAGACTTTTTAGTAGCACAAAGTACAAAGTTGTACCGTTTTATCAGTTACAAAGAGCACATTTATTAAAGGAGATCTCCAGGCAGAAAAGAGGGAACAAGAAATCCAAGAGGCTAAATGTCCCCATCTGTGAAATACTTTTATTGTGCAGCCAATCCTTACTTTTGCCAGTCTCATCTTTGCTCATATTGGCTCAATATGTCCTTGACCTTTAACCTATCGCTGTTCTTTTAATGGCAGAGTCATTTTAACCTAAACCCTTAATACTTAACCTGCATTCCAGTATTTATAATATTTATCTTTTGTGTTTATAAACTATTTGCATAGCTATTCGTCCTGCAAATGTTACTAGGCTATTTTCTCACTGGGTTGAATGTTATTCAATCATTAAAAATAGAGTGCTTTGGGAAAATACCACATGATGACCTTTAGATGGAGCCGACGATCACAGTAAATGTATATATATATATATATATATATATATATATATATATATATATATATATATATATATATAAATATTTAAATTTATTTACTCATAACATTTATTTATAACACAGAAAAGCAATCAGTCTAAGGGCCCATTCACACCACATGCAGTGGGATACATTTTATGACTGCACTCCAACTGCATAGCCAGCCCAAAATCCAGGTTATCCTATGGGTGTAGTGCACACTATTGCAGTGCTGGGGAATAAAAAAAAACAAAAACAAACCAGCAAGCTGCATTTTTCTGCACAGAAATGCACGCAAATGCATGAAAATGAACTGCAACGCAGATAAAAGCCCAAAGAAGAAAGAAGACGAAAATGACCTCACAGGAAAAGCAAGCTTTGGAAAAATGCACCGCAAATGTGCATAAAAGTGTGCGTCAAATGCACATGACCGCGCATGCCAAAACGTGCAGTTTCTGGTGTGAATAGGCCCTTAGGGGTGTATTTATTCAAACTTTGCAGAGCTACTTGTCCTGCAAACTGCACATATATTTGCTCTGTGTGAATGCCAGCACAATTGAATGTTACTAAGCAATTTTCTCTCCAGGTCAGATGTGGTTTTTTTTTCAACGGAATAGCAAAAACCTGGAAAATACCGCATAAGATGGAACTGATAGCCATAGTAAATAAGTAAGCAACAGCTCTATCTAGTGGCCATAATGTGGTATTTTCATGATTCATTTTATGAAGAATATTTAATCTGGAGAAAAAATAGCCTAATAACATTCGATTTTTTCCCCTTTTTGCACAGAATGAACTTACATGCAGTTTCAGAGGACAAATAGCTCTGTGAATTTTCTTATAAACGCACCTTGTGTGTTATAAAACACCGCAAGCCACACCCATAACCCTTGACCATAACACTAACCTTAACTTAAAGTGGTGCGCTGCTTGTCTGCCTCCCCCCCTCCGCTGCCACATTTGGCACCTTTTGGGGGGGGGGGGGAGCGGGTACCTGGTTTTTGACAGCTACCCGCTCCTACTTTTGGCTTACTTCGCTACTAGCTGGAAGTTCGGCCCCCTCCTCCCACCCCGCAGCCAGATTCGCGCATTCACAGTAGGTTTCCCTTAACCAAGATGGAGGCGCCAGCACCTGAGAGCCGATTCAAGAATCGGCTCAGGTGAGGACACTGCTGGATGCCTGGACAGGTAAGTCAGCAGCTACAGTGTTTGTAGCTGCTGACTTTAAATTTTTGGGGGCGAGAAGCCGAAACCCCGCTTTAATGCTTAACCCTAGCAATAAGCATCTAGGGTGCCTTACATACCTTATCAGGTGTGGAATGGTAATAGCGCTTTTCCAGCTCCTAATGCTGAAGCACTGCTGATCCTTTAATGCAGCTTAAAGATGAACTGCAGTCTGTTCACATAATTTGGAATAAAAACCTCTTTGCCATTCTGAAGCTTCCCTCCAACCACTTTGCATATTATTTTATATATACTGTGATTCTGTACTTGCCAAATATGCTGCAGAAATCTCCCTCCACTGAGTCTGGCTGCATCCATTTTAACTGTGGGCAGCTGAAGCTGCTCTGTGTTCACTTCCTGGATTTACACAGAGGCACACCTCCAGCTTTGCAGCTCTCATTGGCCCTCCTATGACTCATCCCCCCTCCTTTCCTAATATATATATATATATATATATATATATATACACACACATACACACTGATTGTTTATTTGTTATGTTTTTTACTTTGTTTCAGAGCAGATATATATATATGGCAGGCAATCTCTCTCTCTCTCTCTCTCTCTCTCTCTCTCTCTCTCTCTCTCTCTCTCTCTCTCTCTCTCTCTCTCTCTCTCTCTCTCTCTCTCTCTCAGAGAGTGAGCGAGAGAGCTGTGCATGATGTCATAAGTCTAGGCTTTTTACCAGACAAGAAACAGGAAGTGGGCTGTATAAGGTATTTACTGGCAGAAAAAAAATGTTTTACTATGCAAAGTTAAAATAACAACAAGGGCAGAAGATTTAATAGACGGAAAGATGAAAAAATGACTGAAGTTCTGCTTTAAGTACCCCGCGTCCCGTTTAGTTTTGGGGTCTAAAAGCTTGAACTCTGCATGGCATCCAAACAACCTCCTTCTTCTTTTTTCCAAGTCCTGAAATACAAGACCGTCAGAAAGATTTATGCCACAGATTTGTGCCTGCTCTTACACTATGAGCCTGATACGAAATTTCAGCTGTGTAGGGTATGATGGGAATTAAATTGGGATTCAAGATAATTACACTTTAACACAAAGAAAAAAAAATATTTTTAACTATTAAAATACATTTCTATTTTATTTATGTATTTCATCTAACTACCTGTCTATCGCTAGGACGTCACATTTACCTGTAGTCCGGGTAACTGACAAACCTGCAGTGAAGTGATGTGGAATATTTGGACCTTTAGGATTTGTATGGCCCAGAGAGAACCTCCTCTGATCTGTAGCTAAAGATTTTCAGAATGAGTAATTGCATGTCTAGGACTGCCATCTTGTGGCCAATTAACAAACTGCAGTTTTTAATGTTTCTTTTTTGCTAGTTCTTTAGTTATGGTAGTAACAAAGCAAACAATATAAATTAGAGAAATAAAATAATCCAGTAAAATATCCGAACAGCTTACCAGGTAAATATTGCATGAGCAATTAAAAAGAACCTGTCAAAAAGTGTCACATCAAGGTAGATCCCATCCAAAGGTAGATGCTGCCATTGATCAACTCCCTGGCTAATTCTAAGGCAGATCTGCAGCCTCACATACAGCCCCAGATTTACCACCATCAATGGAAGCTGTATGTTAAGGATATGACACCTAATTGTTGCCTTAGCAGAAAACTTTAATTGCTAAGAGAATAAATATTATGAACATTGTAAAGCTTGTACGATATTACAGGCAATTGCTGAGCTCATCATGGGTGACAGGAGGGAGTACACGCTGGGTATGTGCAGCTCAAAGGAACAGGACAGTGCTCCTTTCCATGACACTAGGGGGTGCTGGTCCCAACAGCTGCTCCATCCCTACTGTAGCAACCCTCTGACATGCAGGATAGTACCTCCAGAGGCAGGGCCTGGCTAGCATTTCACCCCAGGGATGAGTCCATGGCTAAAATGGGGGGGGGGGGGAACCGAGAAAGGATATTGGATAAATAAACTTGAACCCATCTAAGCCCCCGCTAAAATCCCCCTTACATCACAGTCCTCTTGCAGGGTGGTGTAGTTTGGAGACCCCTGGACAAGAACATATGTCACCAGCACACCAAGCATTTATTAAAGCAAAACTGTGTAAGTGCAGCCTTTAAAAACGGAACTTCAGTCATTTTTTCAACTTTCCATCTATTAAATCTTCTGTCCTTGTTGTTTAAACTTTGGATAGTAAAACATTTTTTAATTTTTTTTCTGCCAGTAAATACCTTATACAGCCCACTTCCTGTTTCTTCTGGTAAAAAAAAAAGTCTAGGCTTATGACATCATGCACAGCTCTCTCTCAATCTCATGAGAGTTTGTCAGAAAGGGAGGGGGCATACAAGAGAAGCAGGTCTAACTAGTTATTGTTTTTTCTGTAGATGTATTTAAGATAGGAGTAATGCTGTTAATTTGAGTTTGAATGGATTCGTTGGAACTCATATGAATGATGGATTAATGAAATTGTTTATTTCTCTATATGTATGACAACTAAAATAAAATAAAATAAAAAAAGAAAGGGAGGGGGGGGTGAGTCATAAGAGGGCCAATCAGAGCTGCAGAGCTGGAGGTGTGTCTCCTGTGTGTCTGTGTAAATCCAGGAAGTGAACATGGAGCAGCTTCAGCTGCCCACAGTTAAAATAGATGCAGCCAGACTCAGTGGGGGGAGATTTCTGCAGCACATTTGGCAAGTACAGAATCACAGTATATATAAAATAATATGCAAAGTGGTGGGAGGGAAGCTTTAGAATGGCAAAGATGTTTTTATTACAAATTATGTGAGCAGACTGCAGTTCCTCTTTAAGCTCCTTTTCATATTTTCCAGACTTTCAGTGTCAGGACCTGAATCACCTGCTGGTGGCACTGTGGTTCCCTGGGCGGAGGGTTGTAATTCCAGTGTCCACCAGTGGGTGTCTCACAGCAGCCAACAGATCCCAGTAATCATTTTCTACCTGATGCTGGCTGCTGGGAGGGTATTTAGCAGACTGCAGTTCCTCTTGCAGAACTCCTTTACAACATAAGTGTGATCACTAGTGTGTCATCAGCCTTTGTCAGAGCTGAAAAAAAATACTTTTAAATCCAGCACAAAGTAAAGTGGACATATTGCTGCCAGTCATATCCCAGCTACAGGAGCAGTAGATCAGCATCCAACACCTCAATTTGTAGACCAGAGATCTTCTTTAATAATAACACAAGACGAACACCGAAATACAGTCACATCCTGGCCCGGTGTCCTAAAAACTCAACCTTTACAAAGCTGTCTCTGTAGAATCAGAATTTCCTGGCAAGTGGCCTCTTCGGAAGTTTGTAACGTTGTCTTTGAAAGGTGATACAATGGCTTCTGTTGTGTGTATTGTGACTGTATGTAGAGGGTTCTCATTGTACAGACGTGTAATTACTTTACATATATATATATATTTTCCGTGATGTATTATATACAGGGTCTTATAATGCAATTCGAGGGACTAAAGCAATACAGAAATTACCCAGATAATATATGTCTTATGTATTGTACAATGCATTAGCATAAAGCACAAATCTGTTTTTTTTTAAATTAATAATAACTTGTTAAATAATAAAATATATTCAGTATAAGCACAGAGGAAGAACTTTAAAGGCATATGCCGCCTTTATTTGAATTTAGAAAGGAAAATTAAATGGAAATCCTTAATTATTGGACTTCCTGATTGGGTAAGGCTCCTGTGTGGTATCATGGAGGGGATTCACTTCCTACAGCTCCATAGCATGGAACACATTGGGGTTGATCTACTAAAGCTGGAGAGTGTAAATCTGGTGCAGCTCTGCATGGTGGCCAATCGGCTTAAAACCTCAGCTTGTCCAATTAAGCTTTGACAATAAGCCCATGTTCACATTGGGCCGATTTGACATGTCAAATCGCATGCCAAATCGGAGCCTATTGCCGGCAATGGCACTGTCCGAATCTGTGCCACGCCGACTTTGCCGCGCCGCACCGATTCCCAAAAGTAGTTTCTGCACTACTTTTGGTGACTTGGGGGGCGTGGGATTTAAATAGACATCTGTGCATGAACCCGCACAGATGTCTGTCAAATCGCTCCTGAAGTTGGACTGAAATTCTGGTTAGAAATCGTGTGAGTTCAGCTGAACTTGCACGATTTCAAACCTGCCCTTGCAGTGAACATGGGCTAAAACTGGGAAGCTGATTGGTTTCTATGTAGACCTGCACCAGATTTTGCACTCTCCAGTTTCAGTACATCTCCCCCCAGTGTTGCTCTATCCTGCACTTGTGATTAGAGGAGTGAAGCCTGACCACAAAAAAGACATTGCCAAAGAAAATTGATGCAATACCAGGTTTCTCCAGTTGGTGGAGCTTAAAGCCAATGCTATAACTATAATCTTTTTCTCAAGCAAAACAGGGGCCCCAAGAAAGGTGGGATGTATTAAACCCTCCAATGTACTACAATGAGTGGTCCTGAAGAAGTTTTTTTTTAATTTTTTATTATTTTATCATTTCTTTTTTGTGTCCTTCTGCAGTTTTTACCAAAATATACTATTTGAAAATATAACAAAAAGTCAACTGTATTGTTCAGAATTTTCCTTAAACTTGTAATTTGCTCTTCAATAATGAAATGAAGAATGTGATGGGTTGCTTTGAGAGGATTCTTCTTTCAGGCAGTTTCACAAAAGACGCCCATCGTTTTGTGTTGCTGTCTTTCCTCTTTCTGCCTCCTACACTCCAGGGTAGTGCAGCTATGCAGCCAAGTTTATGATATGAAAACGGCATTGAAAGGCATAGGAGGAAGTTATAAGTAAAATGCAGTAGATGTGAAATAGAACATTGATCTGAATGTTCAAGAAGAAAAAATGTGAACCTAGGCTGCCTGGCCTCTCCGTTATTGTAGTCATTATTTTAGGACGTGGTCATGCAAAATTTGCTTGGTGACATCAGATCAGCCCTTTGTTGGGTAATCTCATGCTACTTAACAATCAATGTGTTGCTTGATCGCTGTGTTGGCGATTCTTCTCCAGAAGGTTTGCTAAATAAGGCTCTTCAAAAACTCCCAGATGCTCAAAGGGGAAAGATTTCCCAAAACAGCTAAATACTAATACTTATATGAAGGGAAAAAGGGGCGAAGAGCCAAAAAGGCCCTAATTCGGACTTTACTGGCAAAATGGAGAAGAGTATAAAAAAAAATAATAATACTTTATTAATAATGAATCATAACAGACAAGACAAGTAGAGAAAGAATTAAAAGCATACAATACACATATGGTGGTCATAAGTGTCTAGTGTAAACAGAAGGTTAACCCCAAATGGACAGCAATGAGCCCCTGTGCGTCAACGCGTTTCGCTATTTTGCTTTGTCAGGACACACTTGGGGGTAGTTTAAAGGAACAGGTCTCACTATCAAAGATAAAACAAATAAATAAGACATTGTATTTGATTTGTTTTACCTTTGATAGTGGGGCCTGTTCCTTTCAACTACCCCCAAGTGTGTCCTGACGAAGCAAAATAGCGAAACGCGTTGATGCACAGGGGCTCACTGCTGTCCATTTGGCGTTAACCTTCTGTTTACACTAGACACTTATGACCACCATATGTGTATTGTATGCTTATAATTCTTTTTCTACTTGACTTGTCTGATATAATTCATTGTTAATAAAGTATCAATTTTATTATACTCTTGTCCATTTTGCCTGTAAAGTCCGCATTAGGGCCTTATTGGCCCTTCACTCCCTTTTCCCTTCACGTTAATTTTATACGGATGTGGCCTTAGGAGTGTTATCTCAATTTCTGTGATATTTATATGACTTATCTGCAAGTTTTATTTTTTTTTTATTGCTGTTTTAGAGTGCATTTCCACTTTTGCAGTCAAATTTGAGAAAACCCTACTATATATTTCTGCATGTATGCAGCATACATGTTTTTTTTTTTATATATTTCCTACCTTTAGGGGGGAAGGTGTCATGGCAGACTGCCAGCATTTCCAAACCAATTCTGTCCCAATAGAAAAACTTGTATTTCATTTAGAGTAAGGGAAGGTTATATCCCCTGTCAGGTTTTTTTTCCACCTGTTCTGTTCTGGTGACAACCCAAAATTTGAGATTTTCTTTCATTTTAACTGTTGGTGATAACAGTCACCAGGACAAATCGAGAAGGTGAATCTCCCCAGGGTGAAGGTGAATCTCCCCAGGGTGAAGGTGAATCTCCCTAATAAGGTCACAGACAGCAATAAAAATCTGACAGGTGCTCTAATCAGGGCTTTTTTTTCAGCACGAATGTGGGGGAACGCAGTTCCACCACCTCCAGCACTGAATGTCTGTAATTGTAAGAGGTGCTGAGGTGTGCAGGAGGGTCTATTGTTGCTGACTGCTAGGGGATCTGTTGTCGCTGGGGGAGGGGGGTCTATTGTTCCTGCAGGGGTATATTGTTGCTGGTGGAGGATCTATTGCTGCTGGGAGGGTCTTATGTTGCTGGGGGGTGGTCAGATGTTGCTTGGAGGGACCCACTGTTGAGGGGGGTGTATGGTTTCTAGCTGCTGTAGGGTCTATTGATGCTGGTTGCTGGGAGATTTATTTTATTGCTGGTGGGAGTCTATTGTTGCTGGGTCGCAGGGGATTTTGTTGCAGGGGATTATATTGTCGCTGGCTGCAGAGGATCTATTTTACTGCTTTTCTTACTATCATTAACAAATTCTATAAAAATTATTTAGCAACACAAAATGATTCTTGGTTCTGTGTTCTCTAGAAGGGGCGGTACAGGGAGATGAGTAGGGGGTGAAACCAAGGGATGGTACTTGGAGGTGGGTAGGGGCGGACACAAAGGTTGACTTAGAGGGGGGGGGGGGGGGACCTGCATCTATTCTCTGAGGAAAAAAGACCTGGTTCTTATCCCCCTCCTCTGCCCTATCCAAAACGAAAACAAAAATTGCCTTTAGTTATACTTTAAACCTTTGTGAGGGCAGTTTTCAACTAATAATGAGATCTGCCAGCACAGTACAGAGTTCCTTATGGCAAACACAGTAGCCCAGCCCCATCATAAGACAATTAAGTAGGATTTTTCAGTGCTGGAGTTTCCATAAGAGCATCTGAAAAAAAGGTTAGCTGCCAAGTTATGCTGTGTGAGTGGGAACATGTAACAAATATAAAGTAGGTGTTATCCCAATTTTGGCTGCAAAAGTGGAAATGGACTTTAAGCATCTTTAGAATAGTTTGTTGCATTTGCACATATACCAGACAGACATTCCAGAGTAGAGAGCAGATTGATTTCTCCATTTAGAGCAGAATAGGGGTCAGAATCTGATCGGTGGCGGGTATTTTGTCGGGGACCCTAGCAGGAGGATTGAACTGCTCCCCCCCTCCCCGGCATAGCTATGACATGCTACTTGTGTCACTGGACTGCGACTTCACATCTATCCCTACAGACTTTCAGTTCCATGCTCCCCCTAGTGGAGCTTCCATAGAAACACATGGGCTGGCCACATTAGGTCACATCCAGGCTTTGGGAAAGGAAGATCCCAGACAACAGTGAAGATCCACCGAGGAATCAAACCCATCCCATCTATAATGGGGAACTCTATTTGGGGAATTTTTTTTTTTCTTTTGAGGGACAGGCTGTCTGCCCACATTTATTGTACAAGTCTCAGCAGGATATTCTAGAACAGACAGTTCATTAGGAGCCAGAAATCCCGGCTTTCATCAACTCTGCAGGACCTCCCATTTTAGAAGCAAAAAGTGATTCTTGCTCAACTTGGTAAAATATTTCTGAAAATCGAATTTATTTTTAATTGTACCTATGAGTAACATTTACAGCGTATTCCCCCCAATGTAATGTATATGGTATATTTTAATGTCTTCCTTTATGAGGGTGCATTGGACTCTTTGCTGTAAGGGGGGTTTGCGATGAACAATGGGTTGTCCACCTCCGAGGAAACAAAGGGAAGAATCTGCAGTCTTTGAACAATAAATATTTATTCAAAAATGTGATCCTTTGTCCACGTTGTTGTCTCTTCTTTGCCGTTGGCTGTATCTATTATGTCTTACTACGTTTTTGTTTTTCATATATTGATCATTTATTATAGGTATTTATACAGCCCTGACAATTTATGCAGCACTTTACATATTGTACACTCACATCAGCCCCTGCCCTCAAGAAGCTTACAATCTAAGGTACCTATCCCACAAGTGGCGGGTGGTGCTCAAAATTTTTGGGGGGGTGCAAACTGAAAAATTCTGAAAAATACTTTAAAAAAAAAAACATCAATTGCAGCCACTGTGCCCATCAAATGCAGCCACTTTGCCATCAACTGCAGCCTGTGCCCATCATATGCAGCCATTGTGTCCATCATGTGCAGCCACTTTGCCATCAAATGCAGGCTGTGCTCACCAAATACAGCCACTGTGTCTATCATGTGCAGCCACTGTGCCCACCAAATACCCAAATACAGCCAGTGTGCCCACCAAATACAGCCACTGTGCCCATCATATGCAGCCACTGTGCCCACCGACCCCCCCCCACTCGTGGCTCTGGCAGCACCCCCAACCCCCCCATGGCTCTGACAGACCCCCCTGGCACCTACCGCCAGGCAGCAGCTCCTCTCCAAGTGCACCAGAGCTGCGGCGACCTCCGCACCAGCGTTTGTCTCCTCTGCTCCTCTTCCTAAGCGCCAGGCATCCAATAGGGTGGCCTGGCGCTTTGGCCAATCAGGAAACAGGTCTGACGCCCTGCCTCCTGATTGGTGGGGAGGAAGGTTAGTGTGAAAATCGTGAAAATGAATTCGCTATCGTCACACAATTGGGCGGGATCACTCTGCGCCCCAAGCCCACCCTATTTTGAAACCTATTAGAGCCTCTGGCTCTAATCAGGTGCTTCAAAAAGTACCACCCCCTCCTGCCCCCGCCATAGGAATCCATGCGTCCGGTGTCCTAAAAGGGGCCGGGCGCATGGATGGGGGGGCGGCGCCCGTGCGCCCACAATGCATGGGCCGCCACTGTATTCCACATACATGCACATACTAGGAATAAAGAATGTGTGTTAAGTCAATGCTCAGTAGGAGAGAATGGCAGCTAGCACCAGGGGTCAATATGCTAAACACCCCTGCAAGGTGAGGTAAGTAAATAAATACAGTGGGGAAAATATTTATTTGATCGCCTGCAGATTTTATAAGTTTGCCCACTTACAATGAAATGAAGGGTCTATATTTGTTTTTATCATAGGTGTATTTTAAATGATAAAGACAGATAATCAACCAAAAATCCAGAAAAAACACGATACAAAATGTTATAAATTTAGTTGCAGTTCAGTGAGTAAAATAAGTATTTGATCTCCTACCAACCAACAATAATTCTGGCTCCCACAGACTGGCTACAGTATGTGCTCATGTGGTACACAGATTAGTCCTAACAACAACGCTCTGGGTCTGGAGCTCCATGCAAGATTTCCCCTCATGGGGTAAGGATGGTCATGAGAAAAGTGAGAGATCAGCCCAGAACTACACAGGAGGAGCTTGTGAATGGTATCAAGGCAGTTGGGACCACAGTCACCAAACAAACCATTATTAACACAATACGACACCATTGATTGAAATCCTGCATGCGCAAGGTCCCCTTCCTCAAGAAGGCACATGTACAGCCCGTCTGAAGTTTGCCAGTGAACATCTAGATGATTCAGAGAAGGTTTGGGAGAAAGTGCTGTGGTCAGATGAGACCTAAATTGAGCGCTTTGGCAGTAACTTGACTCGCCGTGTTTGGAGGAAGAAAAATGCTGACTATGACCCCAAGAACACCATCCCTACAGTGGAGGTGGAAACATGATGCTTTGGGGCTGTTTCTCTGCTAAAGGTACAGGGTGACTTTGCCGCATTGAGGGGCCAATGGACGGGGCCAGGTATTGCAAAATCTTGGATGAGAACCTTCTTCCCTCAACCAGATCACTGAAGATGGGTCATGGATGGGACTTTCAGCAAGACAATGAGCCAAAACATACCACCAAGGCAACAAAACAGTGGCTCAAGAAGAAGCACATTAAGGTCATGCAGTGGCCTAGCCAGTCTCCAGACCTTAATCCTATAGAAAATTTATGGAGGGAGCTGAAACTTTGAGTTGCCAAGCGACAGCCAAGAAACCTTAAGGATTTAGAGAAGATCAGTAAAGAAGAGTGGACCAAAATCCCTCCTGAGATGTGAAGGGTGTCAGGCAGTGATTAGAATGTGAATTAAAAAGTGAAGATCTATGCCATGGGAGAGCAAACAGGAGAAAGTGAAGGGGGGAGGAGGATCGGTGTGATAGAGAAGGTGTACAGGACGTGCATTGCATGGAGAGAGGGGAAATAAAGTTGGAGGTTGAAGGTGCTGCTGTAGAGTCACTCAGGACACTGCAAATAGCATAGCAGGTGCCCCTTCTGCCCCCCTTCTCCCTCCAGTCCTGGCCCTGCAGCATGTACTGTATCTGGAGATTTCTGTGTGATCCCTCTGTGTGCATTGCTGGATGCCGAGTCCGTGTCACTGTCACAGGGAGATGAATGGACTGCTGCCTCGGCACGGACCTATCGCTCCCTGTCTGCCCTGAGCCCGCCACCGTTCTACCGCTGCTGATTTCTATCACTTGCTGAAGGGGACAGGCAGAGTGTGAGCCAATGACGTTGTGGATCCAATAAAAGCCCCGCCCTACGGACCCGCCAATAAATAACATCCACAGGAAACCTAATGCTAGAGGTGGAGTGTTGGGGCGCAGAGCTCATAGCCCCAAGGACACTGTAAACTATGCCAATAGAGCTTCTTAGCCCCAATCACGTGTTTACAAACGTGTCATGCCTCCAATACCACCCCTGTGTCCGCCGCCCTTAACACACACACTTAAAAGGGACACATTTTTAAAAAAAAAATTTGGGGGGGGGGGGTGGCGATGCCCCTGCACCCCCTATTGACGAGCCGCCACTAGGGCCAACCTAAGGCCTCAATGTCCCTTCTTCTTTCAAACGAGCCGCCACTAGTTGTGGCACCACCACCATCCAAGGCCCAATTTTTCTGCCCCTGTTTAACAGGGGCATGTAATTACGATTCACAGCAAGGCCCGTTCCTACGCCCAACAAGAGTAACTGAGGGCTTACAGTGTTCTGGTACCACCAACACCTAAGGCCCAATTTTCTGCAGAGTGGATATAGGGCAGACCATATAGTATACAGGCGATACTCGAAAAATTAGAATATCGTGCAAAAGTTAATTGATTTCACTAATGCAACTTAAAAGGTAAAACTAATATAGGAGATAGACTCATTACATGCAAAGAAAGATAGTTCAAGCCGTGATTTGTCATAATTGTGATGATTATGGCTTACAGCTCATAAAAACCCCAAATCCACAAACTCAGAAAATTAGAATATTACATGCAATCAATAAAACAAGGATTGTACATAGAACAATATCGGACCTCTGAAAAGTATAAGCATGCATAGGTACTCAGTACTTGGTTTGGGCCTCTTTTGCAGCAATTACTGCCTCAATGTGACGTGGCATGGAAGCTATCGGCTGAACTGCTGAGGTGTAATGGAAGACCAGGATGCTTCAATAGCAGCCTTCAGCTCTTCTGCATTGTTCGGTCTAATTTCTCATCTTCCTGTTGGCAATGCCCCATAGATTCTCTATGGGGTTCAGGTCAGGCGAGTTTTCTGGCCAATCAAGCACAGTAATCCCACGGTCATTGAACCAGGTTTGGTGCTTTTGGTAGTGTTGGCAGGTGCCAAGTCCTGCTGGAAAATGAAGTCAGCATCCCCATAGAGCTCGTCTGCGGAAGGAAGCATGAAGTGCTCCAAAATCTCCTGGTAGACGGCTGCGTTGACCCTGGACATAATGAAGCACAGTGGACCAACACCAGGAGATGACACGGCTCCCCAAATCAACACAGACTGTGGAAACTTCACACTGGACTTCAAGCATCTTGCAGTGTGTGCCTCTCCATTCTTCCTCCATACTCTGGGTCCTTGGTTTCCAAATGAGATGCAAAATTTACTCTCATCAGAAAAGAGGACTTTGGACCACTGAGCAACAGACCAGGTCTGTTTTTCTTTAGACCAGGTAAGACGCTTCTGACGTTGTTTGTTGTTCAGTAGTGGCTTGACAAGAGGAATACGACATTTGAAGCCCATGTCCAGGATCTGTCTGTGAATCATAGAACAAAGAATCCCCCTTCGATTGAGACTTTGACAGACCCCCAGACCCATTCAAGTAAAAAAATATATTTTATTGATCTACTTTAAAAAAGTAGACAGAGTCATTCCTAGGGAATCCATACATGTACACAACATTTACAACTGTTTACAACTCTCAAAATCCCTGATGAAGGTACCAGAGTTACCGGAAAAGCGTCGGGTATCGGGGTACACCATCCCAATGAGAGTACATTAACTATTGTCACCCTGTATATTTTCTCTGTTTCAGATTTTGTCTCTATGCTGTATGGAATGATTTTTTTGATTTTTTATATACTGTATACTATAGACGCTCCTACGTTTTTTTTTAAAGTAGATCAATAAAATATATTTTTTTACTTGAATGGGTCTGGTGGTCTGTCAAAGTCCCAATCTAAGAGGGATTCTTTGTTCTATGATTTATTACGTAAGGGATGGGACCACCACACTCCATATGTGTCATGATGGAAGCCCCCTTTCCTGCCAGGATCTTGCCAGGCACCGCCTGCTCGCCCACGGAGCCGATGTGAGTGCCCGGTGGTCGCCGCCATCTGTTCATACTCTATATGAACAGACGATCTGTCTGTTCTCCCCTCAGAGAACCAGAAACTGTGTGTTTACACACACAGTTCTCGGTGTGCCCCGAGCGATCGCGGGAGCCCGACGGTGATCGCGACCACCGGGCACTCACATCGTCTCCAGAGTATGAACAGACAATCTGTCATCTCCCCTGCACAGTCCCCATCCCCCTTCAGTTAGAACATGTTAAAACATGTACTAGGACACACTTAACCCCTTCACTGCCCCCTAGTGGTCAACCCCTTCACTGCCAGTGACATTTTTACAGTAATCGATGCAATTTTATAGCATTGATTGCTGTAAAAATGCCAATGGTCCCAAAAATGTGTCAAAATTGTCCGACGTGTCCCCCATAATGTCGCAGTCCTGATAAAAATCGCAGATCGCCACCATTACTAGTAAAAAAAAAAAATTAATAATATAAAAGCCATAAAACCATCCCCTATTTTGTAGACGCTATAACTTTTGCGCAAACCAATCAATATACGCTTATTGAAATTTTTTTTTACCAAAAATATGTAGAAGAATACACATCGGCCTAAACTGAGGGAAAAAAAATGTTTTTTTATATATATTTTTGGGGATAGTTATAGCAAATAGTAAAAAATATTGAGTTTTTTTTCAAAATTGTAGCTCTTTTTTGTTTATAGCGCAAAAAATAAAAACCGCAGAGGCGATCAAATACCACCAAAAGAAAGCTCTATTTGTGGGAAAAAAAGGATGTCAATTTTGTTTGGGTGCAACGCAACGCAACCGCGCAATTGTCAGTTAAAGCGACGCAGTGTGGAATCGCAAAAAGTGCTCTGGTCAGGAAAGGGGTAAAATCTTCGGGGCTGGTGGTGGTTAAAGGCTCAGGAACCCTTTGCAGGTGTTATGGCTTAATTAGCTGATTAGAGTGGGACACTTTGAGCCTAGAACATTGCACCTTTTCACAATATTCTAATTTTCTGAGATTGTGGAATTGGGGTTTTCATGAGCTGTAAGCCATAATCATCACAATTACGACAAATCACGTCTTGAATTATCTTGCTTTGCATGTAATGAGTCTATCTCATGTATTAGTTTCACCTTTTAAGTTCCATTAGTGAAATAAATTAACTTTTACACGTTATTCTAATTTTTCGAGTATCACCTCTACTGCTGTTATAGTGTATATTATATTATAGAGTATATAGTGCCTGGGGGACCCCCCACTCCATTTTTCTTTAAAATTTGAGTGCGGGGTTCCCCTTAATATGGACTTTGAGGGGGACATCCACGCCATTATTTTTGGTATTTTGGGTATTTTTATCTATATTGCCGGGATCCAACAATACATTACAGCCGCAAACACTTTTGAATTACATTTTTTCCTTTAGAAATGTAATTTTGCTGTGGCACGGTTATAAACATGGGAAAGATGCGCTACTTTACAGGCATACTATAGACACCCCCCAGGCACGATATTTAATAAAGGAATATTTCATATTTTTATTGTTTCACTTTAAGCATTATTAAAATCACTGCTCCCGAAAAAAAGGACATTTTTAAAACTTTTTTTTGCATTGATCCATGTCCCCTGGGGCAGGACCCAGGTCCCCAAACACTTTTTATGGCAATAACTTGCATATAAGCCTTTAAAATGAGCACTTTTGATTTTTCACATTCGCGTTCCATAGACTTCAACGGTGTTTGCACAAATTTTTTTGCCCGTTCGCATGTTCTGTTGCAAATAGGCACTCTGGGGAGATCTCAAATGTGCAGTTCATGCAAGACAGCCCAAGAATTTACAGGAACTGGAGGCATTTTTTGCCAATAGGAATGGGCAGCTTTACCATCTGAGAAGCTAAAGAGCCTCAGCCACAAATACCACAAAAGACTTCAGGCTGTCATTGATTGCAAACCCAAATATCACCCTGTAAAAGTAGCCGTGATATCATTACTGTGCTGTACATAGCAGCCCAGTAATGTACCTGTACAAGTTTGACCCGGACGTTCTGGGTTTTGCAACTTGTGCCCAGGTTTCTCTCCACCTTGAAACCCGGTCACAACATACCTCAGGAATTCCTGGCGGCTTCGCCTTGCTCTTACTGTTCTATGTGCTTTCTGCTCTGCCTTCTACCCGCCGGCGTCTGAGGTTCAAGGAAGAATACACAGGACAAATGTATTTGGACAATGTTTTACTTATCCCGGAGTTCAGCTTTAAGTCCTGTAATGTCGCGTACACACGAGCGGACTTTCCGGCAGAATAAACTCTGACAGTTTTTTTCGACGGAGTTCTG
This sequence comes from Lithobates septentrionalis, assembly GCA_037952835.1. Classification (NCBI taxonomy): domain Eukaryota; kingdom Metazoa; phylum Chordata; class Amphibia; order Anura; family Ranidae; genus Lithobates; species Lithobates septentrionalis. The sequence continues at coordinate 101,818 of JBBDGP010003962.1, read as the reverse complement.
CTGAAACGGACTTGCCTACACACGATCACACCAAAGTCCGATCGTTTAGAACGCGATGACGTACGACGGAACTAGAAAAAGGAAGTTCAATAGCCAGTAGCCAATAGCTGCCCTTGAGTCGTTTTTGGTCCGTCGGAATAGCATACAGACGAACGGTTTTCCCGATAGGAATTTATTCCGTCGGAAAGATATTTAAAACATGTTCTATTTCTAAGGAAGGTCCGTCAGAATTTTCGAAAGAAGAAGTCAGATGAAGCCCACACACGATCGGAATGTCCGATGGGATAATTCCGTCGGACCTTTTCTGCCGGAAAGTCCGGTCGTGTGTACGCGGCATAAGTTGCCTCCATGGATAAGACTTGTTTTTCCAGAACATCCCACAGATGTTCAATTGGACTGAGATCTGGAAAATTTGGAGGCCAAGTTAACACCTTAAACTCATTGTTGTGTTACTCAAACCATTCTTAAATTCGTCAGACCAGGCCACTGTCTTCCATTGCTCCGTGCTCCAGTTCTAGAGCTCACGTACCTATTGTAGGCGGTTTTGGCTGTGGACACAGATCAGCATGGACTCCCTGACTGGTATGCGACTACACAGCCCCATACACAACAAACTGTGACGCACGCTGTGTTCTGACACTTTTCTATCGGAACCATCATTAACTTTTTCAGCAATCTGAGCAACAGTAGCTCTTCTATTGGCACAGGCCAGCCTTCAATACCTACCTTACTGGTTCCTCGGTTCTCCTTCCTTGAACCACTTTTGGTAGGTCCTGACCACTGCAGATTGGGAACATCCCAGAGCTGCGGTTTTGGAGTTGCTCTGACCCCGTCGTCTGGCCATTACAATGTGGCCCTTGTCAGAGTCTCTCATATATTCATACGCTTGCCCGTTTTTTCTGCTTTCATCCCATCAACTTCAGGGATAACATGTTCATTCGCTGCCTATTCTATTCAACCCACTTTAATCTGCCATTGTAATGAGATAATTAATGTTATTCACTTTAACTGTCAGTGGTCATGATGTTATGGCTGATCGGTGTATATCAACCGGCTATACACCAAAACAAAGTTTAAGAAACCAATACACGATTATAGGTTTACTCAGCTGCTGACCTGGAACAGGCCTGTAGGCAGAGAAGTATTCAGAGATCTCATATGCAGCACATAGGTAATCCGGGTCACTGACCCACCTAGTAGTGAAGGAAGGATGACTATGACACCTTCATGAACAAATTAACATTGAGAATTTCTATATATCTATCCTAACTGTCTCCTCTTCACAACGTCGCCTTGCAACTCCAGCATTCAGCCTGCCTTTAGCTGTGACCAGAACACTATTGGAGATTTTTTTTTTTTTTTTTAAGCAGTGAATCTGCTACTCTGCAGGTGAATCTTTCAGATCTCTGTTTAAATTGACAGTGACTGATTCTCCACCAGAGCATGTTGGGTGAAATCTATCTTCAGGGGCAAAATTACAATTGTGTGGTGATTGAGCGCCATCTTGTGGACATAAATTATATTTCAACACTAGCTGCTTCCAGTTATATTTCTTGATGGTTTTTTTTTGGGTTTTCTTGTTTTTTTTTGGCTGCTTAACTACTTGACCTCTGCAAGATTTACCCCCCCCCCCCCTCATGACCAGGGCTTTTTTTGCTGTATGCCACTGCGTTACTTGAACTGACAATTGCGTGGTCATGCAACACTGTACCCAAATAACATTTGTAATTTTTTTCCCACAAACAGAGCTTTCTTTTGGTGGTATTTGATCAAATGTTTATTTATTTTTTGAGCTATAAGCAAAAAAAACAAACAAAACTGACAGTTTTGAGAAAAAAAAATATTTTCTGCTTTAAACATATGCAATAAAAGAAAAAATGTAAAAAAAAAAATTGAATTTCTTTAAAAATGTGGGCCAATATGTATTCTGCTACATATGTTTGGTAAAAAAAATCCCAATAAGTATATATTGATTGGTGGTTGCAAAACTTATAGTGTCTACAAACTATGGGATATATACTGGAATTTTTCTTTTCTTATAGTAGTAATGGCGGCGATCAGTGACTTATAGCAGGACTGTCATATTTTTGTTTTTTTGTTTGTAGCATAAAAAATAAAAACAAGCAACTTTTCAAAAAAAAAAATTTTTTTTTTACTTTCTGCTATACATACCCAATGAAAAAAAAAATCAAATTTCTTCATCAATTTAGGCCATTATGTATTCAGCGTATATTGATTGGTACAAACTATGGGATATTTTTATTTATTTTTTATTAGTCCAGTCCCGGAAAAGGAGGAGGAGGAGTTCTTGGACCAAAAATTAGTTGCTTTATTAATCGTGACCAATTACATCATATACCTTTGCTGCGGGAGCTCCAGGAGAATAAGCCGGATGATATTCAGAATTATCTCCGGATGACGGACCCCTGCTTTCACCAACTCTTGGCATTGGTGACACCCTATATTAAGAAGCAGGACACATGCATGAGGCTTTTATTTTATATTTTGGTTGAATAATAATTATTTGATTTGGTATATTTTCTATATTTTTTGGATGCATAGAATGCACTTTTTGGTTAAGTTCTATTGGCAGATAGCATGTCTAATTTTATTTGTTTCCTTTTTTTAATGCACAATAAAAAAATTATGGAGAATAATACTTGGCTATGTGTTTTACTTCAAATGACAGTTTGGGAGTAGGCAGTTACATTTTCATAAAATACAATGTAAAATTAACAAGGAACACCAACATAGTTGTATCTTTGATCTTAAAAACTACGGGATAATGGTGCTGTAGTAACTTGCACAAAAAAAACAAAAAACAAAAAAAAGCATATTATTGTTCTTGATATCACTAGAAAAAAAAAACCTTTGAAAATGTGTCTGCACAACTCCATCAGTATCACCAACAAAGCAGCTTCATTATTATCCCAATAAAGAAGAAGAGAATTGTGCGCTGCATTTTGAGATTTCATAATTTGTCGCGTCACGAAAGTAAATTTTCCATTACGAATGCTAGTTTACAAGACGGACCGCTTCTGGCTCGTCCTTGCTTCCGAGCATGCGTGTTTGTACTTTGGACTTTTGTCCGACGGACTTGTGTACACACGCTGGGAAAATCCAACAACAGACATTTGTCCATGGAAAATTTTAAAGCCTGCCATCCAACATTTGTCTGCGGAAAATCCGACAACAATTGTCCGATGGAGCGTACAAACGGTCGGATTTTCTGCCAACAGCCTGTCATCACACAATTCCCATCGGAAAATACAATCGTGTGTATGAGGCTTTACTGGCAGGTAATAAAGGGGGTTACTACTTCCGCACCTGAACTCGCTATATTTCTCTCTAGGGCACAAAGTGCTCCAGTACTGGTCCACTCTAAAGTACACCTGTCATTGAACAAACATTAGAGCTGGCTTGAAGTCCAAAATTAGTGATCGATTTACTAAAGTGAACCCGTCTTCACACCGTAGCGGTAAAAATACTGGAGATGAGAAGCCGCTCAAACCAACCCAATGTAGTCACAGTGTATGCCCTCAGCCAGCGCTGCTCTGGCCCCCCCCCCCCCTAGTCACAGAGGTGACGGTGGGGCGAAACGCATCAGTGGGCCATACACAGTGACTACATTTGGGTCCATTTGAGTGTCGTCTCATCTTCAGTATGCGTACACTTCTCGATTGGTGCAATACATGATGGCTGATGAGGTTGCAGGGCATCCTGGGACTGGTAGTTCTACTGTATATCACCAGCCATAGACCCCATTTCATGTACTAGTAGAGCAATCCACACACAGAGCCCAGCACAGCTCCTCTGACAATTTATGAACAATACTGGCTGTAGGAGGGTAAAGCAAGGCCACAAAACTTTCCAACTCCCTCCAGATCTCCTGACTCAGGAAAATCAATCATAAGAGTTGCGGGTAATGAGATTTTATCTTTCTCGGAGTACAGATATATTCTAGAACCAGCCAGCTCTCACTTAATTGACCAACTGGGTGACATATTCCAGTCCTGTAATGTGTGCCCCCATCGATCGAATGTCACAGTGTAATCTCAGCCGGTTTATTGGATAGTTAGATGGTATTGACTGACATGGGGGGTCACAGATCTCGGGGGGTGCTGGGGAAGGTGAGATACGTGATTTATTGTTAACTTTGCAAGAGCTGCAATATATATTTACAGGCAATGTAGGCTCACCTTGCCAATGCAATTTGTTGCTTTGAAGCCATTTTTTGACCATATTCAAATTAGAATTTGTTACAAGTTATATCTACGTTTGGCCCTGTTTTCTATTGCAGTTAATCGCTTAAAAGAGAAAAAAGTGCCCCATTTAAGGTCAGATACTTGCATGTTAAGAATGTTAAACATTTCAGATTCTTTCCTGCTGCTTTTCGATAATTTCTTCAAAGTTCATAGTAAAGCATCTGCTAAAGGTGTGTGTAAAGTTGAAAGGTGATGGATAATTAAATTTTCCTTGTCGTGGCTCGCTAAGCCCTGGTTCACACCGGAAGGACTGGTCATGTGATCTGACAGTTTAAAATCGCATGACAAGTCGCACCCTATTGAACCGTTCTGACTTGCACCGATTTTGAAGAAGGTTCCTGCACTATTTTCGGCGATTTTACATGCAACTTGCATAGACATCTGTGCATGGAGTCGCACAGATGTCAACAAGCTGCATAAAAAAAAAAAAAACACACTGGTTGGTGGCTTCCAAAGCACACTAAAGTAGCGCATGTTCAAAAGCCACATTCTGTGTGAACCAGGGCTAATACATAATAATGCATCCCAAGCCTGGTTAAGGGGCCATATAGGGATAGTTTTACCTTACCTGACCTAATACTACAGTAAGGTCATTACAAACTAACAAGCCCCTTGATTTATATTTGCTGTGTTTCCCAAAAGCCCAATTCAGGTCAAAATGCATTTTCCCATGCAGTGGGGCTGTGCCCGCACTGCATGGGTTAACTGTTTGTTCTGTCTAGGGGTGAACACAGAGCCTATACTCACCAAATCCTTTGGGAAACAGCGCTCCTCCACGTCCAGCTGTGGACTGTTCCTAACATCTTTCTGTCCAGAGTCAGTCAATGAACATCAGGAACATTCCACCACCCAAGACCGCTAGACTGTGCGGGGGGCAGGAACCAAATGGACTGATTTGCACTGGGGGGATAAGGGGATTAGACGAGTATCTCGGCTCTCCAATCTCCTTAGACAAAAATTAGCAGTTAACTCTTTCAGTGCAGATACAGTCCTACTACATAGGGGGAGAAAAAAAAAAAAAAGACCGGAGTTCAGCTTTAAAAGGTAATGCTTCTTTCCAATGGTTACGATTGGTCATTACTAGAGATGGGCCGAAGGAGCCCCTGTTCAGTTAGCAGCAGAACTTTCGAACATCGCAAATGTTCGGAACCCAAATATCGAACCCCATTGAAGTCCATGGGACCCAAACTGGAAAAATCAAAAAGTGCCCATTTTGAAGGCTTATATGCAAGCAATTGGACATACAATGGTTAAGGGGGTCTGGGTACTGCCCTGGGGGAACATGTAGCAATGAAAAAAAAAAGTTTGTAAAAACCATCATTTTTACTGATACTTAAAGTGAAACCATTAAAATGAGAAACAATAATAAAAACGAAAAAATTCCTTTATAGTGCCTGGGGGTCCCCTTAGTCTACCTGTAAAGTGGCGCATCTGAACTGTGTATAGAAGCTGCTGCAGCAATAATTACATTTATAAAGCCACAAAAAAAAAAAATTCCTGCAAGCTTTCTTTATTTTATAAACAATGGCTTGGGGTGTATGATGAGGCCACAATTGAGTGCACTCAGAACAAGATTAGAGATTTTTTTTGGATAAATTCTGGTGTCTCTTTTGCAGACTTTGGATACAAGTAACAGGTGCGGAAAAATTGGTCAGTGGTACCTTCACACCGACTCCATTCACACAGGGGCAACTTTGGATCTGACTTCAAGTCGCGCTACATGAAAAAAATCAATGTAAGTGAATGGATCAGTCTTAATGCACACTAATGCAGTCGCTCAGACTTCAGTAAAGGTTCCTGTACTACTTCAATCCGACGTCTAGGCGACTTGTACCCATTGATTTCAATGGAAGTCGCCTCCAAGTGGGATCCCCATTCATAGTGAGGCAACTTTACAGGAAAAAGAAAAGAATTTACCCAGGAAGAGTGACTGCGACATGCCAGCGCCAAGCTGGCTCGCTCATCGGAAAGGAAAAATGTTTTTTTTCCTTTCCCAATGAACGACAAGCAATACTGACATGTTTGGTATGAATCATGAGGGGAAACCCAACGCCAAATTTTAAATAAAAAACGGCATGGGTTCCCCTTAGGTCTGGTATGGATTTTAAGGGGGCCCCCCCAAAATCCATACCAGACCCTTATCCAAGCACGCAGCCCGGCCGGTCAGGAAAGGGGGTGGGGACGAACCGTACCAGGCTGCATGCCCTCAAAATGGGGGGGTGGGTCCTTTGGGGAAGGGGGGCGCCCTGCGCCCCCCCACCCCAAAGCACCTTTTCCCTATGTTGATGAGGACAAGGGCCTCTTCCCGACAACCCTGGCCGTTGGTTGTCGGGGTCTGCGGGCGGGGGGCTTATCGGAATCAGGGAGCCCCCTTTAATAAATGCCCCCCCACCCTATGTGAATGAGTATGGTAGTAATTTATTAGGCAGCTCCAGGGGTCTTCTTCCGACTTCGGGGGTCTCTTCCGACTTCTCCAGGCCTCTTCTCCACTCTCTCCGGCCTGAAGTTGGGTACGGTACGGTTACAAGTACGGTTCGGGGGGGGGGGCGCTCGCTCTCCCCCCCTTTCCTGGCTGGCCAGGCTGCGTGCTCAGATAAGGGTCTGGTATGGATTTGGGGGTGAAAAAACGGCATGGGGGGTTCCCCTTAAAATCCATACCAGACCCAAGGGCCTGGTATGCTCTTGGAGGGGGAACCCGTGCCGGTTTTTTATTTAAAATTTGGTGCGGAGTTCCCCCTCAAGATCATCTGAGCACAAGTCTCATGCTAAAGTCGGATCATGCAAGACAGCGATCCGAATTCAATGATAGTCAATAGGCTGAAGTAGGATCAAAGTCGGACCAAAGTAGTACAGGGAGCATTTTCAAAGTCGGACCAGTTAGGATGGCTCCCATAAGGAAACATTGATTTTCACATGTCATGCGACATGAGCTCCCAATGTTGGAGCGTTTGTCCCACTAGTGTGAACCCGGCCTCAAGCAAGAATTGGCCTTGCTGACAAACATTGCAATCATATGTACCTGTCGAACAGATGCTGAAAAATTTGTCCTTGGGTTAATTGTGCCCATGAAACCTACACCAAAAAATTTCTTCCAGATGAAATCAACACCCACAAAGCTAGGCACTCTACACAGTCTTTCGAGATCCAGAAAGCACTTAATCAGCGTCATCGGCAGGGGCGTTGCTAGGGGGTGGCTATTGGGGCTATAGCCCCGAATCTGAGGCCCATAGCCCCGAGTCTCTTGCCACAGGGTCCCTGCCTAACCAGCAGGTTGCATGAGAGAGGCAGAGGAAAAGAGAGAAGCGAGCGGACGAGCAGAAATTACATCTCTCTCCGTCCGCTCCACATAAGCGCTCTCCACAGCTGTGCCTCTTCAATTTGGGAGCGAGGTACGGCAAGCAGCAGAGAGATGACATCATCTCTCACTGGCCGCCACACATCAGCGCTCTTCCGCCCTCACAGCTCAGTGGAGTGGAGGTCACGTGCTTCCTGTCATTGTGCAGTTCCACTTTGCAGCCAGACCCCCTTGCTTCAATGTTGGAGGTGCGGCGGGGAGCAGCGAGATGACATGTCTCACTGCCCACCCCGCATCACCGCTCTCCTGCTCTCACTAAATGGACCAGTGCTGTCAGCTTGCCACCAATGCAGCGTCAATGCACATTTGATGGCACTGGTTGGCATGGCAAGTGACAATCCACATCAGTTGGCAAGTGACAACCCACATCTGGTGGCCGATGACGTGGCAAGTGACAATCTGCAAATGGTGGTAGGAGATGTGGCAATCTGCAAATGGTGCCAGGAGACGTGGCAAGTGATAATCTGCAAATGGTGGTAGGTATCGTGGCAAGTGACAATCTGCAAATGGCGCCAGGAGACGTGGCAAGTGACAATCTGCAAATGGTGGCAGGTGACGTGGCAAGTGACAATCCACATCTGCTGCCAGGTGAAAGTGGCAAGTGACAATCCACACCTGGTGGCAGGCGACATGGCAAGTGACAATCCACATCTAGTGGCAGGTGACGGTGGCAAGTAACATGCTGCATCTGGTGACAGGTGACGGTGGCAAGTGACGCGCTGCACCTGGTGACAGGCGACAGTGGCAAGTGACACGCTGCATCTGGTGACAGGAGATGTGGCAAGTGACACGCCCAGGGCTCCCACTGATTCTGCAGTATGGTGAATTGAACCACTTCATTATATATTAGAATGTAACAATAGAAATAATGCACTTCAATCACCCTGACACCCTATCAACCATTATGCCACGATGATTGAGGTGCCAACACCAGCCATAGGCCGTGAAAAATTGCTTACCACCAGTCCCCCCCCCCCCGCGGGCATGCAAAAAGGTTGGTGACCGCTGCTATGGGCTCTAGCCCCAGATCTTTTGCAGACATAGCAACGCCCCTGGTCATCGGCATCAGGCTTGATAGCTTCTGCTAATCCAGGAGTGATTCATTTTGATAAAGGTCAGCCACGGAGTCTGTTGACAGACACGGTGTCTCTTATCTGTCACAAAACCTTCCACCACACTGAATGGCCGTTCGGGAAGCACGCTGGATGCAGGGCAGCCCAGCAGCTTTATTGCATACTGGGCAAGTTCTGGCCAGTAGTCTATTCTCATGACCCAGTAACCCAGTGGATCATCAACTGGAAAGCTCTCCATGTGTGTTTTCGTCTCTAGATAATCTCCCACTATATGATGGGATATATGACGCTGCCGATGGGATGTGAGAGCCCTGGGCGGCGAGGACTAAAATTTTTTTTTAAATGCATAACTGAGGTGGCTCCCTTTCTCCATCGCTCCTCTTGACCAATTGGGAAATCGGGAGTTGGGAAAGGCCTTACATAAATTCCTCTTTAAGGTGTCCTCAATAAATTTCATCTTCTGCTCGCTTTGTGGGGATGGGCTGAGTTCCGAGACTTTCCCATTGTAACGGTGGTCAAGGAGGGTTGCCAACCAATAGTAATCCTTTTCCTTGATGCCACATATTCTTGGGTCCTTTCCTAGGCTTTAGAGGATGAGGGAGCCCATGCACTGCACAATTGCGAAGGCATGAGAAGCAGACTCCTTGGGGTCACTGAGGATTACAGTATCTGGAACTGCCTCCTCCCAGCCAGATGGAAAACCAACTGTTAAGGCAGTGGTCATCAACCCCGTCCTCAGGGCCCACTAACAGGCCAGGTTTGCAAGATAACTGAAATATATCACAGGTGATAGCATTTGCTGCTCAGTGATTGCAGTATTCTAGTCTGCATCTCCCCAAGGTAATACATAAAACCTGGCCTGTTAGTAGGCCCTGAGGAGGGGTTGATGACCACTGTGTTAAGGGTGTATATCTTGCTCTGCTTCAATGCCTCCAAGGCTGCCAGAATCTTCCTCCTCTTCCCTTTCCTCTTGTGTGTTCTGTAGCATAGGAAGAACGGTGTCTGCATAAAGTGGGCCTTGAGAGGAAAGTAAGTCCTCCTCTTCCTCCCGCTGCTCTGCCTAGAGTGCCCTGTCCATAATGCCACGCAGAGTCTGCCCCAGCAGGAAGACTAGAGGGATTGTGTCACTGATGCATGCATAGTCACAGCTCACCCTCCTTGTGGCCTCCTCAAATGGTCACAGTACGGTGCACACATCCTTTTGGAGCAGCCATTTGGCGTGGGGAAAAAAGCTGAGCCGGCCTGAGCCTGTCGCTGTGCTATATTCACACAGGTACTCATTGAGGGCCCTCTGCTGCATCTGCAGCATTGCAAAAAGTCTAGTTACACCTGGTGGGCATGTCACAAATCAGGCGGTTTATGGGCAGGTGGAATTCCCACTGAATTTCAGCCAACCGAACACTAGCTGTGGATGACTGCCTGAAACGGCTACAGACTCTTCTGGCCTGCTTTAGCAGATCTTCCAACCCTGGGTACCTATTTAAAAAACGCTGCACCACCAAATTGAAGACATGTGCCAGCCATGGCACATGTGTCAACTTTCCCTAAGGGCGGCCAGGAGGTTTGTGCTATTACTGCACACCATCCCTGGCTCCAGCTGGCACGGCATCAACCACCTTTGGGCCTGTCCCTGCAGAGCTGCAAGAATCTCTGCTCTGTGGTGGCTCCTGTCCCCTAGACACACTAGCTGAAACACTGCATGGCACCTTTGAGTTTGACTCATTGAATAGCCCCTTGAACGCTTAGGGGGTACTCGTGGTTCATGGGACAATTCACCAGAGGAGGGCACGGAGAAGGGGGTGGAGCTGACAAATCTTGCATCATCACCACTAGTTGTATAAGGATGTGGTGGCAGCACTGAGCCCTGTCCTGTATCCTACAAGTTGCAGAGTTACCCAGTGCACAAGTTGCAGAGTTACCCAGTGCACAGTGCAGAGTTACCCAGTGCACTGTGAACTAAATATGTCATCCCTGACCATGCTTGCTGGACCACGTGGCAGCAGTAACGTGGACCTTGCTGCGGACTGCCTTGCCCAACGATGCCACAACATTGCCTTCCATGTGATGACAGAGAGCTGGAATAGCCTTACGTGAAAAGAAATAACGGCTGGAAACCTACCATTGTGGTAGAGCACATTCTGTAAATTCACAGGAGACAGAATCCACCTGATAGAAAGGCAGGAGTTGTAAAGCCAGCAGCTTTGACAATCTTGAATTTTGATGCTGGGAATGTGGGTGGTAGTGATTTTTTTTTTTTTTTCACTGCAGCAGATGGGGCAGAAGAATTCACTGCTATAGTCTACAGCTGCTGGTGTGCTACTAGCAGACATGCTGAAAGCACCTGGGAGATCCTGCGCTATACCATCAGCCCTGTGGAGGCTGCTGAGAGGTCATGAGGTTTAGCAGGGGTAGACCGGTAGGGTGCTCTTGCATGATGGCTGCCTCTTTGGGGTTGTGCCTCACCCTCGCATTCCTCCTCTGCTCTATCCGGCACCCAAGGTGCATCAATTACATCGTCATCTCCTCCATCCTCATAATCACTGGAGACAACTTGGCAATAAGGCTGAGGGAACATGACTGCCAATTTGTTGTTTAACAGTGTTCTCCCCTCTCTGTAGGCTAATGTTCCTACCTTCCTCAACCTCACAGCCAACATCAGAATCAAGTAATGGCTGTGCATCGTCAAGGATCAAGTGGCCGACGCTGTATTCAAATAACTCAGCTGACTCCTCCATGCCTGATGCTGGGGATATGGCAGGAGTAGCTGTGGACAAGGAGGCAGAATAAGCCATTCTGGCAGCTGCAGTGGACTGTGCAACATCACTAAACAGAGGAAATGATGCCCTGCCTGGGGACTGACCACGTCCACCATTGCCTGTTGACACATATGCTGCTGGCCCCCTCACAGTGCCATGGGAACATCTGCCTATCCTTGTTGGCTTACCAAACATGATGGGGGGGGGGGGGGGAGGCTTGTTAACAAAATGTAATAAAGATGTGGAAATGTGTAATTGGATGCACTTTAGTCAACGGAAAGTGGTGTTTGGTGCTCCTTAACTTGAGTACGCACTACACAGACACTGCCACTGATACACTACAATATACTGTGGTAATCGTGCAGTAACGCACTGAAATATACTGTGTTAAACGTACACTAACACGCTGATATATACTGTGTTAAATGTGCAGTAACACTGATATATACTGCGTAATAGTAACACACATATATACTGCGTTAAACATACAGTAACACACTGATATATACTGCAGGTAACCTGCCCTGACAAATTAAACTGACACTAAAGTAAAAATTAATGGCCACTCTACACTCACACTGAACTATCACTAGATTCACACTAAACTGACATTCTACACTGATAATAGAATCACAATGGTACACTATAGCACACTAATTCGCTAGTAGCACTGAACAGAGCCCTGTTCTATCTCCACTCCAATATCACACTGCAAATGTATATTTTTACAGTGTGGGGCGGGACTAAGAGCAATAATTGGATGATCAACATTACTTTCTCCAATCATGGCTCCGAGAGTGCTGTGCCCTGATTGCGCAAAGCTTTCACTGCTTCAGCCAATCAGGGCTTCCAGAGCACTGTGCGGCGGCGCAGTGCATTGTGGTCATTTGACCGAACAAATGGTCAAATGCCCTGATAATTCATATAGTTGAACAGGTGAACAGCCAATGTTCCGTCCAAACCATTCACCCAACTCTAGTCTTTACTACCCATTATTCCTGTATATACCACAGCCAAAGCTGGAATACGTTACTCTCACCAGGGCAACTGTCTGGTTTGATCATCTGCCAAGCAGTTGGGAAAAAGGATGAGAAATCTATAGCCAAGTTGCTTGTTACATTTTTCCAATATTATTACATTATCACTGTCATTAATTAAATGTTATATACAGTTTGATTTTACCTGCATCGTTTTGTCTCTGCAGATCTCAAAAATAAACCTCAAAGACAAACTATCACATAACCATGATAAAACAGGTGGCTTCCGTTTCAGGGCGGAGTAAGGAAGAGTTCGAATGGAAATAAACTTCCACATAAACGTAATAAATTGGACACCAACTGACCCACATAATCTATACTATTGTGCCTGCACTCATTTTTCTCCACCTCCAAAGTACATCTTGCAGTAAAAGCATATCTTAGCTTCCAGGAGGCAGAGACCTGGTGTCACTCTCCCCCCCCCCCGCAATTGAATGCCCTCAACTTACAACATACATGTGCGGCTCGGTTCATGAGCACACTTCAGCTGACTTCTGGGTGTCTGCATGCACATTCACATTCCCCTTGCATATATCCATGGATACGTGCAGAGGTCTGTAGATATTAGAGGTCTTGGTCTGTAGTCTCCATGCAGGTACATCGCCATCACACAGAGCCTGTCAATCACTTCTTGTTTGCTAGTGGGTGCAAGAGTAACACCATAGATTGCGTGGGGTTTCAGAAAATGGTAGAGAGTAACACATCCAGTTGCAGGAGAACAAGGATGTGGCCAAAATCCATACTAGGCACACACATGTAGCCATATCTGAGGATATTTTTCATCATTTATTTCAAAAGGCCACATGTCACCTTAAAGCTCCTGGTAGGTGTTTGTAGAAGTTGGTGTCTTCATTGAGGGACATTTCTCCTTGCTTCCTGTTAGTGTAATAGTGAAGTGAAATTGGCCCCACACGGCTTTTACGTATAATTAGGCCCTATTCACGTGGGCGGTGTGATCAGAAGCATCTGTCAAGTTTTTAGGTGGATCTTAAGTAGTGCTCAATGTTAGGTCAATTGGCAGGTGGACAAAAACAGATACATGGCCAAGATCTTCCTGGCTGCCAATGCATTTGCACGCTCTCATTTATTACTATGGCACTTCTGATAGATATATCAGTTTATATTATTATACAGGATTTATATAGTGCCAACAGTTTGCAACATGAGAGCAGACAGTACACTTACAATAGTAATCAATACAGGAGGGATCAGAGGGCCCTGCTCATTAGAACTTATAATGCTATATTTATTTTAACATGTAACCTCTCAAGTTAAAGGCTCCATCACATTTGGAGATCAAAGGCCAACCATGTAATCCACCAAACTAAACAAGTACAGATTTAAAAGGGCGCTCTGATGGAAAAGACTTCCGAGGGCACATGTAGGAATACAGCCTGGATCCCTCTGATGTGTTAGCCTATGTCAGTGATGGCGAACCTTGGCACCCCAGATGTTTTGGAACTACATTTCCCATGATGCTCATGCACTCTGCAGTGTAGTTGAGCATCATGGGAAATGTAGTTCCAAAAACATCTGGAGTGCCAAGGTTCGCCATCACTGGCCTATGTACTAGGTGCACACCTTTTTGCCATGGTACCATTTAAGCACAGTATCTTCGTCCAAACAATGTTGTAGGAGCTAGAGATTGTTCTGTCTTTTTTTTTTTTCCTTCACTTTGACCTATATTATTTAATGGCATATCCCTATATCTGCGCTAAGTGACTTTGACTTTTTGTTGCTGGATTTATCCAATTTGTGGATCTCATGGACACGTGCAATATGTTAAGTGATAAACAGTGATTAAAGCTAAACTCCACGTGGATATAGGTGACACTAATTATACAAGCTCCATATTCATGAATACATCAATAAATGTCTTTCCTTAAATGCAGTGTGGGGTACCTAAATTTGACCAGGTATCAGTCTCTTGCTGGTCACTAAAAAAAAAAAAGCCCATACTGGGAGAGGAAGAAGCCAGTGCGTTATGCTGCAGTGTTCATGTGCCAATAAGAGACATGGTGATTGGCTCCTCCCAGGAACTCCTGCTTTCTAGCTCCCTTGTTACCTCCTCCCATGCTTGCCTTCAGGACTTCTCCAGAGCCTCTCCCATCCTCTGGAACTCCCTGCCCCACTATGTCCGATCAGCCCCTAACCGGTCCACCTTTAGAAGATCCCTGAAAACTCACTTATTCAGGGAAGCCTATCCCTCCCACACACACACACACACACACACACACACACACACACACACACACACACACACACACCTAACTGCCCCAGAGCAACCCCCCATCAAATCATTCCCCGCATCCATTACCTTTTGTACCACCACCCCCTCACTTTAGAAGGTAAGCTCTACAAGCAGGGCCCTCCTGTCCCTTCTGTGTAGAACTGTACTGTAATTATGCTGTCTCCCCCCCTCTACATTGTAAAGCGCTGCGTAGACTTTTGGCGCTATATAAATCGTGTATAATAATTGGCATGCCCATTCCTATGTGAGAGATGAGCCCATCAGTTGCTGCTTGTCCCTGCACTGTCTAGTCACAGGCTGGGGAGGAGGGACAAGATGACATGCAAGTGTTACTGAACCACAGCAGAGAAAAATCAGGGTTCTTGTCCTGCCAGACCGGGCTGTGTGGCAAGAGATGCCTAAATCTCAGATCTGGAGGGACAAAAAAAAAAAAAAAAAAGCCTTTGGCAGGAAAATTGTGTATTTAAAGTAGAGCTGCACGATTAATCGTTAAAAAAAAAAAAAAAAAACGCAATTCAACCCCCCTCTTGATCTTAATTGGCCATTTCCTTGATTCTAAACAGTGCACAGCTGTCAAAAAAAAAAAAAGAAAAAGTCGACAAATGTTTACCAACAGAAATAGAGAAGATACAAAGTATCTTTAAGAGATCAAAGGAATGAACTTCAATATGTAAATGAGGTCAGTTTAACCACTTAAAGCGGAGGTCCGCCCACCCCTGCAAAAATTAAAAGCCAGTAGCTACACATACAGCACTGCAGGTTATGTTTTAATCAGCTGTCGAGTACTGCCGCTGCCATTGCCAGTAAGGGAACCCAGTAGTGAATCCGCTCCCCCCCCCCCCCCCCACGAAAGGTGCCAAATGTGGCACCGGAGGGGGAGAGGAGACAAATGAGCAGAAGTTCCACTTTTGGGTGGAACTCCGCTTTAAGGACTAAACCTCTTTTGACAGGTGTTGCTTACAAGTTTAAATCAGTATCTTGCTAGAAAATTACTTAGAACCCCTAAAAATTATACATTTTTTTTTTTTTAGCAGAGACCCCCCATGAAAATAAAATGGCGGTCGTTTTATGTCACACTGTATTTGCGCAGCGGTCTTTCAAACGCAATTTGTCTGCAGGGCCATCTTTAACACAAGGCAAATGGGGCACCTGCCCAGGCCCGCACCACCCACGAATTGGGGCCCGATGACAGCATTGTAGAGCACACAGAGGACACGGGGGGCTGTATGCCCAAGCCAGCCAGTAGAAGGGGGCGGCCTGGGGCTCCACTGACGTTCTGACCCGCACCATGCAGCCTGTATTGCTCAGAAGCAGATCAGCTGTAGAATGAGCAGAGATCAGAGTGGGAGCCCCGCCCCCGGACAGTTGGCCAGGTATGTCCTTACACCCATAGAATGCCCAACTGCTATCCTGAAACCCTGAGCTGTGTCATTCAACTGTAAAGATGTGCACTGCTGAAAGTTCTCTGACCGTCCCCTGTGGCATGTCGGCAGCCTCTGACCGTCCCCTGTGGCATGTCGGCAGCCTCTGACCGTCCCCTGTGGCATGTCGGCAGCCTCCGACCGTCCCCTGTGGCATGTCGGCAGCCTCTGACCGTCCCCTGTGGCATGTCGGCAGCCTCTGACCGTCCCCTGGGGCCCCAGACGCTGTCTAAGGACGAAACGCGTCGGGTAGGACCCCACTGCCGCCATTCTTTTTACAGTGCTGATTTTAGAACTTTAGGTGAGTGTACCCTTTTTTAATAAATTTGGTGTATTTTTTTTACGGAATTACACTATGTGGCTTCTCTCCTTATTACATTTTATGGCCATTTGCCTTTCAACATCATCCCGAGGGACCTACTAGCTCCCGGTCTGCTTTTGGACTTCCACTTCCATCACTTCTCTGGAACATCCATCAATACCCACCACCCAAGCCTGATTTGACCCAGTTGGGCGTACGCCCTTTTGGGTCCACGCCATTTGGTAAGCCTCCCTATTGTTGATGGTGGTGCGTCTCTTCTGTGTCACATATTTGATATGTTCCTTGCACGAAGTCACTGAAAATACATCTACCTATGAGTCTTACATATACGGAGGACTTTTTTACGTTTTCTGTGATACCCTCAATCATT
The DNA here is from genome assembly GCA_037952835.1 of Lithobates septentrionalis. NCBI lineage: Eukaryota > Metazoa > Chordata > Amphibia > Anura > Ranidae > Lithobates > Lithobates septentrionalis. Next base: position 84,968 of record JBBDGP010003962.1, on the reverse strand, counting down.
GGTTGGACATTTACTTTTTAGCGCTACACAAGTTTTATTTGATGTCCGCAATCTATGACAATCCCCTGTGGCATGTCCGCAATCTCTGACCCTCTTCTGTAGCATGTCTGCATTCTCTGACCCGCTCCTGTAGTATGTGTATTAATGTGCCACTTTACTTGCTCAAATATTTGGGATTGCTCAGTGAGTGGGGTCCAATCAATATTAAAGATGGCCCTGACTGTCTGGTTAATCTAACATAACCTAAAGGCTAAGAATGTCGTATGGTGAATCTTCTCACCCCAACAACCATTTTCATTGTACCCGGGGCTGGCACAGGCAGTGCGCCCAGCAAAATACCATTTCACTTTTACAGGCAGTAACAACCAAAGACGAGAAAATCTCACACAAGAAAAAAGGATTTATTGAAAAATAGTTTCCTTAAATTTTCTTTTCTACAACAATGAAAAGTGAAAGCTTTATGATCCATGTTAGAGATACAGAATCGGACATTTACAACCGCTTGGATGTGTACACTTGTGTTTGTACATTTCGATGTTTTAGCAACACTATACCACTTGTTACAATCTCTACTTTGTGAAAAGTGGGCTGCTGGAACACGTGATAAAAGAACATGACAAATCTCCATTAAAAAAAGTAAAAAAAAAAAAAAAAAAGAAAAAGAGAAGCAGCTATTGAGGTGGGAGACACTGGATAATAATGCACACAAATATAACTTTGCTACATTCCTTTTTCAGCTAAGGCGCCTAAAAAACTGGTCACGTCCCCCCTTGACAAACTAATTCCTTACAAAAAACTCTGCTTTACTATTCTATTACTGTTACCCATCAATAGGATTAGACAACTGCAAACAAGGAGGAACTCAGTCCAGTACACTACTATGGAGTGAAAGGTCTAGGGCCTTAAAGTCTTCAGAGGCTGCTGGAAGTAAGAAAAACACAAGCTAGAATGGGAAATTCTATAACCTGTTACTATAGGAAAAGTCACTGAAATTATGAAGTTGAAGCTCCAGGCTGCTATGCTCAACCTTGCTTCATTAGTTTGTGATTGACGCAGAACTAGTATGTAAATGAGGAGCCCGACCTTCACTGGCTCCACAATAGATCCTGGTCTGTGATTCACCAGATAGCGAACCAAGTTTGTGGAGGACAGACAATCTCCAAACTTTTGCTTTATCATGAATCTGCAACTACCACTCCCTTTAATGATACCTTGCACACCGTATCTGGTTTGTCCAATAAAGCAACTCACAGGGTAAGAACTAATAAATGCACAAATCCCATAATAACCACTTAGATTTAACTGAATGGGTACTAGGAGGCAATATACTACATAATCCTGTTTACGTTGTTAGGGAAGCCCATGAGCAATCAGAATTAAGCCTGGTAAACACTATCAGGTTGGGCTGAGCAAAAAAAAAACTGAAGAGCTCAGGAGGAGCCACTGTACTAACCATGAAATGTTATTACAGCGATCTCCCTGAGCTATTATGTTCTGACAGGGGGACGGGCGCCAGCCAGAACACACCAGTCACCGCTCTCAGCCATTTGCTGAAAACACTGATCTGATGCCGATGGGCAGTTTTTTTTTCGGGCATGCCCCTTCAACAGAAGCCGGACGTTGTGCCAGCTTCTGTCAGATTGGCCGAATGCTGGCCAGTTTCTATTGAACCGCCAGATACCGCCCAATGTTTGGCCTGTGTGTACTGGGCTTAAAAAGGCTTAACCTTTGAGCCTAAAGGGCCTTCAAACAAAAAAAAGTGAACTTATGGTTGGTTTGAGGATTTGCTGAAGGTTAGATTTGCTGAATGATCTTTTTGTGGTCGGTAAAGTTTCTCTACAACAATGTACTGAAAGGAAATAACGGTCAGGGAAATGTCTTTGGTCCATGTAGCTAGAAGGGAATCTGCCACATCACAACTCTGTATTCTATTATAGAAGCGATACCAATATCTCTTTAATGACTTTCACTAGTATCAGAAAAAAAAACAAAAAAAATAAAATCTTATTGTGATATGTGATCAATTGAATGTAAACCTTATTAGTAAAGGTTTATTAAAAGGAGTGATTTATATAATCTAAAACCATCACATGCCAACTACATAAAATTGATATTTATATGGTCAAGCACAATTAGAATCACATGCTGGCTTCCTTTATCTGTTGTCGGCTCAAACTCTAAAATCCCCAGCTTTGCCCACAGCCAAACAAGTGGTGTCACCATTTATGATGGAGCCTCTATAATGGTGGAACAAAAAAAAAAAACTCCTCTAAAATGAAAATAAAAGAGAACGGCATACCCTTAATGTGTACTTGCCTTAATACAAAGCACCTAGTGGGATTTCTGTCTGCTCTGTCATTCGTCTGCTATCAGGATGAGTAACTTTTTACAGTCTATACCATGGGTGCTCAACTTGTGTCCCTCCAGCTGTTGCGGAACTACAAGTCCCACAATGCCTCTGCGAGCCATGCTTGTAACTGTCAGCCTTGCAATGCCTTACAGGACTTGTATTTCCGTAACAGCTGAAGGGCCACAGGTTGAGCAGCCATGGCTATGCTGACAGATGATCCTGGGAGACAGCCCCAACTCCCCTCCAGCACACAGTAAGTGATTGACAACCTTAGCGGTGCATGATTCCCCTATGAGAGTGTGGAGGAGTGTGCCTTTTCCCTCCACTCAGATCCAATATTACACTTAGCTCTCTGCTATGCAGTGTGTGGCTTCAGATTCCAGCCACCCACCTGCTGGAGCAGAGAAATGTTGTGTACATTCTGGATATTGAAAGGCTGTAGAGAAGAGAGGGCTTCAGATAAACAGGAACAACTTAGGTAGGAGGATTTGTTTCACCTCCGTGTATCTCACCTGAAGCCAGTCACTGGGTTATGTCCGATTTTACAATCACTTGATGAGGTCCCCTCTGGAATGTGTTACATGTTCCACCCATTTTTAAGGTGGAACATGTAACATGTTCCAGCAGCATCCACAGCCTTCCCCCACACAATCACCTCTCCATGTGAGAGTGGGTGAGGAATCTTGTCCCCGCATCCACTGTCACACTTTGAATGAATGACACGGCTGTGTGGGTGAAGCCCCCACAAGGCCGTGCTATTTTCAGTTTCCTCTGAATGAATGCCAACAAATACTGCCTGCCATTGTGGCTGATGGCTTGTCGCTCTCAATGAACTACACGGTCGCTGGTGAGCACTGTTGTAAGTCCATTGATCTTCCCACGCTCAGGTAACTGCCTGCCCATATGGAGGAACGGACACCGAGTCTCTGCAGGAGCCTGAGATTGCACCTGCGATCTGCTTATCACCACGGGTGCAGGCCCCATAGAAAAAATAAATGCAATTTGTTTACCCGCAAAAAAATGTGCATTTAATATACTTTTTTTCAAAAGTTGAACTCATCCTTTAAGGGAGGGGGGTGGCAAGCTACTGGGGAACACCTCGTTACTTACACACGTCTGCTGCTTGTGTTCTCATTGATGCGATTTACTTCTCTTCCTGTTAATAAACAGGAAATGAGGGGAAATAAACAAATTGTCAATTTTGGTTAATTCCCCACTCTTGTCTTGAAAAGTCAGAAGCTCTGTTGGGTTTTAAAAATACACACATTATAATATTTATATATAATATCTCGAGAGATATCGATATATAGACACGCACACAGAATCCAAATAAGCTTCTCTAGTTGTGCTTTAAATCTGAGAGATATAGGAAGTTCACATGTGATCTAAAAATCAGATGACCACCTAAAAAAAAAAAAAAAGAAAAATCTACTGAGATTCAGCAGTCATGTCCTTTAACAGGTGTCCAGTTGAAGCCCAAATCACAAAACAACCTTAAAAGTTAAAAGGCACATACTGTATTAAAATTAAATTAAGACAAACATACCAACATTTTCAAGACAGCACAAAAACACAAAAAAGAAATTTACAATTTTACACCCTCCCCCACAAAAAAAAAAAAAAAAAAAAAAAAAAAAAACTCACAAAAAGCATTTCTATTTATACATGTGCAAATTAACTTGCATATATGAGAATGAGGTCCTCTGTCTTTAACAGTGTGTATTGTATCGACTTTCCACCATCAGCGGCGAAAAATAAGTTACTTCGGTGGAAACCGAAAGCAGAAAAAGAAAACAAAATTATTGAAAACAATGCCAAAAACAGGTGATAACAGGTTAATACAACAAATAAAGCATCAATAAATTAATTTCTATACAATTTTTTATCTTATGTAAATTAAATCAGTGCAACACAAGTAAATGCCCAATTCACCTTTTTTATTCTATTTTTTTTTTGGGAGATGGTGGCAAAAATAGTAGAACTATTGTTGGAAGGTGACATGTTTTGCAGTTGAAGGATGGCAGTGTACGTGCTCGGCTGGATTTTTCTAGAGAAATTTTGGAATGTTTTAGGATGCCGATTCATACTGCCAGCAGCAGAGACAAATCCCAGAGGAGCCAATATGTAATGAAGAGGCTGGAAAGAAATAAAAATGGCGCGGGGGGGGGGGGGGTCTAGTGGTGGGGACTTGCCATTTTCTAAGGTAAGGTTGCCACAACTACCACTTGCACTGCTGTCATCTGCCTCCTTTTACCCTTCCCCATGCAAAGTGTACCTGTAATAAAAATAAAGTGTGCCCTGAAGAATTTACTCCATGAATCAGGAAACCCTCCAACTGGCATAGCAAGCTGGGTGAGTAGCTGATGGATTTTTTATTATTATAAAATGTACACATTACAAGGGGGATAGGCAGTCTGACTCCCTGCCATAGCCGATACTTGATATGCTGGTACCTGTAACTTTGCAATGGCTACAGCTGGGAATGAATGGATCAAAATTCAGCTGGTTCAGCAGGAAGCGGACAAATTTCATTCCATGCATGGCGTTTCCCATTCGATTGGCTCCTCCCAAATGGGTCTGTCGGTATATTTTCACAGGAGCAGCACCTGCAGCCAATTGGCTGCAGTGCTGATCAGTGGACAAGTCCCCACTGGCAAAATACAAAAAGCACAGTGGGGATATTCCCCCATCCACCTTAAATGTGTGGATAGATATAAATCTGCTTGTATTTTTTTGATCAGCTAGCTGGCTGATCAAAAAAAATAAAAAAATAAATTGATCCATTTGTACCCAGCTTTAGTCTATTCTATTGTTACGGTCATCAAAAGCGCAAGCTTCTGTGTATGAAAAAAAAAACATTAAAGTGCACCTGTCACATACAAGCTATAGACCTTCTCTTTATTAAGCCACACACTATCAGTTTTTTGTTCAACCCAGCGGGCTGATCAAAAAAAAAAAAAAAAAGCTTGGGAGAAGCTCGCTGTACTAACCATCTGATGTTAGAACACAATAGCTCAGCAGGGAGAGGCTGTACTAAACAGGGGGACTGCCCCTAGCCATATGGCCAGCTTCTGTGGGACAGGCTGGTGTACACACGGGCCGAACATCAGCCGGTTTCTGTTGAACTGTCTGATATACGGCCTTGTGTGCCAGGGCTTTGGGCAACATGCACATGCATGTATTTGTCTGTGCAGCGTAAATATGCTGCCTATTTCTGGTGCCCTGGACTACCTGAAGCTGCATGCAGCCACCAATACAGAAATGGGCGAAGACAGCTATACGCAGCTATGCCAAGCACATATATGCGCATGCACCAAAAGCAGTTAAAGCGGAGCTCCACCCAAAGGGACTGGTTTTGACAGGTACCTGCTCCCACTTCCAGCTCTGTTTGCTTCCCCTTCCTTCCACCGCAGCTGGCCTAATCACAAAGGGCAGCGCGACTCATGCATGCGCAGTAGGAAACGGGCTGTGAAGCTGCAAGGCTTCACTGCTGGCTTCCCTTAGTCAAGATTACTGCGCCAGCACCCGAAACAACTGAAAAATTGTCTTGGGTGAGGACACCGCTGGATTCCTGGACTGCTAAGTGCTCTAATATTAAAAGACAACAGCTACAGTATTTGTAGCTGCTGACCTAATTTTTTTTTTTGGGGGGGGGGGGGGGGGAGCCTAGAGCTCCGCTTTAACATGCATTACATTTGTACACATGTGCTGCTTTACGCAAATAATGGTGCATAGTTGTGCTCATAAGTTTACATACCCTGGCAGAATTTATGATTTCTTGGCCATTTTTCAGAGAATATAAATAACACAAAAACCTTTCTTTCAACTCATGGTTAGTGTTTGGCTGAAGCCATTTATTATCAATCAACTGTGTTTACTCTTTTTAAATCATAATGACAACAGAAACCACTCAAATGACCCTGATCAAAAGTTTACATACCTTGGTGATTTTGGTCTGATAACATGCACACAAGTTGACACAAAGGGGTTTGAATGGCTATTAAAAGGTAACCATCTTCACCTGTGATCTATTTGTTATTCGTGTGTGTGTATAAAAGGTCAATGAGTTTCTGGACTCCTGACAGACCCTTGCATCTTTCATCCAGTGCTAGACTGACATTTCTGGATTCTGAGTCATGGGGAAAGCAAAAGAATTGTCAAAGGATCTGCGGGAAAAGGTAGTTTAACTGTATAAAACAGGAAAGGGAAATAAAAAGATATCCATGGAATTGAGAATGCCAATCAGCAGTGTTCAAATTCTAATCAAGAAGTGGAAAATGAGGGGTTCTGTTGAAACCAAACCACAGTCAGGTAGACCAACTAGCGGTTCAGCCACAATTGCCAGGAAAATTGTTCAGGTTGCAAAGAAGAACCCACAAATAACTTCAAATGAAATACAGGACTCTCTGAAAACATGCGGTGTGGCTGTTTCAAGATGCACAATAAGGAGGCATTTGAAGAAAGATGGGTTGCATGGTCGAGTCGCCAGAAGAAATCCATTACTGTGCAAATGCCACAAAGTATCCCGCTTACAATACGCCAAACAGAACAGAGACAAGCCTCAAACCTTCTGACACAAAGTAATTTGGAGTGATGAGACCAAAATTGAGCTTCTTGGCCACAACCATAAACATTACATTTGGAGAGGAGTCAACAAGGCCTATGATGAAACGGTACACCATTCCTACTGTGAAACACGAAGGTGGATCGCTGATGTTTTGGGGATGTGAAAGCTACAAAGGCACAGGAAATTTGGTCAAAATTGTTGGCAAGATGAATGCAGTATGTTATCAAAACATACTGGAGGAACATTTGCATTCAACCAGGAAGCTGTGTATGGGACGTTCTTGGACATTCCAACATAAAAATGATCCAAAACACAAGGCCAAGTCCACCTGTCATTGGCTACAGCAGAATAAAGTGAAGGTTCTGGAGTGGCCATCTCAGTTTCCTGACCTCAATATCATTGAGCCACTCTGGGGAGATCTCAAACGCACAGTTCATGCAAGACAGCCCAAGAATTTACAGGAACTGGAGGCTTTTTGCCAAGAGGAATGGGCAGCTTTACCATCTGAGAAGATAAAGAGCCTCATCCACAAAAGACTTCAGGCTGTCATTGATGTTAAAGGGGGCAATACACGGTATTAAAAACTGGGGTATGTAAACTTTTGATCAGGGTCATTTGGGTAGTTTCTGGTGCCATTATGATTTAAAAAGAGTAAACACAGTTGATTTATAATAAATGGCTTCAGCCAAACACTAACCATGAGTGAAAGAAAAGTTTGAGTTATCATTCATATTCTCTGAAAAATGGCCAAGAAGTCATAAATTCTGCCAGGGTATGTAAACTTATAAACACAACTGTAGTTGTGTACAGCTGCCTTAACCCATTCATGTTTATGGGCAGCTCCAGGACATCCCAGGAAACAAATATGCTGTGTCTCCATGATGCAAATGCACCCAAGTGCATGAAACAGGAGGGCCGCTAATCATAAAATCAGGAGATTGTGAATACTTACGTTTTACCAGCGCATTTGGATAAATATATAAACGTATCAGGAGATTATCTGGATGGATGGGATACAGTTGGGAGAGATACCCGTTGCTGGCTTCAACTTTACCAATGCCACAGATGGAACTGCCATCAGTGTCTCCATTTTCTTACAGTGACAGCTCACAGATTGCCAGCAAAGACACAAACAGCAAATGTGTCCATTTATGTCTCACACAATTGGCAATGTAATCGTAAATCCCAACTAAAGATACCTTTTGTTTAGGTTTAGCGGCCCTTTAAAGTAGACCTGGACTTAAAAGTAAATAAAATCATATTTACAGGATGGATGAAGAGTAATTGAAGAGCTGCAATTCTTTTTCCCTATTTAAAAATGTCTCTTCAGGCTTCCTCTTGTGTCGATCATGTGACCAAAACCCAAGGCACTCCTTTCACATAGTCTCTGTTAAACAGCTGCATCTGCCCATCTGAACCCTGGATTTTCCTCTTCAGCAGGGATCACAAGACCTCATGGGCTGGTGATGACCGATGGAAAGGAACAGCGGTTTCTCCAGGAAAAGGAAGTATTTCATTACATCTTTTTATCACTTCCAGCAATAGGAGTATTAACATACATTCTATGGTGAACAGCATGTGGACACCTGACCATCATACCTACATTATACGGCCACAAAATAAGTGAACACAGCTCCAAATTAAAGTGGTTGCAAAGGCTCAAGGTTTTTTTTTACCTTCATACATTCCGTGCATGAAGGTAAAAAACCCTTCAGTGTGCAGCTCCCCCCACAGCCCCCCTAACACTCACCTGAGCCCCCTCTCAATGCAGTGGTGTGCAGAGGAGCCTCGGCTGTCCCGAGTCTCTATCCTCATTGGCTGAGACAGCAATAAAAGCCATTGGCTCCCACTACTGTCAATCACAGCCAGTGAGCCAATGAGGGAAAGAGCAGGGGGCGGGGCCAGGCCATGTCTCTTTGTGTCTTATGGATGCATAGAGCGGAGCTTGGAAGAGCACACGCACTAGTTCCCCCATAGCAAACTAATGGCTATTGGGGGGCACACTGGTCAAGGGGAAGGAGCAAGGAGAGCCAGTGGGGGACCCAAGAAAAAGAGGATTGGGGTTACTCTGTGCAAAACCATTACACAGAGCTGGCAAGTATAAAATGTTTGTTATTTAAACAAAAAAGGGTTTCCAATGAATGGTATTATTCATATCACAGCATACAAAAATATTTTAGACAATAGTGCACTTCCAACCTTGTGGTGACAATTTGGGGGAAAGCCCCTTTCTGTTCGAGCAAGGCAGCACCACTCTTTTCAATGGCAGCTCCATAAAGTCATGGTTTGAAGACATTGGCGTTGAGCAAATCAAGCGGCCTCACAGAGCCCTGAACTCAACCCTACTGAACAATTTGTAATGAACTGGAACGGCGATTGCGAACCAGGTCTCAGCTAACATTAAAGTATAAGTTCACCTTTAAAAATAAATGCACATTTAAAATGCACATAAAAAATTGTGCATTTATCATTTTTATTTTAAGGAGCCTGCAGAGCATCGTACTGCAATCTCAGGCCCTTGAAGACTCAGCATAGCTGTCTGCCCATACCTCGTACAGGGAAGCAGTAACCTGACAGCAGGAAGATCAATGAACTACTGGAGTCTTCACCAGCACCCTTGCAGTTCATAGAGAACTACAAGCAGTCAGCCACAATGCCTGATGGTACTTGTAGGCATTCAATCACAAATAAACTCTGAATGACAGGTCCGTGTAGGCAGACCCCCGCATGACCACGCTGTTTTCGAATTGTGACAGCGGGGGTAGGGAGAGGATCCCCTACCCACTGTCATAGGTGGAGCATGCAACATGTTTCAAAGGTGAACGTATCCTTTAATACCATGGGCACAGATTACTACATAAAGGCTTCAAAATCATGTGGCAAGTCTTACCAGGAAAGCAGAGACTGCCCTAGCCAAAAAAAAAAAAAAGACAGGGAAAATTCATATCAACACTGGTGATTTTGGAATAGGATGTCCAAGAAACTAATACAGACATGATGGTCAGGTATCCACACACTTGTCCATATAGGGGCAGCTTTATGTTAAAAGCCCTGTGCAAATTCACTTAAGAACAGATGAGAAAATGTTTAAGCACCCAGAAAAAAAAATAAAAAATTATAAAAAAAAAAAAGCTTGCCTCCACCTAATGCAAATGTCAGCTATACTCAAAATTCAACTGAATTCCTCTGCGCGTGCGCACACACACAAACATAGAAACAGAGAAAAATGTACACCCTCTTTGCATCATAAATACCTAAATAAAAATATTCCACATGTTAAATATATACAGAACCATTTCACAGACATTGCCCATAAAAAACAAAACAAAAAAAAAAACAAAAAAAACACGACGTACAAGCTTTATACATATATCTTTAGCTGTCTACTTCTACCGCCTGGGTAAGCACTGGCTTTGTCTAGACTACCTCATTCGCTAGCTAGGACAGTTATCATTACACATTTTATTTTCCTTATTTTCAGTTGAGTTATTCGCAAAGGATCCAAGGAAAAAAACCAAGCTGGCGGTGGTCTACCACTTGGCAGTGTGGCGATCGGAGATAGAGGAAATTTCTGTTGCGTGTACGAAGAGGGACTTTATGGTCTGTAAACAGGTTGAGAATCGCAAAATTCCCCCCCGAAACTGAATTTCACACACATGCCATATTATCGATTCCGTAACGAGACACCGGCACTGCTCTACGTCGTCAAATCAATAGTCTACAGTAGTCATGCGTTATGTTACAGCTAGCAGCCTGTGGGCCTTTGCAGCATGCGGTGATCATCATCTAGTATGGCATCCAGAATCAGAGTGGATGAACCGCCTTCACACCTTTTTTTTTTGTTGTTTCACACATACTAGCATGGCGTCCTAATGTTCCTAAATCACCGCACTAGAGAGAGAGAGAGAGGACTGCCCCGCCACATCGATGACCAAAAACCATATTCACCTTGTGTAAACCATCTATAGATTTTCTTTAAATAAAATGTCAGCTGCGCTTTTTTGTTTTAAGTAGTGCAGAGGTGGAAGGCTTTAGGATTAAAGATGGTTCTTTCCAGGGCTTCAGCTCACAAAAAAAAATGCTCCTGTGAGAAAGGCATCTGAAGCACCTCCTGGGACGGGCTTCTCAAAAACGGTGTTTGGTGCCCGTTTACGGAACGTGAAACCCTTTATGCTTTCCATAAACACCAAAAGTGCAAGAAAGCCTTCGCACCTAGCCGCCAGGACACCCCATCCAACAGGGAGAGGGTTAGCAGATGCTATAGGCAGTCCTTGCAAAGTGCAACCTGTCCTTTCATGTAGTCCCTGCATGGACAGACCCGCTTGTGTTGGGGGTGGGACCCCGCGCAGCTGAATAATAAGAGATCGCTTTGAAAGACGCAATGCTTCTTGTTCTCATCTATGGACGGGACCACGATATCACTTGCGACGTCAGAGGTCTGGCACTGAATGTTGAACCTGGGGATGAAATCAACAAGAATATATCACCATTTAAAAAAAAACAAAAAAACTGTTCATTACACTTTGGATATTATTAATCAGAGTATGCAAGGGAAGAACCATTGGCAAAGCGACTTGTATTTGATATCAACAGTCTAGACCTAAAAAAATAAACCCTCAGGAAAAAAAATATGTATTATCTATAGAAATGCCACGAAGGCCTCAGGCAAACAGGGCGTTTTTACAGCTGCTTTGAGCAGCGTCAGACTTTTTTTTTGCAGCTTAAACACTTCAGCCCCGGAAGGATTTACCCCCCTGACCAGAGCATTTTTTTTTTTTTTGCGATGCAGCACTGCGCCGCTTTAACTGACAATTGCGCGGTCGTGCGACGTTGCACCCAAACACAATTGATGTCCTTTTTTTCCCCCACAAATAGAGCTTTCTTTTGGTGGTATTTGATCACCTCTGCAGTTTTTATTTTTTGTGCTATAAAACAAAAAAAATAGCGACAATTTTGAAAAAAACAAATAAAAAATGGAATATTTTTTACTTTTTGCTATAATAAATATCCCCCAAAAAATATTAAAAAAATAATGTCTAACTCAGTTTAGGCCGATATGTATTCTACATAATGATAAAAAAAAAAATTTGCAATAAGCATATATTGGTTTGCGCAAAAGTTATAGCATCTACAAAGTAGGGAGATAGATTTACGGCATTTTTATTATTTATTTATTAGTAATGGCGGCGATCTGCGATTTTTATTGTGACTGCGACATCGCGGAGGACACATCGGACACCATTTTGGGACCAGTGACATTTATACAGTGATCAGTGCTATAAAAATGCACTAATTACTAGACATGTGTATTCGTTTTCGTCCGAATGCATTTTCGTCTGAATTTCAGGTATTTTCGGTATCGTTTTAACAAACGATAACAAAAGTGCAGAACCCGAAAAAGGAAAGATCCGACATAAACAAATGCTTTATTTTCATTGCTACAACAGTTTGATATAGATAGGAGATTCGATATGATGATGACGACAATACCAATCTGTGTCCATCAAACCTGTGGTCGAATGTGCCTAACCTTAACTCTTAGTCAAAGATGGTTCGACGTAGGGGAGAAAAGCTTCGACGTAGGGGAGAAAAGCTTCGACGTAGGGGAGAAAAGCTTCGACGTAGGGGAGAAAAGCTTCGACGTAGGGGAGAAAAGCTTCGACGTAGGGGAGAAAAGCTTCGACGTAGGGGAGAAAAGCTTCGACGTAGGGGAGAAAAGCTTCGACGTAGGGGAGAAAAGCTTCGACGTAGGGGAGAAAAGCTTCGACGTAGGGGAGAAAAGCTTCGACGTAGGGGAGAAAAGCTTCGACGTAGGGGAGAAAAGCTTCGACGTAGGGGAGAAAAGCTTCGACGTAGGGGAGAAAAGCTTCGACGTAGGGGAGAAAAGCTTCGACGTAGGGGAGAAAAGCTTCGACGTAGGGGAGAAAAGATAGATAAAAATAATGATGATGATGAATGTTATTGGCTGATTGTAATCAAAGAGGAGGAGCAGTAAAATAGCTAGAACTAAGTACACACGTACTTTGGCTTATGGTGTCTGTTGAAAGTTCTAAGCAGATTCGATGGAGCAGGTAAACTATACGGCGTCGTACAATTTAGCTGCTCCGTCGAATCTTCTTTGAACATTCGACAGACACCATAAGCCTTCAATGACAGATTCGACCTTAATTTGGATTTTCGGACGAATGCAATTTTTAACGAAAAACTAAATAAATAAAAACGAAGTTCGGGATTAACTAAATAGGAATTTCGCTTTCGTCCAAAAAACAAATTTAAACGAAATATTTCAGTGTGCACATGTCTACTGATTATTGTGTAAATAACAATGCAGTGAAGGGGTTAAACACTAGGGGGCAATCAAGGGGTTAACTGTGTTCCCTCAGTGTGTTCTAACTGTAGGGGGGATGGGCTCACTAGAACATATGAGAGAGATCATTTCTCCCTATGACAGGGAGCAGTAGATCCCTGTCATGTTGCTAGGCTGAACAGGGAAATGCCTTGTTTACATCCCCAGCAGTAGTAACAGACAGACACCAGGGCTGGGGAGGTAGCTGCTTTAAAAAACGGGAGAGCTAGAAATCCCAGCATGCCCTGTCAGCTTCTCTGCTACCCCACATATATACTCTGGTTGCACTTACTTGGCCAGGTCTTTGTCTTTGTTGAGATGCTGGAAGTACGAGGGCTCACAGATGAGCTGATTCTCCTGACACACTTGCTTACATGACTTTCCAGTTTCTGCAAGTTTCACTTGAAGGGCGCTTAATGAAGGCCACATGACTTGTCCATGGCAGAAATCCTGAAAGAGAAAGCTTAATGACTCACAAGAGAAACTAGTAACAGAAAAAAAAAAAAAAAAAAACTAAGTATTAACCTACAGACAAAAAAGAAAAACCAAGAATGAACGTGGACTTTAAAATGGTAGTCACCAGTAGATCCAAAATGAAAGAGCACTTGGTTGAAAAAAAAAAAAAAAAAATCCAAAATTTATTTTAACATCCTAGTAAAAACATATTAAAATCAGAAACAGAGTACATATCAGATGATTCCATAAATATATGGTATGGTCCCACCTAGGTGAAACCTCTGAACACTTAAGAAAACCTGTAGATAGGCCCATAGATATGCTGGATTCTGTGGCAGGTATATGCAAAGAACATGTTTAAAAAGAGCAGGACCTGGACAGAAGTCAGATGTTTATGCAAGATATTAAACTGCCATCCTTTATAACTAAACAGTCTCCAAAAATCATATGTCTACTTGCATATAATGTTTACTTTTAGTGTATGTGCCAATCTTGGCTGTAACTAAACCCCCCCGACTAAGGAAAAGAACGGGACATCCATTCGGATCATCCCTCTGCCTCTCCCATATGGATCTCACAGAGGGATGATCTGAATGGATTTCCTATTCTTTTCCTTAGTCAGGGGGTTTGGTTACAGCCAGGATCAGCATAAACACTAGGAGTAAACACATGCAAGTGGACACAGGATTTTTGGAGACTGTTTACTTATAAAGGATGGCAGTATAATATAATAATATCTTGCATAAACATCTGACATCTCTCCAGGTCCTGCTCCTTTTGGACATGTTCTTTGGACACATTCTACACATGGCTTATGTTTTTCACCCTATGGCAAGCCCCTTTTTTCAGCTGAAATACTTTTGAAGCACTCCCGTTCTGGAGCTGTCTGTGCGCTGTTCCTCTGTATCTTTGTGGCATGGGGTTGGGTATTCCATGTTTCTTTACTGCGATCTTGTACCAATAGGATCCCCTGAGGAAGCTGTAAGCGAAACACGTAGTGATCCCTCGTATTGATTTCCTGTGGGGCCCTGATATGCAAGACCTTCTGCATATACCAGCCACAGAGTCCACCATATCTATGGGCCTAGCTACAGGTTTTCTTAAGTGTTCACATAGGTTTCACCTAGGTGGGACAATATCATATTTATGGAATAATCTGATATCTACTTTTCTGCTTTTAGTATATTTTTACTAGGATGGTAAAATAAATTTGGATATTTTTTATTCAATTAAGTGCTTGGGTCTACTGGTTGCTACCAATTTAAAGTCCACGTTCATTCTTTGTTTTTCTTTTTCGCTTATATTTGGATGTGGTGCCACATTGAGTCATGTCTCAACCACTTCTCAATAGAATAACCTACACAGTCATTCACCCATGAGTGGCAGCGCTAGGAATTCTCATACCAACATCCAACCATCTCTTACATAAAGGCATTTAATGCGCAGCTGTTGGGCATCTTTTCACAAAACAAGGTCTTCGTCTTTAAAAATTAATTTCAAAATGCAAGAATAAATTAGTCACATTATTTTGCTTTTATAAGATGATGGAACATTATCCAAAAAGTATCTAAAGCCCACATTTTTTTAAATTTTTGTATAGAATAGAGAATGGTTAGTACCGTCAGGTTTTTATTGTCTGATTCAATCTACTTGTCCTGGTGACCATTGTTCTTTCACTTTGGGGTAAAGAGCCAATCACAGCGACTCTTTACCATGTGATCAGCTGTGTCCAATCACAGCTGATCATGATCTAAACACACTTGCCGGATATCGGCATTCCTTTCCTCGTGCTGTCACAGCATGAGGAGAGAGAGATGGTAAACGGCAAGTGTAAAAGGGGACATCTGTACTGATCATCTGGGCCCACCCCGATTTTTGTCTTGCCTATTATGGGCAGCACAAAACCAAAATACACCACTGCTTACAGCTAGTGGACAGGTGTCTCTCTGAGATTCCTTGTGAGCATATAAGCTGCAGCCAGGGTGTCTAACTACCAGAAAAGAGCAACGGGTGCCTCCATCAGAGTTAAAACCAGCAAATAGTATTAGTATAGTAATGCACTCACAAATGGTAGAGGAAGAGTCAGCATGTCCTGCATGGAAAATTTATCAATGGCAGAGATTGGCAGGCAAGTGGCTGGTGTTATGCAGAGTTCAGCCAGGAAGATATTGGGTGGATGTGGAGAGAAGCGCCGAGGCTTGGGGACCTGGAATGCAATCAGCGCACTGCATACACTGTGCTGCTCGAGTTCCAGCTCCCCAAGCCATGGCACTTCTCTCCACATAACACCAAAAATCATACCTGGAGGGTGGGGGGCACACCTTAAAAATGCGTTTACATTCAAGATGGTGCTGCTATAAGAACAACAAACAGTAAAAAATAGATTACAGCGCACACATACAAAAATTACATTTAAATCCTGCAAGGCCATTTAAAAATGCCTGAGCATATTAAAAAAAATATGGGGATTTGGTCACACTATCAGAGTATGATCTTGGAAGTATATTGCATGGACCCTGACCAGGTCCCTTGGGCCGGAGCACCCCATCCCCCCTTCATTACCTCTTATTAGTTGTCCACCAGTGTAATGGAGGAGTCCTCTCAGTTCTCCCATAAAGAGGAGATTGTCTCTCATGGTTGAGAAGCAGGATCTTTCTATTACTAGTGTAGGACCCACTGATAATGGGATACTTCGACGCAGTAAGTGGGCTTAGCACTATATGACCATGTAGTGTGACCAAATCCTCATATCTTTTGAATATGTTCAGGTGTTTTTAAATAGCCTTGCAGGATTTAAATGCAATTTTTGTATGTGTGCGCTGTAATCTATTTTGCTCTGCATAGCACCAGCCGCTTGCCTGCAGATCTCTGCCATTGGTGACAAATCCTTTCATGGATGACACGCTGACTCTTCCTCTAACATATGTGTGAGTACTGTACTAATACTATTTGCTGGTTTGCACAGTTTACACACAGATGGAGGCGCCCTCGGCTCTCTTCTGTCTATATGTGTACTAGGTTGACTCAGGACCTTGTTTAGGGGAGCTGCCTCTTTCCTTTTGAGTGACTTCTCATTTTCCCCCCAAACTTACTCTACTGTTTCTTTGGGTGGCTACAGCAGCGCCATTGTTTTCTTCTCCTTTTTATGGGTGTCCAACTGTCCCTGCCGAATTGTTAATTTACATGACACAGAGGAGAATGCAACAAGGCGTTTTGGAACAACAAACTTTAATTCTGGGCTCTTTGTGCACCTACATTAAAGAGCCCTTAGTTCTGTGCAGCTCAGCCCAACAGACATCACCTAAAAAAAGTGCCAATTCTGGGTGGTTAGATCGTTTAAAAATAGCTAAAAACACATACCATAGAAAACACACCTAAAACCTCAACTTGTGAATGCAGATTAGCTACAAATAGGGCAAAAATAGATTAGGCTATCTAGCATGCTAAAGGGTTCCAAGGTGTCTATAGCCCTAAGCAAAGAGATTACTCCTTACCTTTATACCAGGCATCCCTAATTGGTGGACCACGGTCCAGACCGAGCCACTGTCCCATCCGGACCTCTGCGATCGCACCATTTAGGTGCTGGTTCTACCCCCAGCCATCACTGCTGTCATCCTCACAGATTTAACAGTGGGAGGTAGGACAGTTTTGGACGGAGGGCAGGTGCTACCTGAGTTAACAAGCAGGTGACTGGTTGCCAAGATTCAGAGCAGTCCTAGCAATCAATGACCAGCTTTGCAACTTTCACCCTCCTTCCAGATCGGCTTTGCCTCCCGTCCTCCCATCTGTCTGTGTAAGGTCGTTTGGGGGGTATTGGGGAGTGAAGGGGGGCCGAGGTCGGTAATGTTCAAGGGGGGCAGAGGTCGGTAATGTGCAAGGGGGCTGACGTGAAGAGGGGCAGAGGACGGTACTGTTGGTGGGGGTTGATGCCAAGGGAGTGCGAGTACACTACTATGAAACTACTTGGGGGGGGCAGACAATTATATTTTAATTATCTGCACTACCCACAAAAAATACGGGGGAAAAAATCCAACTCCTTTTTTAAATTGTGCCGTAGCAAGCCGCATGGTGCAACATGCAGTTTGGAGCATGCAAAAGTGCACCACAAGTGCCAATGTGTTGGTGTGCCCCTGCATGTCTTCTAAAAAGCAGAGACGGGAACCTAGCCCAAGAGGAGAGGGGAACTGTGATGTGGAAGAAAATTCAGTAGACCTCCATGAGTTTAATAACCCTGCTTTATAACGCCTAAGCTCACAAATCAACCCTAACCTTTATACCCCTAAACACAGAGGTCATCTACAACCTTTATACCCCAAGCATAGAGATTACCCCTAATCTTTATACCCCTACACAGAGATCACTCCCATTAATCCCCCCTAAGATCACCCATAACGTTTATATCCATAGGCACAGAGGTCACCCCTAACCTTTACACCCCCCAAGCACAGAGATCACTGCTAAACCTTTATAGCCCCCCAAGCACAGAGATCACTGCTAAACCTTTATAGCCATCCAAGCACAGAGATCACTGCTAAACCTTTATAGCCCCCCAAGCACAGAGATCACTGCTAAACCTTTATAGCCACCCAAGCACAGAGATCACTGCTAAACCTTTATAGCCCCCCAAGCACAGAGGTCACCCCTAACAATTATACCCCCCAAGCACAGGGATGACCCCCAAGCACAGGGATGACCCCCAAGCACAGGGATGACCCCCAAGCACAGGGATGACCCCCAACCTTCATACCCCTAAGCACAGGGATGATCCCTAACATTCATACCCCTAACCTTCATACCTCTAAGCACAGGGATGACCCCTAACTTTTAAACCCCTAAGCACAGGGATGACTCCTAACCTTCCTACCCCTAAGCACAGAACTTCCATAATAGTTAAAACAATATTAATTTTGTGCAATAGCATACAATAAATCAAGTACACCTCAACTCTAAAACGGACATAGCCATGCTGAACCTGACCCGAGGCCTCATCATGCCATTTGACTCTTTTCCAGGCAGGATGATTGTGCTTACCTGTTTCTCAATGAAGGCATTCACCCGCTGCAGCATGCCCTCGCGTGTGAATTCGTAGGGCAAGTAAGGTTCATTCTGTGAAGAGCAAAAGCCGTATAAATTTATTTGTCACTTCAAGGAACAATCAGCAGCTCAAGTGAGACCGGATTAATATTTTAGTACAAGAGTCAACTATCTTGTGCCAACAGAGCGGAACATGATGATTTTAACGTTCAGCTTTATTAAAGGACTTATCCCTTCATAAAAGCCGCTATTTACCAAGCATCCCATGGGGTGGGCCATCTTCTTGGCACATGCACACTGCTGGCATGAACATCTTAGATACCTATAAATGTTTTCTTAATCCCTGCTGGGTTTATAAAAAATGTGAACGAACGGCTATTATAAAAATGTCAAAACAGATTTTACATTCATTGAAGGTGATCAACGCAAAAAAGATCAGACTGGTCGAGTTCAACAAGACTTTCCAGTCAGGAGTGATCTTTCCTTTCCTATGTACTTGCCATTGTAGCCACCTACCCAATATAGTTATTTTCAGAAAGAATTATTTTAACACTATGACTGATATATTCTAGCTTTGCCAGGATAAATTGATTTTTTTTTTTGTAACACAGCTAAATTAGATTTTTTCACATATGACTGGAGCTTTGCTTAATGTAAATCTGTCATTGCTTATTCAGAACAAAGTGATTACTGTCATGCCACCGTGTTTGCCGACTTGCACAAAGCTTAAAATGATTGCAATTTCATTTTTTTTTTTTTAAATGACAAATGTCATACTTGCCTGCTCTGTGCAATGGTTTTGCATAGATCAGCCCCGATCCTCCTCTTCTTGGATCCCCTACCAGCAACTCCTGGCTCCTCCCTCTGCCACAAGCCGCTTGCTCTGGGGGCTCTGTGTGCTCGCTCCCGCCTCACTGGCTGATTGACAGCTGCAGAAGCCAATGGCTCCTGCTGCTATGTCTAAGTCAATGAGGAGGTAGAGAGCCTCTGCTCTCCTGCACAGCTCTGGATCGTGATCAGGGTCCGGTAAGCGGGGGGCTAAGGGGGGGGGGTGAGCTGCATACAGAGTTTTTTTACCTTTATACATAGAATGCACAAAAGGTAAAAAAAAGATCTACTTTAAAAGATTAATTCAAAGCATGTATCTTTTTACTTGGTTACATTGGTCCAGCTTGGACCAATGTTACTATGCATGCCTCTTCATATACAATACCTGGCCGATGCCCCTTGGAAATCATTTAAGTAGACAATGCTACTCCAGTGATCTCTACAACCTTCCGGGTCCCATGCTGAGTGATTGCCCTGCTGCTTTCTAAGCCCAGGAGGTTGGCCGCACAACATAGGTGCCATTGAATTGTCTGAATCAAAACAAAGCATTCTCTGGTTGGATGAGGTGGAGAGATTGTAGTCATTACCCCCATAAGACAGTGTCCAGGCTTGGCAATTGGTTTGTTCCTGGTATCATCTGCTGATTGGCCCCAAATCAGAGAGTCTTTGAAAAGACAAGACTGTTCCTTTGTTCAAGGGCCACCCTCTCCGTAAGCCTACCCCCACACACTGCAGCAATAAAGAAAGTTTTACAGCATAAAAAAAAAAATCACATGAAATGAAGGCTACAGTTCTATATAGCCTCTGTGTTTAAAGGATGCTGAATAGAACTGCAGTTAAATATATACAACTCTGGCTAATGGTGAACTAAACAGGTTTCTATGTTTCATGGATGTCATTAGCAGTCCGCTTGACAGTAGGGGGGCTTATGTCAGAAGCCCTGCGATAACCGCTTGGCGACCAGCCTCCGCAGTTATACTGCGGCAGGTTGGCTTGCCTGTGCAAATCACCGTAGCTGTACGTCGCGCTCGAACACGGCGTTCTGTGGGCATGCCCTTTGCCCAGCGGGGGGGGGTTGGGCAAGCAGTGGGTCGTTCCTCGCAGAGACAGAATGGGGATCTTCCTGTGTAAACAAGGCAGATCTCCAATCTGTCAGGGGATCACAGAGAGATCCATATTATGCAGGAAGATGGATCTGTGTGTTCCAAGCAGCCCATCCCCCACACAGTTAAACAGTTAACCCTTTAATCGCCCCTGATGTTAACCCCTTCCCTGGCCAGTGTCATTAGTACAATGTCAGTGCATATTTTTAGCACTGATCACTGGTTTCCCAAAAAAAAAAAAAAAATGTCAGTTAGGTATCTGATCTGTCCACCGCAATGTCGCAGTCCTGCTAAAAATTGCTGATCACCGCCACTACTATTAAAAAAATAAATAAAAATGCCATAATTCTATCCCATAGTTTGTAGACGCTATAACTTTAGTGCAAACCAATCAATATACGGTTATTGGGATTTTTGTTAGCAAAAATATGTAGCAGAATACATATTTGCCTAAATTGATGAAAAAATTAATTTTTTTTTATTGGGTATGTTTTATAGCAGAAAGTAAAAAATAGTTTTTTTCAAAATTGGTGGCCTTTTGTTTATAGTGAGAAAAAATAAAAATAAAACCACCGCAGGGGTGATCAAATACCACCAAAATAAAGCTCTATTTGTGGGGGGGGAAAAAGGGTCAAATTTGATTTGGGTACAGCGTCGCACGACCGTCAGTTAAAGTAACGCAGTGCTGTATCGCAAAAAAAAGGCCTGGTCAGGAAGCGGGCAAATGCTTCCGGTGGGACGGACAAGTTTAAGACATTACAATGAACACTGAACACATATTGATGCACATAGACAGGAATGGCCAACAAAAATATTAGCAACAAAAGTATGAACCTTTTGACTCAGTATGGCCTTCACCGCCTTCTCGACCTCTTCTGGATTGTTAATGTCAACCGTCCAGACGTGAGGCTTCCCAATGTACACTTCGGCGTATGGGTGCTGGGATGTGAGCTGGAAGAAAAGGTTTTACATAAGATAAAGCATTGTCTGAGAGTTAGGATCAAAAAGGAGAACATTCTCATTTTCTAACTTTTGGAGAGATTGGGGCAGGGTTAGAACCTGTGTTTAAATTGCTTCCTGCGTCCCCATTTGTGAGAATCCTCACTTTCTGATGGATGTCAGAACAGAAAGTGAGAAAAAAACCCTCCTTATTTCCCATCTATTTAATGGTGTTTATTACAGGAAGTTAGGGAAAATCTCCCCATTCCGTATCCAGTTAATGGGTTTTAGTACAGGACCATGAAAGGAAGTCTCCCCATTCAGTGTCTACTTGATTGCATTCAGAACAGGAAGTCAAGGAGAATCTCCCCGTTTCATGTCCATTTGATGGAGCTCAGTACAGTAAGTGATATACTGTGGCTTTGTGCACAGAAATACTGAAATAGGGAAAAAAAACGAGCCTTCCACAAAGTTGGAAATGCGCAAAATATCTTTGAATGCTGCAGTATTAACAGTACCCCTCACTGGAAACACCTGAACTCAGTTTGGAGGGGTGCCCACATTCATTTGGTCAAAGTGGTAGAAGCTTGAGGTTTCAGAACAGGGAATGAGGGTGAAATCTGTGGTAATTTGGTTTGTTGCGGGCTGGCTTCTGGATGAGGTGGGAGTGTTTGTTGGGTTTTTTTTTATGTTAGTCGCCATTCCACGTGCTCCTTGCTGCAAAAGGCCAGTTCTAGATTGGGGATGCCGCGACGTGGCCTCTGCAGCTTATACATGAATTTGCAAATGTGTGCAAACGAAACGCCTTGGTTTTATACTTGAACTGTTGGACATGGTAACTTGGATTCTTGCAGGCTGGGAATTTTTGTCAGTTGTTTGACATGGGTCGCTTTTCCATGTGCTGCTTGCTGCAAAAGGCCAGTTATAGATTGGGGTGGTTGCCATTTGTTTGTAATGAGGGTAAATCTCCCCATTCTTTATCTATTTGATGGGTTTCCTCACAGAGATAAAGAATGGGGAGATTTACCCTCATTACAAACAAATGGGAAAAAAAATCCCTTCCATAAGCAACACAAGCAGCAATAGGACTGAGGAGTCTTTAGAACCTGTGTCAGGAATATATTGCTGTGAGTGTCCATAAGAAGAGGTCACTGAAGGGTGAGAAAGTTAGTCACTTCACTTTCAGTCCAGGAAGAGAAAACTCCAGTATATGGGCAATATGGAAGAGCTATCAGCGTCAATAAAGCAAGTTTTATCTTCAAAGTGAACCTGTCAGGAAAAAAATGTATAGTAGCGGATATGAACTTGTTTTTGGAGGGGGCAGGTTCTGGGGCCATGATCTTGATAATGGCTTCCCTACGTAATAAAACATTGACCTGGAACAAGCATGCAGGTTGTTAAAGTGGAGTTCCAACGACATGTAATCATATTTTTTTTTAAAAACATTTCTTAAGCTCAGAACATTGACATAACACTCACTTGTTTTTTAAATTTCGTCCCCCCGATGTCCGCTTTACTATAAAATAAACATTATATTGTCCTGGCTGTTCCCATAAGCCCACAAGCATACTTTTCCTGGGATACGGTGCAGCTGCCCGTTCTCGCACCCGTTCTCGCGCATGCGCTGTACGACAGGCTCGCAGCGCTGTAAACTTCTCACGTTGCCATCACAACGGGCGTCGTTGTTGGAAGTGCCCGTCTGCTGTGATGGCAATGAAGCCCTCGGCGCTTCCCACGACTCCTGGGAAATGAGACACTTCCCCCAGGAGCAGTAGCGAGCAGAGAACCGTGGTGAGGAAGTGACGTCAGGAGCCGTGGTGAGGAAGGGGAAGATTTGAAGGGACCACATAACAGGGATTAAAAAGTAAAAAAAAAAAAAATTTCTATAAATGTCATTTGTTATATTATTTGCTGCACAGTAATGACATTTTTTTTGGGGTGGAACTCCGCTTTAAGTCTGACAAGTTCTGCATACTTGTTATGAGCGACTATGCTGGGAAGTTAAAAGGAGCCTCTAAATTGTCCTCATAGGTTCCTTAAATTTTGGGCAGACATGTTGTAAACTTAAAGTATGTACATTTCTGCAATACATCCACATTTTGTCTAACAATACTGCAAATACTGTGCCTCTGATGCACTAAAATCCCAAACATTGTTGTCAATCCTGCTTGAGTTCTCTCCTGCTGGACTACAGAACCCATTCCCCTCTATGTTATAGCGATGAGGGCAGGGGGTGGTGTGGCCAGCTGAGGATGTGAGAAGACATGCTGAAGAGCTCTGGCTTTACATCCTACATTTATCCTGCAGACACCAGTGCCATTCCTTCTTGAGTGGCACACAAAGCTCTGGGCAAGCTTCTCTTTGCCTCCTCTCTTGCCCAGCCTGGAAGAAAGACGGAGCGGGGATGGCAGACCCAGGCACACAAGATGGCGCCATGCTGCCTCCCCTTCCGCCTAGAACCACCAGCGGGGAGAAGGCAAAAAACTCTGCGGTTCACCAGGCATCACAACGCTTCTAGAGAGCCAGACAAGCAGCAACCCGTCTACAGCAGCACTGCATCACAGCTACTGCAAGATGTCAGAAGCACCCTGTCGGTCTCCCAAGGAAACGCCTCAGACTGGCTGGACACCAACCAGCGAGTACTCCTGACGTGGCTTCAGCTCTGTGTAATGGGACAGAGATGGAGGTGGGACCCCCGAGCCCACTCTGGAGGGATGTCTATTCTGCAGTCCCGCAATGCTATGCTTCTCCACTGGTGCTCACTGGGTAGGTTTGGGGTGGTGGGGGAGGATGTCTCACTGATCCGCCAAGATCTGCAGAAGTACTGCCCAGGAAAACAGACAGCAACACTGAGGACTCTGCACTCTCACCACGGAAATGAAGGTTGATTTGCAAAAAAATGCCAGTACAGGCAGTCCCCGAGTTACGAACACAATAGGGACTATAGGTTTGTTCGTAAGTCGCAAGTCTGCATTTGTAAGTGTAACTTCCAGTCAGAACACTGCGTTCGTAAGTGTAACTGCCGCCTGTGCATGGATGTGGGATGTGCTGGGCGCTTGTTATGTTATCTGGGGCATAGTACGGCAGTGTGGGATGTGTGGCCAGCATTTGAGGCCGTTCGTAAGTACGAGTCATTTGTAACTCGGGTGTTCGTAACTCTGGGACTGCCTGTATTACTAGAGCGGAAGAGAAGAGGGAAGGAGAAGGTGTTCCATAGTCCATCAGGTGAGAACTGAGGCAGGGATGACAACACTTGGGATTTTAAAAGCAGCAGAGGCAGGGTTGTCAACTCAAAGTTAGGAGTTTAATAGATTTCTGGCAGGTCAGTATGTATTCTGCACTTGGAAGTGTTTTTAAAGGGATAAAACAAAGGAAATGTGCATTTAAGGCAAAAATGTACTGCACAATTTTTCTTTTTCCCGTTACATTTTCATGAAGTGTGCCTGTCAGATAATGAAGGCAGCCTATAAATTTACAGAGGACATTGTGCTTCATTCTGCAGTGATTTTACCAGTTCCCAGTGAACAGATAGGTCACATTTTCAGAAAGCTTTGTTCAGTTCCAAAATAGCTGCTCTTTAGGCTCGGCTCACATTGGTGCGCTGTGCGATATCGTGTGTGATTCGCACCGCACGGCTGTGCAAATCACATGCGATGTCTGTGCGATGCAAAATCAGCCATACAGATTGTATGGCTGAATTTACATCGCATTCAGACCAAAGTTGTGCAGGACCCTTTTTTTGGTCCGCACCAGAATCAGATCGCATATTCACACCCATGCGATCCGATTCCTTTCCGAATGGACAGTTCAAACTGCGATATACGAACAGATCTGGGGGAGTCATTAACTTTGTACCGACACTCCCAGCAGTTCGCATAAGGCAGTGTGATCTGCCTGCGAACCAGGTGCAATGCGGGAACCCGCAGTGGATTTGCAGGGTTCCCACAAAGGACCAACATGAACCGAGCCAAAGTTGCAACTTTAGACTCAAACTTTGCATTGCATGGGCCCCCGATTAGCTATATGTTAAACAGATTGTTTAGGCCCCCACTATGATAGAAAATCTAAAGTACCTTTTAATATTAGTCAACACTATACACAAAAGACCAAAATACTTTAAAGTGCATTTCCACTTTTGTATCCAAACTAGGATAACATCTACTACACATCTGTCTTCCTGAAAAATTTTGCCATTCACATAGCACAACTTAAAACATTTTTTAAAATTGCAGCTTACCTTTTTTTAGATGCTGTATTCTGGACCCATCACCAAGGAAAAATACTACATAGTTCTCTTTGTTTATGAGGGGGCTGGGCTGCAGTGTTTGCCATAAATAACCCTGTCTGTACTGTGCAGGCAGATCTTCATTTCAATTGTAACTAGATTTGAACATGGTCTGTCCTAACAAAGGGTTAATGTATGTGAAAGAGGCAGACCTGGGACAGGCTCACTCTGACATTGTTCAAATAACCTTGCAGTCAGCCATGATATACCTCCTCCTGAGAAACATCCAAAAAGGTAAAAAAAGTCTTAAAAGCATTTTTAGGCATGCTGTATGAATGAGAACACAAACATATAGTGGGTTTTTTTCTTATATTTGACTGCATCAGTGGAAATATGCTTTAAGGCAGTGGTCATCAACCCTGTCCTCAGGGCCCACTAACAGGCCAGGTTTGCAAGATAACTGAAATACATCACAGGTGATATAATTTGCTGCTCAGTGATTGCAGTATTCTAGTCTGCATCTCCCCAAGGTAATACATAAAACCTGGCCTGTTAGTGGGCCCTGAGGACAGGGTTGAGGACCACTGCTTTAAGGTCTACAATATCCTGATACTAATCTCCAGCTACCTGTGATATGCCCCAGAGTGAGAAAACAGCACCACACAACAATGAATTACTCACCTCTCTTAGAGTTGGTTTTCCTTTGAAGAAATCTGTATTTCTACTACTTTTTGGTGGACTAAATTTGGGGTTCAGGAAAGCACAGCCGTTTGCAATGGCTTCCAATGGAGCTGGTCCTTCGTAGGGGAATCCGAGGCCAACAAAGAGCTGAAACAAAAGTAGTCTGATTATTGAAGATCAGGGAAGCAATGTTTAAGCTATTTAAAGTAGTTATAAAGGCAGAAGGTTTTTTTTTTTTTATCTTAATGCATTCTATGCAATAAGATAAAAAGCTTTCTATGTGCAGCAGCCCCCCTCAGCCCCCCTCTAATACCTACCCAAGCCCCCTCTCGATCCAGCGATGTCCACGAATGCCTCAGTCATCCGGGACTCTCCCTCCTGATTGGCTGAGACACAGCAACGACACCATTGGCTCCCACTGCTGTCAAACTCAGTTAGCCAATGAGGAGAGAGAGAGGGGGCGGGGCAAGGTAAGTATAACATGTTATTTTAAAAGAAACAAAAAAAAAAAAATGAGACTTTACAATCACTTTAACACCAAGCTCTTTCTGGCACTTTGTTTACCAATTTAAAATCAGTATTTTTTGCTAGAAATGTATGTATAACCCCCAAACACACACATTATATATATATATATTTTTTTAATTAGAGACCCTATGGAATAAAATGGCAATCACAAATTATGTCACACGGTATTTGCGCAGTGGTTTTGCAAACCCATCCTTTTTTGAAAAAACACTTTAAATGAATTAAAAAAAAAATTATATATATATATATATATATATATATATATATATATATATATATATATATATATATATATATGTTACGCTAAACAAATATCATGGAATGGCGACAAACTATGGTACTTAAAATTCTTCGTAGGCAACATTTTAACTTTTTTTTTTACAGCTTATCTGTTTAGCATTACAGAGGAGGTCTAGCGCTAGAATTGTTGCTCTAACATTCGCGGTGATACCTCATATGCGTGCTGCGAATACAGTTTACACATGCGTGCCTGGCTTACGTACACGTTTGCTTCTGCGAGTGAGCACGGAGGGATTGGGTCGCCTTGAATTTAAATTTTTCCTGGTTTTTTTAACTTACAAGTTTTTCTTATTTTTAGGCCCCTTTCACACATTGTTGTCCATATTCACGGACTCATGTTGCTCAGCGGGGAACGCTCCATTGATCCCCCCGCTGAGCCGGCGGATGACAGGTCCGTCTCTGCTCACTGGAGAGACTGATCTTTCACATCTCTGCTATAGGGGATTAGACGTAAATGGATCCCACTGTCAGTTTTCATCCGATCCAAAAGAGATGGAAAACAGGGTTTCCATCTGTCTGAATTTAGGGGAGCGGACATATCACCAGAACTGTATGGAGCGTCCGTTCAGGTCCATCTAAAAAAAACTGACTGGCGGATCTGAACACTGTCCGCATGTGTCAAAGGGGCCTTACACGGTCCCTTTAATTTTTTTGTTGTGTCATTTGGTTTCCCCTATTATAAAGTAATGTAAAAATCCCTTGTAATAGAAAGAAGGATGACAGGTCCTCTTTATGGAGAGATCTGGGGTAAAAAAAAACCCGAATCTCTCCTTTACCTTTAAAAGCAAAAGATCAAAAAAAAAAAAAAAAAAAAAGTGACGTCACTCCAGGCCTCCAAGGCCACAGAGACGACCAAAGACAATCTACTCTGATTGCCTCTAGGTCCAGCCGGCCGCACCGTCAGATCATTTCAGGGGCGAGGCGGCGGAAACAGTAAGCGGCGGAAGGGGGACAACGTCTTCTCCCACCGCTTCTGAAAGCGTTTTAGTGGCTTACGAGTCGCGCGGAACACTTTCATGAGAAAGCCAGCCGCTGGCTGACAAAAAACACACACAATACCGGGGTTATGGCTGATATCATTAGCCCTAATTCCGGTAAACCAAGTAAAAGCGGCAGCGTATATATATATATATATATATATATATATATATATAAAAAACCAACAGCTGGAAATAAAGTTTCCTTTGCACTATTACCTTTCCTTTATGGCTCATTCATACTGCATGTATGTATCGTGTGAGCAACTAGTGAGGACAACAGACTAAGCTTCAGTGTGATGTGACTTGTACACAAGTAATCCCCTGAAACTACGCAATCTAGCACATAAAAGTTTAATTGCAGTCAGCTGTATTCGTTAGTCATCATAGTGGAAAGGGTTGCTAAGGGGAGAGTGCGCTGCAAGTTCCAGAGCATCACACAGTTTGCCCTTTTAACTTTATTTGATGTGCACAAAATGACACTTCATTTATGTCTCTGCACAGCAGGGAGGTGCGTTGCACTGCTGAGTGGTGACATGTGGTGCCTTCCAGTGCGCTGCAGTAAAATACTACATGTCTGCATTTTACTGCACCTCACCTCTGGGCTGTGTTGCAGTGCAAATGGGGCACATAGAAAACAACTGTTCCCTAAGTGCCCTTAGTGGCGCCTGGCATTTAACCTGTTTGTAAGAACAATAGTCACCATGCTATGGGCAAACAAGCCCTAAAAGATAGAAGCACAATATTTGGGGAGGCTAAAGGGGCAGGACGGCAATTATTTCAAAAGCATTCAGGGTTTTGTCTTTTAATCAACTCAAACCACCATTTTCTCTCTCTATGTGCCCTATTGTTCACCATTTACCCAGTGCCGAGAAATGCCAGTCACCGTGTTATGTGCAAACAAGCCCTGAAAGATGGAATCAAATATTTTCCTTTTTTTTTTCTTATTTCATTTTTAAACGGTCACTTTATTTTTATTTTTTTTATCACTTTTATTCCTATTACAAAGAATGTAAATATCCAGTGTAATAGAAATAAGGATGACAGGTTCTCTTTATGGAGAGATCTGGGGGTTAAAAAGACTTCAAATCTCTCCTTTACGATAAAAAAAAAAAAAAAAATTTGAGAGGGGCAGGACAGCAATTATTTTGAAAACAGTCGGTTTTCCTTGTGGGCAATCCAAACCACCGCTTTTATATCTTTAATTGCTTTGACAAAAAAAAATAAAATATTGAATTGAACATTCAATCACTATTCTGTATGGCTTGGTCAAAATAAAAGGGCTTTAACAAAAGCACCCTGGAAAAAAAAAAAAAAAAAAAAAAGAGAAAAAGATAAAAAAAAAATGAAAAGGGAATAATATAGTCTGTCTGGTTGAAAGCCCGACCTTCACTCTCTTCCAAAGCCGCCAATATGAAATGACTGACACATGAAAGTGTGGTAAGGGATGACATTGCCTTAAAAAAAAATGCAGGGGCTTGAAAGGTGTCCATTTTTTTTTTAATCTCACAAAGTTAGAAGGCATAAAAGTCTGCCTACTGCCTGCACACTGGAAATTTCGGAGTCACGCAGGGTCATGGGCAGACTGAGGACTCTCCAGGTCAGTGCATGCCACTCCAAGCACACAGCCCAGAGTCTGGATATTCTCCAAGTATCACATGACATTTCATAAAAAAAAGGACGCTACACCCGCTGCAAAGAAAGTCACTCAAGCGCACACTTTGTTCTGTCTGTCCCAGAAAACCACATGGCTGAATGGACTTAAAGTAAACAATATAAAGTGCCTACCGAATGCTCTGTAAAGGGGGTACATTTTAGAAGTCAATATCAGTCTACATAAAATAACTGACAGGATGAGAACCATAGAATTTCAACACTGATGGCTTTTTGTAGGGAATGAAATAAAAATAACTGCAGTCCTGAGAAATGTGAGGGGGTACAGGCTTATAACATAAGTTATCCCCCCCCCCCCCAACATTACAACCTGCAATATTGACTTCAAACTATAGGTTGCAGCAGCCACTAGATGGCAGTATAGAAGCAGGCAGACGGGATGGAAGCAGGCAGAGGTCTACCCGTTGCAAGAAAGCCCAAAGGCTTAGGTCACCTTTTTTTAAAAAAATATATAAAATGCACTTTAACAAAATGTGCATTTACTTTTTTTCTTAGGAGCCTGCAGAGCATCGCACCCACGATCAGCAGAAGGTGAGTGCAAACTCTGGCTCCTGCAGACTGTTAGCATAGCGGTCTGCCCGTACCCTGAGAACTACATGCTGTGAGCCGCAAAGGCTGACGGTACTTGTAGCCTATTGATTCACAGAACTATTAGGCTGGGTTCACACATGCAAATTGGATGTGAATTCGCATGACAGGCAAGTGTGACCGGCTCTCAATGGAGTCGGTTCACACATCTCCGCGGTCCGGATTGAAAAAGGTTCCGGGGCGTCTTTGGGTCCGGTTCAAGTGCGAATTCAGGCTAAAATTCAGACCTGAACCCGCGGTCGCACATGTGTGAACCCAGCCTGAATGAATGACACAGCCATGTAGGCGGAGCCTCGCAAGGTTGCGCTCTTTTCAAATTGCGGCGGGGTGAGGGGAGAAGATCCTCGGCCTCCTGGAGAGCTGCAGGAGAGGAAACATGTTGCATATTCCATCCTAGAAATAGGTGGAACGTGTAGCATGTTCCCAATGGTGAACTTAGTCCGGACATACGTGGTTCGAAACTCAGCCGGTTCAGCAGGGACTGTCCGAGATTCAAAGCGTTATTGGGCAGGCTGAATGTGCCAAATTGATCGGTCAACTTGGGTACAACCAGCCTGCCGGATTGTCTTACAATTATCGCTAGTGATCATCACCGTCTTCCTCTGGCTGCCCCCGCTGGGAGCAAACTGTGCTGACGGGGGAATCATGCAAATGTCTTTCCTGCAACCCGTTGTTGCAGGAAAAAAAATTCACACCATTTATGGCCGGCCTTACACTTTAATTTTTGTTCCGTGCATACATGTAGAGACGAGAACTGCCACATTTATCTCTGCCCCAACAGCTGGCATATCAGAGAAGATGTAAATGAAACACATGCACCACAAAACTGTGTTAATGCGAAGCAACATAAATGCACCGCAACGTGATCATCGTGCCTTTAATGCAGCTGCCAAGGGAGAAGCAAATACAATCAAATGCATATAGAATCTTATAGGAAGATTTCTGTTCAATCTCTTGCTAATCCACATTCCACAACTGTATAAACAATTATTCTTGTGAAAGCCATTAACAGATTGCACAACGGAGTGACAAATATTCACGCATACTTAAGAAATTACGAACTACTTGCTAAAGATTGTCATCTGTGAATGTTCCTAAGTGGCTCAGTGATGCCTGAATGTTCTCTTGTACAATATTTTGATTGCTGATCAGGAAAACAGGCTGCGGTCAATATTGGCCAACACAGCTCTGTGTACAGTACACTCGAAGAACGGGTGCTTTAAATGACTTGGATAATAGAGTTCTCACACACCAGCACTTACTTGTAATACTTCGATTTCAGCCTCTAGAGGGCGATACTTGATGACAAATACATCCAGCAGGCAATATAAACAAACAAATACCAGTGCCCCAGAACAAGACATTTTTTTTGCCTCCTCTGTGTAAACTAACAAGCATATCATATGAGCGCAAGACCAGGATTTCTGCTTGAAATATGCAAACATGTGACACCCTCCCCCCAGGTGACATTTCTCAGGCCAAGCAGCCAAATGCAATCCATATACACTATATTGCCAAAGATCTGTGAATACCTATTACACCTGACCGGCTGATGTGATTTTACAAGCGCGTTGATTTTAAATCTTGTAAGTGGATTTTTATTGTGGGGTCATATGAATAAAGATGAACCCCTTCAGGCCTAAATGGTAAAACAAATCTTCAAGCCGAAGCACAATTTTGCAACTTTGACAAGTGTTAGTAAAACCGTACAGATCATTACAGCTACTTTGTGTATCCAGGTGGATTATACCGCGTTTTTTTCCCCAGGACAAATTGAGCTTTCATTTGGCGGTAAATGGTGATGGATATCTGATTTTCTTTTTTTTTTTTTATTCTCTATAGAAATTTGGCCCAAAATAGTATTTGTTTTAATTTAACTGTATATTTCTTGCTACTACCATAACCTACCACCACAGGACAACCCAAAATAAATTCTCCCACTCCAGACGATCGCAGCGATACCACATATGTGTATGTTAGTTGTTTGTACCCATAGTACAGCCCAGAAACAATAGTGCGCATTTTTCCTTTTTTTTTTTTTTTTTTTTAAATCCTGTCCAAAAAATACTGACCCAAACACTAACCCTGGGACTGACCCAGATCAAACCTTGATCTAGGTAATTTTTTTTCTACACACTTTTTTTTCCTGTTTCTGCAAAGATACAATGTATCTCTCTATTCCATTCAG
Organism: Lithobates septentrionalis; assembly: GCA_037952835.1. Classification (NCBI taxonomy): domain Eukaryota; kingdom Metazoa; phylum Chordata; class Amphibia; order Anura; family Ranidae; genus Lithobates; species Lithobates septentrionalis. Next base: position 52,184 of record JBBDGP010003962.1, on the reverse strand, counting down.
ACAGAAAACACAGGGGTGGGCTTCACAGTGACCGATCACTGAGATAGCCAATCAGAGGCTATCACAGTGATCAGGTGACCCAGAATCGGATGTTCTGGGTCCCGATCAGTAGAACGGGGTGAGAACAGTCTCTGTGCTGGGAAAGGGAGATACGCAGTTATGTGGCCCCACGGAAATAAAAGCCCAGTCCATAAGAGCTGGCAGGTCTGGGTGACGCCAGGGTGTATTGGCATACCCTTATGGAGGGTTACCCTACCACTTCTGGGGACAGCCACATACAGGGATATACAGGGATATACAATGTAATACTGACATAAAATCACACACATAGGTTGGACTTGATGGACTTGTGTCTTTTTTCAACCTCACCTACTATGTAACTATGTATGTAACTATGTAACTTGGGTCTGGTTCACATTGCCCATTATCCTCAGGCATTTGTGAGTACGCACTCCTTTCTTTTCTTTAATAAGGGTTTACCTGGCAATGCACCAGGCCTTCACACCCTTATGTGTTTTGCCGTTTGGTGTCAGGACCTGGAAATATACACAGAGCTCCGTCATGCTGAAAATAATCTTCCCATATGGTTTCCACAAGGTTGGAACTGCACAGTTGTCTAAAAAGTCTTTGTATGCTGCAGCATTGACAGAACCCTTCACCGCAAACCCTGGCACTTAATTTGGAGGTGTGCCCATATTCTTTTAGACAGACAGATGTGATGGTCGGGTGTCCATAAGGTTCTGGCCATACAGCGTGTGCATACACACACAAAATTACCAAAAGCATTGGGACGCCTGCCTTTACATGCACATGAACTTTAATGGCATCCCAGTCTTAATCCGTAGGGTTCAATATTGAGTTGGCCCACCCTTTGCAGCTATAGCAGCTTCACCTCTTCTGGGAAGGCTGTCCACAAGGTTTAGTGTCTATGGGAATGTTAGACCATTCTTCCAGAAGACCATTTGTGAGGTCAGGGATTGATTAGAAGGCCTGGTTTACAGTCTCCGCTCTTATTCATCTTAAAGGTGTTCTATCGGGTTGAGGTCAGGACTCTGTGCAGGCCAGTCAAGTTCATCCATGTCTTTATGGACCTTGCTTTGTACACTGGTGCGCAGTCATGTTGGAACAGGAAGGGGCCATCCACAAACTATTCCCACAAAGTTGGGAGCAAGAAATTGTCCAAAATGTCTTGGTATGCCGACGCCTTCAGAGTTCCCTTCACTGGAACTAAGGGGCCAACCCCTGAAAAACAACCCCACATCATAATCCCCCCTCCACCACATGATTTGGACCAGGGATACCAATAACGTTTGTGTGTGCGTATGTATATATATATATATATATATATATATATATATATATATATATATATATATATATATATATATATATATATACATACATACATACATACATATATATATATATATACATATACATATACACATACACATACATATATACACACACATTAAAATGAAGTAAGGAATTTTTTTTTATTTTAAAATCATACTTCCTAGGTGGATGCTGCATCTGTCCCCTGCCGGCTCTAAGGCTGAAACCCAAGCAATCAAACACCGCTGATCGCTCGGTTCTCATAGCTCCCTGTACAGAGAGCTGGTGACTGTCAGTCACCGCTCTCTGCTCTGCCCCTCCACACCATATTTTCTCCCCCTTAGGTGGACACAAATTGTCTTATTGTGGCAAGTAATTCCCAAAAATAGCAAACACCTCTATTAACTTCCATGCAAGAACTCATTAAATGTGAAACACCGGCTTTCTTTTCATCATCCCTGCATCTATGTGTTCCAAGTGTACACAACAATATTAGCATACAATAGAGTATTAAAAACTATTATTATACCCTCGTACTGCTTTAAGCTGATATGTATAATGTTCTGTCCAGCAATTGAAGGAACAAATGGTATTATTTGCACACAATACAGCGCTATTTACTCATTCAATGATACAGGGAAAGTATTATTTTGTCTGGAGAGGAGTGGCAGTTGTGATCTGCTTGCATAGCACTATAAGGTATTAGAGGAGTAAATAGACGGGATTAGTGCTGCATTATGCTCAGAACACACCGGTGTTATTATTGGTTACAAGCGCTCTGCTCTCCTGTAAACCGTATATTAGACATCAGGGCCCTTAGAGATTATTGTAAACCACATCAATGCCACATTTTACAAAAACCTGACCGCAATCTAAACTGAAAGCCAACCTCTGACTTTACAATATCTACATACTGGAAACACAGCAAACCCATTTACAGGCTGTTCACATAGGGAGAGATTTACTAAAACTGGAGTAATCAAAATCTGATGCAACAGTGAATAGCCAATCGGCTTCTAACTTCAGCTTGTTCAGATAAAGCTTGGACAATAAAACCTGGAAGCTGATTGGTTTCTATGCAGAGCGGCACCAGATTTTGCATGCTCCAGTTTTAGTAACCCCCCCCCCCCCCCCCCATAACATCCAACTCCTATCAAACACCCACTGTTCATATATTTTTTTGCTCATTTATATGAAGCCAACACTTTAGCCAGGCTCCGCAGAGCACACTGAACCATTGTCAGTGTGCTCTTCCTGTCCCCCCCCAAAAAACGTACAATCTAAACGTTCCTATCACAGTCATAACAAAAGCATCAAAGGACTGATCCATTAAAGTTGAATTCTATTGAAATACAGACACCTGATCAGCCACAACATGATGACCCCCAACAGATAGTGAATCACTTTAATCATCTCTACACTGAAAGTAGGTAGGATATATTAGGCAGCAAGTGAACATGTTGTCCCAGAAGTTAAGCTGAAAAAATGGATTTGAGCAAGGGCCTAATTGTAATGACTAGAGGACTGGGTCAGTACTCCAAAACTGCTGCTCTTGAGGATGTTCCCGGTGTCTGCAGTGGTCAGAACCTACCAAACGCCGTCCAAGGAAAGAAAACCAGTAAACCGGTGACGGGGTCATGGGCAGCCATGGCTCACTGATGTCTGTGGGGAGCAAAGGCTGGCCTGTGTAGTGCCATCCAATAGAAGAGCTCCTGTAGATAATATTTTTGAAAAATAATGTTGGTTCTCATAGAAAGATGTCAGAACACACAGGGCATCGCAGTGTGTCGTGTATGGGGCCGCGTAGTCCCAGACCGGTCCGGGTGCCCATGCTGACCTGTATCCACAGCCAAAATCACCTACAATGGGCACGTGAGCATCAGAACTGGACCACGGAGCAATGGAAGAAGGTGGCCTGTTCTGATTAATCACGTTTTCTTTTACATTATGTGGATGGCAGTGAGCATCTGTGCCACGTGTTTAACGATCTATGGAGGTCCCACCCCACAACTTACAGGACTTAAAGGCTCTTCTACTGACAGACAGCTTGGTGCCAGATACCACAGCATACCTTCAGAGGTCTAGTGAAGTCCACAGCTCGACCGGTCAGGGTTGTTTTTGCAGTAAAAGGGGGACCTACTAAATATTAGGTGGGAGGTCATAATGTAATGGCTGATTGGTGTATATGGAAGCGGTTTTTCCAAAATGGAAGTGTTTGTCCATACAGGCCTGGGATTTACGCAGCTCTGCAAAACCTGGGGACCTGACTTTACTGTAGCTAAAGCTGAATTCGAGGTATGGATATTTTTACATAGTTATATTGGTACAGGCATAATCATGTAACTATGCATATACCACAAATAGTGAAAATGTGTATGTATATATATATATATATATATATATATATATATATATATATATATATATATATATATATATATATATATATATATATATATATAGGTATATGTATGGGTATATGTATGGGTATATGTATGTATGTATGTATGTATGTATGTGTGTGTGTGTGTGTGTGTGTGTGTATGTATGTGTGTGTATGTGTGTGTGTGTGTATGTGTATGTGTGTATATGTGTGTGTATGTGTATGTGTGTATATGTGTGTATGTGTGTGTGTGTATGTGTGTGTGTGTGTGTGTGTGTATATATGTGTGTATATGTGTGTGTATGTGTATATATGTGTGTGTATATATGTGTGTGTATATATGTGTGTGTATATATGTGTGTGTATATATGTGTGTGTATATATGTGTATGTATATATGTGTGTGTATATATGTATGTGTATATATGTATGTGTGTTGGGGGGGGGGGTCCTAAGTAATTTTATAACAAAAAAAAAAGATTTTAACTTGAAACCAACAAATGCCAGAAAAGGACAAATCGTTACAATGTTTATACTTGAGTTCCACTGCTACAGAATGTTGTGATTGTTGGTAGACTACCCGTTTTTTTTTCTTTTTTCTTTTGATGGCTGTGGCTTCAGCAGAGCGGAGAGAATTCTCTGGTTAGAAAGAATCAGGAAATACTTTATCAAGATCGCAACGGGGAAAAAAATCGCGTTAACGATTCTTGGCTATTAATCGTGCAGCTCTAAGCGCAACCTAAAACAAGTCCAAATATAACAAAAGTCCACCGTAGTGCAACTTTCAGTGACAGTTCATAAATTTCCAGTGACTTCAGTCTAAGACGTCACTCTCAGTGGTGTGGGCAGCAATCGTGTTAAGCCTATTAGGCTAATTACATTATATATTGATTTTTCATTATTATATTGATTATTGTGCTGAATATATATATATATATATATATATATATATATATATATATATATATATATATATCTATCTCTATCCCTTACGAGATAGGGATTATTTGTATTTATATGGTCTTATATAGCGCAGTTTTTTTTTCTTTGATGGATATGTGTGTGTGTGTATGTATGTGTGTATATATATATATATATATATACACACATACACATATCCATCAAAGAAAAAAAAACTGCGCTATATAAGACCATATAAATACAAATAATCCCTATCTCGTAAGGGATAGAGATAGAGATATATATATATATATATATATATATATATATATATATATATATATATATATATATATATATATATATATATATATATATATATATATATATATATATATATATATATATATTCAGCACAATAATCAATATAATAATGAGAAATCAATATATAATGTAATTAGCCTAATAGGCTTAACACGATTGCTGCCCACACCACTGAGAGTGACGTCTTAGACTGAAGTCACTGGAAATTTATGAACTGTCACTGAAAGTTGCACTACGGTGGACTTTTGTTATATTTGGACTTGTTTTAGGTTGCGCTTAGAGCTGCACGATTAATAGCCAAGAATCGTTAACGCGATTTTTTTCCCCGTTGCGATCTTGACAAAGTATTTCCTGATTCTTTCTAACCAGAGAATTCTCTCCGCTCTGCTGAAGCCACAGCCATCAAAAGAAAAAAGAAAAAAAAACGGGTAGTCTACCAACAATCACAACATTCTGTAGCAGTGGAACTCAAGTATAAACATTGTAACGATTTGTCCTTTTCTGGCATTTGTTGGTTTCAAGTTAAAATCTTTTTTTTTTGTTATAAAATTACTTAGGACCCCCCCCCCCCCCAACACACATATATATATATATATATATATATATATATATATATATATATATATATATATATATATATATATATATATATATATATATATATATATTTAGAATGGACCCTAGAGAATAAAATGGTAGTGGTTGCAGTATTTTTTGTCACACTATTTGCACTGCAGTCAGTCCAATGCAATTTTTGGGGAAAAAAATTACACTTTAATTAATTAAAAAAAAAACAAAAAAACTAACTAGTAAAGTTGGCCTAATTTTTTTTGTATGATGTGAAAGATTTTACGCCGCGAGAATCGTGATTTTTTTATTCTAAGCAAAAAAAATTGTGATTCTCATTTTGGCCAGAATCGTGCAGCTCTAGTTGCGGCTGCGCTACATTATATTTTGTTTTGTATGTATGTACCACACCTGCTGAAGGATACCCCCTGGTAGCTGCAAATTACTAATAGGCACCGAGACTACAGTGATCTCCACTAACTTCCAGGTCCCGTGCCGAGCAACTGCACGGCTGCTTAGTGAATACAGACGGTTGCTCGTTCAGCATAGCCCTAGAGAATGCGTTGTATTTTCTCAATGAATGCAAAGTGTTCAGCTGGATGAGGTGTAGAATATGACCTCACTACCTGCCTCTCCACCTCATCCAATCAGAGAACGCATTGCATTCTCAGAGAATAAAATGGTGCCCATGCAGTTTGGTTGACCTCCTGTGTTCTTCATTAAGCAGCGGTGCAACAGCTCAGCATGAGACCCAGAAGTTAGTGGAGATCACTGAAGTAGCAGTGAATGCTGCTGTGCCAATACAATTGCTGTTAAAGAGGTCCCATAGGATTTAGATGGGTACGATTGATTCTCTACCAGTAAAAGGTTTGTGGATGTCATTTTTGCACAAAAGTTGAACCTAACTTGTTTGAAAACCATTTGATTATTATGTTCTAGAACATGAAAAGCTAGGCAAATCAGTGAGCTCTGGGAGTGTTAGTTACCCATCCAGTTCCCCTTTTCTGATACAAGAACTATTGTAATATCTAGCATGCTAAATGGGAAGTCTTAATGTTTTTCTTGCTGCCATAGGGAAACGTTGAACAAATACTTTGGCTCATATTACAAAATGTTAGCCAACTCAAGGTTTGCATGAAATATCTCTTCCCTAAAAGACTGCAGGTTCTTACAAAGAATAAGTATCATTGTGTATTGGTACATGAAGGGTCCCTTTCTTCCCAGATCTGTGCAGTAATTTAGAAAGAAACAAACCTGCACTTTACTGTAATGAAGACTGGCCATGGCTGCTCTCTTGGCTTGTGCAGGATGACTGGTCTCATATCCGCCCCTCCTGTAGGTCTGCTGGTTCCCTTCCAAAGTGCGGCTCAGGTTACAGCACAGTGATCATGTCAACATCATTACAAATCTAAATTTTGGAAAGGCATCTGGAGTACACAAAGGGGTCGATTTACTAAAACTGGAGAGTGCAAAATCTGGTGCCGTTTGTGGTTGCAGGAAAGAAAAACACTCCGTCTATGGCCAGCTTAAAATGGATCTAAACGCTGCTTTTTTATTTTGTAATATCTTAATGCATTCTATGCATTAAGATTAGAAAACCTTTTATGTGCAGCAGCCACCCCAAGCCCCCCAAATACTTATTTGAACCCCATCTCGATCCAGCGATGTTGCATGGGAACCTCGGCTGTCTGAAAACTCTCCCTCCCGATTGGCTGAGACAGCAGCGGGCGCCAATGGCACTCGCTGCTATCAAAACCAGTGAGCCAATGAGGAGCGAGATGGGGTGGGGCCGCCCGCGGCTCCGTGTCCTCTTCGGCGCTCCTGGCCCCTCCCTCATGCCAAGTGCCCCCCATAGTAAGGAGCTTGCTATGGGGGCACTTAGCATGAGGGAGGGGCCAGGAGCGCCGAAGAGGGACCCGAAAAGAGGAGGATCTGGGCTGCTCTGTGCTAAACTACTGCACAGAGCAGGCAAGTATATATATATATTTTTTTTAAACAAACATAACACACAAGAATTTAATATCACTTTAAGCCTTTTTGTCTGTAATAAATACAATAGCACATGTCTAAGTGCATAATAGAGAGTGTACTACATAGTTTGTAGCACAAGGTCCAAATAAATAATAAAAAAACAAACACACACCCCCCAAAACAAACATTACTGATACAGTGGACGTCACAAAAGTGGACCTGCCCCCCCTTAAAAGTAAGCCGATCTTAAAAAGGACAGTTGTTTAAAAGGGAGCACAAATCGGCACTAGAATTTTTCCAGGTTTAGCCCAGTACACATGCCTTAGGCAGGCCATAGATGGCGGGGAGAACCCCACTGACAGCGGACGAGTCATGGTCATTAATGGCTCAGCGACTGCCCACTCCTTAAAGTGAATTTCCACCCAAAAGTGGAACTTCCGCTCATTGTACTCCTTTTCCCCTACGGTGCCACATTTGGCACCTTTCGTGAGGGGGGGGGTTTAGGATACCTGTCTTTAACAGGCATGCCGTCCCCATTTCCAGGAGCCTCAGCCGCTGGTTGACGTCCCCGCGGGGCTCCCTCCTCACCCGGCCGCCGGGCCAGTAGGAGAGAGGAGCGGCGCCTCACGCATGCGCAGTAGGGTTTCTGGCGTGAAGCCATAAGGCTACACAGCTGTTGGAAACGTCTACTATTAGCTGTGAAGGGTAGTTTTTCCCGTGGTCTTGGTGATAAGGCTATGCTCCACTTTATGCATTCAGCTTCCATGATTATGTACATTGCAACTACAGGAATAAACCCATTGTAATATGTTGGCCGATGTAGGATATTATTATATATCTGTACACATACAGTACCTAGGTATGTGAGGCTTGGCCTGTTAATCTAATTACGCATTTCAAAGGGGACTTGTTGATGAAAGGGGATACTGACCAAAAAATAATTTACTCCACATATCAAAGAGGATAGATAGTGACTCTGTGCTATGTTGATGTTAATATGCAAGAATGCAAATTAGGGCAGTTTATGACTGCAGCTGTTTACGGCTAGGGGTCATTATTTGTCAATTTGAAAGACAGAAGCAGATGAAAGGCCTAATGGAAACGGCCAATCGAATTGCTCAGCCCTTCGGTGTATAAGCTGGCAATCAGTCTTTTTATTCTCCATGAAGGTGACAGAAGGAACTGGGTTCTCTGAAGGTGCCTGTCACCCATTTTATATTTACTCTGTTGGATTTTGTCATCTGTTGCAAGTATCTAGTACTTGGGTGGGTCTGTTTCGGAAGACCTTCCAGAGAACGGGGGGGTCAGTCTGGTTTCGGCCTAGTGGAGGATCAGTGTAACACCAGTTGCACGTTTTTGTGTTTCACTCTTTGTGTGTGCACTTTTTTTGGCACCGGGTGGAAGTTTTTGGGTGCGTTTTGCACGCCATTGGCTTTAAAATAAATAAAAATGTGACTTTGTTCTGTCTGAAGTTTCAATAAATGGAAGAAATCGGGTTGCTGCGGGAAATTACTCGCATAATAACTAAATAATAATTATCTACTCACTCTACTACATCACTACACCCATCCCTTGGTAATAATTGTACACCTAGCAGCCATGAACCACCACCGAGGAAACAGACAACTCACTTTAGTTTCCCGAAGAAGGAACTGCAGGTCTCGTCCACTCAAGATCCCGTGATTATTCACATAATTGGGCATGTGGACCGTGCCCTTCTCATGTACAGTACCATGTACCTCCATATAGGTGTGGATGATGTCCAAATAAGTGTTCTTGTCCTGCAAAAAAGAAGATGGTACTAGATGAGCATGGTTTTTAAAAAAAAAAAAAAAAAAAAAAAAAGGGGGGGGAGCGGACCACACAATCCCACAGCAGATGGCAGCTGAGGACCACCAGAATTGCATGACAGCATCGTGACTACATCAGTAATATAACAAGGGATTATGGGTAAGAATGCAGAGGAGGCGGTAGTCATTGTTCAGTATCTGTACCAAAGAGTGGGATGAGTCAGAAGGACACAGAAGTAAAAAATGTAACAGACAGGAGAAAACCCAACAAATATATTGCAGAAATTAGGACCGTTTTGCGTAATTAGCGCCATCCTCTTATTGACTCAATGTTTAAGGCTGGGTTCACATTGATGTGTCCGCATGTCCCAGCAGGGGGTCCAGTGCATCCCTCTATACCGATTCAGGTCTGAATTTCTGCCTGAATTTGCACCTCAAACTGACCCAAAAGACACACAGGACCCTTTTCCAATGCGGACCCCGGCCGCCCCGGAGCTGTGTGAACTGGCTCCATTGAGAGCCGGTCACACTCTGTCATGTGAATTGGAACGCGGGGGAAAACTGCATCCAATTCGCACAAGAGTGAACACAGTCTAAATCACCTTCATGGATTGCGCTAACTTTTATAAGATATATTACCACTCCTAAAACGTGAAACAAAATATGCAAATAAAAAACATATATAAATGTCCTTGATAACGTGCTTATCTGTGCGTCTAAATTTTTTACACCACATCATAATCCTTGTGAAAGCAATACCACTGATGAAAATACCTTACGATACTGCCAACAGCTAATTAAAGTGCTAAAAAATATTAAAAATTTAAATATGTGCCAATATTACTAACCATTAGGTCTCAAACGCTCAACATATATGTATACAACACAATGCAATGAATGGTGGTTTAGAGGCATTACAGCATGTGAGTTTAACTTTTTAATAAAAGAATAGTTACCACACTATGATGGCTATCCATATGTCTTTGAGAACTAATAGAGCAAGAGGCACTAGCATACTGCTTGGAAAGGCTGCTACTGGACCCATCACAAACGGAGTGGTTATCCTAAATAAATGAACCAAAGGCGCATATTCTGATATATCTGGTGAGTGGCCATTGCACTAGGTGGTGGTGAAGTCACGTTAAGTGGTGGAAGTAGAAGCACTAAATATTGAGAAGGAACGTCACTATTGCACAGAAGTGATCACTCCCTGAGGACCATTCATTGTACTGTGGTGCATACATATATGTTGGGGACATTCATCGCATTGTATACATTTATGTTGACAATTTGAGACCTAATGGTTAGAGAGTAATATTGGCACATATTTTAATTTAACATTTTTAAGCACTTGCACTTTAATTAGCTGTTGGCAGTATCGTAAGGTATTTTCATCAGTGGTATTACTTTCACAAGGATTATGATGTGGTGTAAAAAATTTGGATACACAAATAGTTGGCACAGATAGGCACGTTATCCAGGACATTTATATATGTTTATTTGCATATTTTGTTTCACGTTTTAGGAGTGGTAATATATTTTAATAAAGTTTGCGCAATCCATCTAGTACATTACTCTTAACATTCTACCCTTAGGGTGGTATGCACATATAATTGCAGCAAACTAGGTTGTTGATTTCACATTTTTAGTTTTTTTGCACCGGTAGCATACCTTTTCGGATAACATAAATCACCTTGATGTTATGCCTGTTACATGCAGGAAATGTGAGGTGAACACGTACTTTAAACCCATCAGGCCTAAAGGAAAAAAATCTTAATGGAACTGATTTGTTAGTAAAACTGTACATATCACCACAATTACTGTACTTTGTACATCCCGGTGGTTTAAACTTTTTTTTTTTTTCAGGTTAAATCAGGCTTTCATTTGGTAGTAAATGGTAAAGGGTATCGCTTTTTTTTTATTGTTAAAGGAAAGTGGTCTAAAAATAATATAAAACAAAACAAAACACTTACCAAAGAGCAACCCAAAATAAATCCTCCTGCTGCTCCTGACGATCGCAGCGATACCACATATGTGTATGTTATTTGTATCCATAGTAGGGCCCAGAAACAATAGTGCACGTTTTACATAAAACACACAAACAGATACAAAAAAATATGTTTATATAAAAATGTAAAGTAGTGAGTGTACAGCTTGTATAACAGTGTAAATTTGCTGTCCCCTCAAAATAACTCAACACACAGCCATTAATGTCTAAACTGCTGGCAACAAAAGTGAGTACACCCCTAAGTGAAAATGTCCAAATTGGACCGAAAGTGTAAATATTTTGTGTGGCCACCATTATTTCCAGCACTGCCTTAACCCTCTTGAGCATGGAGGTCACCAGAGCTTCACAGGTTGCCACTGGAGTCCTCTTCCACTCCTCCATGATGACATCACGGAGCTGGTGGATGTTAGAGACCTTGCGCTTCTCCACCTTCTGTTTGAGGATGTCCCACAGATGCTCAATAGGGTTTAGGTCTGGAGACATGCTTGGCCAGTCCATCACCTTTACCCTCTCAGCTTCTTTAGCAAGGCAGTGGTCCTCTTGGAGGTGTGTTTGGGGTCGTTATGTTGGAATACTGCCCTGCGGCCCAGACTCCGAAGGGGGGGGGATCATTCTCTGCTTCAGTATGTCACAGTACATGTTGGCATTCATGGTTCCCTCAATGAACTGTAGCTGCCCAGTGCAGCACTCATGCAGCTCCAGACCATGACACTCCCAGCATCATGCTTGACTGTAGGCAAGACACACTTGTCTTTGTACTCCTCACCTGGTTGCCACCACACACGCTTGTCACCATCTGAACCAAATAAGATTATCTTGGTCTCATCAGACCACAGGACATGGTTCCAGTAATCCATGTCCTTAGTCTGCTTGTCTTCAGCAAACTGCAGGCTTTCTTATGCATCTTTAGAAGAGGCTTCCTTCTGGGACAACAGCCATGCAGACCCAATTTGATGCAGTGTGCGGCGTATGGTCTGAGCACCGACAGGCTGACCCCCCACCCCTTCAACCTCTGCAGCAATGCTGGCAGCACTCAAAAGTCTATTTCCCAAAGACAACCTCTGGATATGACGCTGAGCACGTACATTCAACTTCTTTGGTCGACCATGGCGAGGCCTGTTCTGAGTGGAACCTGTCCTGTTAAACCGCTGTATGGTCTTGGCCACCGTGCTACAGCTCAGTTTCATGGTCTTGGCAATCTTCTTATAGCCAAGGCCAGTGATGGCGAACCTTGGCACCCCAGATGCTTTGGAACTACATTTCTCATGATACTCATGCACTCTGCAGTGTACTTGAGCATCATGGGAAATGTAGTTCCAAAATATCTGGGGTGCCAAGGTTTGCCAACACTGGCCTAGGCCATCTTTATGTTGAGCAACAATTCTTTTTTCAGATTCTCAGAGTTCTTTGCCATGAGGTGCCATGTTGAACTTCCAGTAACCAGTAAGAGAGCGATAACACCAAATTTAACACACCTGCTCCCCATTCACACCTGAGACCTTGTAACACTAATGAGTCACATGATAATGGGGAGGGAAAATGGCTAATTGGGCCCAATTTGGACATTTTCACTTAGAGGTGTACTCACTTTTGTTGCCAGCGGTTTAGACATTAATGGCTGTATGTTGAGTTATTTTGAGGGGACAGGAAATTTACACTGTTATACAAGCTGTACACGCAAGACTTTACATTGTAGCAAAGTGTCATTTCTTCAGTGTTGTCACATGAAAAGATAATAAAATATTTACATAAATGTGAGGGGCGTACTCACTTTTGTGAGATACAGAATATACACCTTTATACTCACACTTACATATACACGTACACACACACACACCGACCATTAAACCTTACTTGACCCAAACACTAACCTAGATCAAACCTTGGTCTAGTTATTTTTTATTTTTTTTCTCTCTGCAAGGAGCGCTCTCCATAATCAGAGAGAAACACAGGGGCAGGCCTCACAGTGATTGATCACTGAGGTAGCCAGAGGCCAGAGAGCTCCAGGTTCCGATCGTTCATTAGGGGCCCGAGGCTGTCGATAAGTTTCAGGTCTCTGTGCTGGGAGTGCCATGCAGTGTGCTCCCAGCACAAAGGGACATATACAAATATCCAGCCCCACAGCAAATGTGTTCGGACGGCGTCAGGGGATTCAAAGAAAACCATTATAGCGGTCTTCATATGTTTAACCACTTGCCACCTGCGCTATAGCCAAATGATGGCTACAGCGTGGGCTTACCTTGCCGGGAGGGTGTCTATTGACATCCTCCTGGGATCGCGGGCTCACATTGTGATCGCTGAGTCCTCAGCTGATCACAGATCGGGATAAAGGGACAATCACAGGCCCTTTACTATGTGATCAGCTGTCAGCCAATGACAGCTGATCACAGGATGCTGACAGAGTGAGGAGAGATGGAGAGCCAATAACCACCTTGTGTTAAAAGGACATTGGCACCGATTATCAGGGCAGTACATCCCCGCCTATCAGTACCCATCACTGCTGCCCATCGGTGCCGTCTATCAGCGCACATTAGTGAAAGAGAAAAAGTACCCGTTTGCAAAATGTTATAATAAACTATGAACATTCCCCCCCCCTTAACATTTTTAGCCATTTTTCGTGTGTTTAGAAGAAATAAAAAATAAAAAAATGTTTTGTTCAAATACCACCAAAAGAAAGCTCTATTTGTGGGGGTGGTGGGCATGATAAAAAATGTCATATTAGGAACAGTGTACTGAAAATAGGCCTGGGCAGAAAGGGGGTGAAAGTGCCCAGTAGACAAGTGGTTAAAGAGCCTACGTTCCCAGTGGATACCTGTTACGGGGAAATGCGTTGGGTTGAGTCGATTTTTGTGGCGTCACTACGCACGAGCCTGCTGGCGAGGTCCGCCGCTGTGTGTGATATTTGTCCGTTTTGCTTCTGATCCTCTAAGCATGGACGTGCAATGATATTTTGTTTAAAAATGATGTTTTTACATACTGCACTATGAAGCTTCTTCCGTCTGTTAGCCTCTATGCATGAGAGAATCTAGGATCATGGATCCAGGACAAATTGTAACGAGTGGAGATGTGATCTCACACACAGGGAGTGCTTTTAAAGCAGCCAAGGAGTGGAATCTCTCTGGTGGTTGGAACCTGTTGGATTGGATCTCAGATTATAGAAATTTAACTTTCTGGTAAGAGGTGTGTGTATATGTGGGGAAGGCACCTTGCTGAGCACCAATCTGAAGCACTCTTCATTTAAAGAGCACCAACAATTGGACTGTCACCTTTTTCACTGTGGACTGAATATATTTATATTGATTTTACAATTTATACTGTTTTGACATTCAGAATCTAGGAGGGTTCACAATTGAATTTTGTTCACTACAACACAATTATTGAACAGGTTGTGCGCTCATTTCTTTTATATATACTTTGTCGTGCATTCAGGCTTATATAAGTAGCAGCACCTTTAACCGTTATATTTTCATATATATTTTAAACATATTTCTGAGGCACAATCAGGGTGAGAGCAGAATATCCATTTTGTTTTATATAAGTGGTTAAATAGCATGTGGTAGTTGAAGGTTCCGTTAAATATTTTTTACCAAAGAGCTTGGCAGAGGCGAGCCATAAATTGTACAAGAGGTTTTCCAGCGGCTTAAGCCGTTTACAACTTCTATCCAAAAATCATTCCACATGTCATAAATCCTGTGTATTATTGGTTGCAGCTGCTGAACGGTCACTGAAAAGACAGCTAATGCCCCATCTCAGCCCTGCAATCAACACCGAGATTCATGGTGATAAGTGAATGTGAGGTTGTGAAGAGAGTGGAAAAGGGTTAGAACACTAGTCAGGTTTTTACTACTATCAGGGCACCTTTAGAGGCTTAGCTGGCCATACATGGAGGGATAAACTGGCCGAAATTCGTACTGCGGGTGGCCCTGTTGGCACCCTCCCACCCCGACACTTATCAATCTAAAAAGCAGGAGAGGTGGGCTGAAAATTGTCTGCCGAACAGAGACTGCATCCGATCAGAAGCAGCTGCTGTGAGTATGCGGATCTCAGAACAGCTAGCAGGGAAGATTCCTCCATCAGAACATTTATAATTTTTTTTTTTTTTTTAAATGTATTTAAATGGCATTTAACACCAAAACAAACATTAAATTGCATGTTACCAATTCATATATGTGGTCGCTGCATTTTTTTTTTTTTTTTTACAAAGGTAAGGGGTCGCAGATACCTCAATACCACTTTAATGTAAAAAACATAGTTTATGTCCAGCTTTAGGCCCCTTTCACACTTGTGCGACTTCAAAGTCGCACGATTTTACCGCAATTTTGCGGCCGCGATTTGGGAGCAGTACTACTTTGTACGACTTTGCCACAACTTTGGCATTAACCATTCTCAGCTTGTGCTTACAAAGTCGTACTGAAATCGTGTCTATATTATTCAGGTACGATTTGCATGCTACGTGAGCGTTTAACATTGAGGTCTATGGACATCAACTCACATGGAAGTTGGAACAAATTAGTGCAGGGACTACCTTGAAGTTGGCACGACTTAAAGTCGTGCCAATATAAATGGTAGTCTTTAAAAATCATGGAGAATGACTTGTCACACAATTTTTCATTACAAAATCGTGGGACAAGTCGTATAAGTGTGAAAGGTGCCTTATGCCCCGTACACACGGTCGGACTTTGTTCGGACATTCCGACAACAAAATCCTAGGATTTTTTCCGACGGATGTTGGTTCAAACTTGTCTTGCATACACACGGTCACACAAAGTTGTCGGAAAATCCGATCATTCTGAACGCGGTGACGTAAAACACGTACGTCGGGACTATAAACGGGGCAGTAGCCAATAGCTTTCATCTCTATTTATTCTGAGCATGCGTGGCACTTTGTGCGTCGGATTTGTGTACACACGATCGGAAATTTCGACAACGGATTTTGTTGTCGGAAAATTTTATATCCTGCTCTCAAACTTTGTGTGTCGGAAAATCCGATGGAAAATGAGTGATGGAGCCCACACGCGGTCGGAATTTCCAACAAGGTCCTATCACACATTTTCCGTCGGAAAGTCCGACCGTGTGTACAGGGCATTACTCTCACTTCTGCATCCCTCTTGCAGGCGCTCTCACACTTCCTGTCTGGTGAAGCCGCTCTTGGCAGGGAAAGAGTGACGGTAAAGCTCTCAAAAACAAAACAGTAGTAAAAACCTGACGTGAGTTCTAAACTTTATTGGCTTTGTCTGGTCGATGATTAGTGACAAGGAAATGGATGAAGACAAAAGATCACCACTTAAAAGGCTTGTGTGCACTACAAGGGTCTCTAATCGGCATGTGATATACAGTGGATATAGAAAAGAAATCACCCCGCTCATTTTGTTTGCTTTGCATCCTAAAATGAAGACGGACACAGATTTTGTTTTATCCAGCTGTATTTACTCAGCGCAACCTATAACATTCAAGTAAAAGATATACAGTGACCTGCAAAAGTATTCACCCCCCCCCCCCCCCCCCCCTTGGCATTTTTCGTGTTTTGTTGCCTCACAACCTGGAATTAACAGATTGAGGATTTGCATCATTTAATTTACAGAACATGCCCACAACTTTGAAGATTTTAATTTTTTTTATTGTGAAGCGAACAACAAATAGGACAAAATAACAGAAAAAGTCAATGTGCATAACTATTCACCCCCCTAAAGTCAATACTTTGTAGAGCCACCTTTTGCAGCTATCACAGCTCCAAGTCTCTTTGGATAAGTCTCTATGAGTTGCCACAACTTACCACTGGGATTTTTGCCGATTCATCCTTGCAAAACTGCTCCAGCTCCTTCAAGTTGGATGGTTTGTGCTTGTGAACAGCAATCTAAGTCTGACCACAGATTTTCTATTGGATTGAGGTCTGGGCTTTAACTAGGACATTCCAACACATTTACATGTTTCCCCTTAAACCACTCAAGTGTTACTTTAGCAGTGTGTTTGGGGTTATTGTCCTGCTGGAAGGTGAACCTCCATCCTAGCCTCAAATCACACACAGAGTGATAAAGGTTTTGCTTCAGAATATCCTTGTATTTGGCACCATCCATCTTTCCCTCAAACCCGACCAGTTTCCCAATCCCGACTGCTGAAAAACATCCCCACAGCATGATGCTGCAACCACCATGTTTCACAGTGGGGATGGTGTTCTTTGGGTGATGTGATGGATTGGGTTTGCACCAGACAGTGTTTTCTTTGATGGCCAAAAAGTTCAATTTTAGTCTCATCAGTCCAGAGCACCTTCCTCCATACATTTTGGGAGTCTCCCACATGCCTTTTCGGAAACTCAAAACGTGCCATTTTGTTTTTTGCTGAAAGTAATGGCTTTCTTCTGGCCACTCTACCATAAAGCCCAACTCTATGGATCGTACGGCTTATTGTCGTCCTATGTACAGATACTCCAGTCTCTGCTGTGAACTCTGCTGCTCCTCCAGGGTTACCTTAGGTCTCTGTGCTGCCTCTCTGATTAATGCCCTCCTTGCCCCGTCTGTAAGTTTTGGTGTGCGGCCGTCTCTTGGCAGATTTGCTGTTGTGCCATGTTCTTTCCATTTGGTTATGATAGATTTGATGGTGCTCCTAGGGATTATCAAAGATTTGGATATTTTTTTTTTATAACCTAACCCTGACTTGTACTCAACAACATTGTCCCTTGTTTGGAGAGTTCCTTGGCAGTGTTTGGTTAGTGGTGCCTCTTGATTAGATGTTGCAGCCTCTGGGGCCTTTCAAAAAGGTGTGTATATGTAATGACAGATCATGTGACATTTAGCTTGCGCACACAGGTGGACATCATTTCCCTAATTATGTGACTTCTGAAGGTAATTGGTTGCCTCAGAGCTTTTTATGGGCTTCATAACAAAGGGGTGAATACATACGCACATGCCAATTTATTTATTTCTGAAAAATAGTTTCATGTATACATTTTTCCTTCACCAACTTATACTATAGGCAGTCCCAGAGTTACAAACACAATAGGGACTATAGGTTTGTTCGTAAGTCGAAGTTGTTCGTAAGTCGCAACACTGTGTTTGTAAGTGTAACTTCCGGTCAGAACACTATGCTCGTAAGTGTAACTGCCGCCTGTGCGTGGCTGTGGGATGTTCTGGGCGCTTGTTATGTTATCTGGGGCGTAGTACGGCAGTGTGGGATGTGTTCAGAAGTGCTCGAAAGGTATCCAGGACCCACGTGGAGCACAAGTGGCCGGCATTTGAGGCCATTCGTAAGTAGGAGTCGTTCGTAACTCGGGTGTCCGTAACTCGGGGACTGCCTGTATTGTGTTCTGATCCATCACATATAAGGCCTCATTCACACGAGGTGGATCCGCTGCCTCGGAGTCCGCCTCTGTCCGCCAATTCAGCGGGAGATCTCTTAGTTGATCTCTGCTGAGCCAGCGGATGACAGCTCTCTCTCTGCTCACTGAGCGGGGAGGGGCTTGTCGAGCGCCGCTGGTTGCTTTGGAAAAATCGGACGAAAACGGACAGCATGTCCGTTTTCGTCAGATCTCGCCCGATCCACCAGGGATGGATGTGAACGTAGGGCCATCCGTCTGATTTTGGCGGATCGGACCGGGTCGGATGTCAGCGGACATGTCACCACTGACATCCGTCGCTCCTTAGCCTTACATGGAGCGCCCGTTCAGGTCCGCCGACAAAACTGACAGGTGGACCTGAACGGTCCGTTCGTGTAAAAGGGGCCTAATTCAGATTAAAAAAAAAACATTGAACTAAAGGCTGTAATAAAATAGGTAAAAAGCCATACTTTTGCAAGGCACTGTAAAACCAACTTTTCAGAACAAGAAAAAAAATAAACAGAATCACTGAGTTGGAAAAAGGATCACCCCCTTGTGTCAGAATTTTGTTGAACCACCTGTTGCTTTAATGCCAGCCTTTAGTATGTTGGGATTTGTCTCTACTAACTTTACACATCTAGATTTTGCAATATTTGCCCGCTCTTCTTTTGCAGAACTGCTCAAGTTCAGTTCAAATTTGATGGTGACCGTTTGTGGACTGCAGCCTTTTAAGTCATTCCACAGATTTTCAAAGGGGTTTAAGTCTGGGCTCTGACTAAGCGATGCAAGGACATTCACCTTTTTCTCCTTCAACCACTGTGGGGTAATTTTTGCTGTGTGCTTTGGGTCATTGTCACGTTGGAAGGTAAACCACCTTCCCATTGACATTATTCTGGCAGAGGGCAGCAGATTTTCCTCAAGAACTTTACTATTTTGCCCCATCCATTTTTCCTTCTATCCTGACAAGTGCTCCAGTCCCTGCTGTAAGGAAACACGACCACTCTGTCATAAATTCCTGCAACTGCTACAGAGTTGCTGTAAGCCTCTTAATGGCCTCCCTGACTAGTTTCTTCCTGGCCTAGTTCACCTAACAGTAGCTCCGGTCCTGCATATATGACATGGTACTATAGTACTGGCACTTACAGAACTGCTGCAGGATTACATTACAGTATACCAACAATAAATTAGAGCATTTGATAAAGCCATATATAGATACATGTATATACTTTTACACAGTATATATATATATATATATATATTTTTTATTTTTTTTTAAATCCTCATTCTGCGTACCAATTCAGAGATGTAGGTCGCCTTAAGAGTGAGCTTATGTACCGTAACCAAAACCATATGGCATTTTCTTCACTCAAACCCCAGTAAAAAGGGAAATGAACGCAGAGACTTAATTAGTCTGGTTGGCTCACTGGCTGAACATATGGAGGAAAGCTTAAAGTGGTTGTAAACCCAAGAAAAGAAAAAAAACCTGCAAGACAAAGGCATAATGAGCTAGTATGCATAGCATATACTAGCTCATTACGTATTACTTACCTCAGATCAAAGCCACCACCGCATGCCTCGTTCAGCACTCCGGCCACATTGCTCCTGGAGTTACTTCTGGGTATCGTGGGCTCCGGCGCTGTGATTGGCCAGAGCCGCGATGTCACTCGCACACGGGAGCCGCCGGTAACGGTACAGTCTAACTGAAGCAACGGCACGTACGTGCCAGTGCTTCAGTGCTCATGTGCCAATGACATCGGCACATGCAAATACAGGGGATATCTCCTAAACCGTTCAGGTTTAAGAGATATCCAGGGTAGCTACAGGTAGGCCTTACCTTTAGCAAAAAATGTGTGTAAGGGTTTACAACCACTTTAAAGTGTAAAAAAAATTTAAATTGAAATGCTCTATGACATAAAACATTCAAAAGGGGTGAATATAACATAATGGGGTTGATTTACTAAAACTGGAGAGTGCAAAATCTGGTGCATCTGTGCAGGGTAGCCAATCAGCGTCTAACTTTAGCTTGTTCATTAAGCTTCGACAAAAAAAAAAAAACTGGAAGCTGATTGGTTTCTATGCAGCGCTGCACCAGATTTTGCACTCTCCAGTCTTAGTAAATCGACTCCAATGTGTATAAAAAAACACGCAAACAAAGTTTCCCTCAATAGATACACACTTTAACTAAACTACAGTTCATCTTTAGGACTGCAGATTAGTGTGGAAATATCAAACATGAAATATATAAGGATGGGGGGGGGGGGGGGGGGTCCAATCCTAGAGACAAGGTGCTATGTATTGCATTGTCAGCTCCAAGAGTAAGCTGCTGCTGAATGCTACCTGGCCCTTGCACTAATTTAACTAACTGCTGAAGTACATTAGAGTGGATGTAAACCCAATGTCATCCTTTCTAAACTACTGCCATAGGGGTTATCTATAAGGATATACATGCCTCCTGCATGTATCTTTACCTGTCAAATGTCTCCCCTCTGTCTGTTATGAGACCTGCAAAAAAGAAAGATTCTGTGGGTGGGTCTGTTGTCTGGAGCTCGGTGGGTGGAGTCGTGATGTCAGTAGACTCCCCGCCCACCTCTACACTCCCCTTGTCAATATGCATTTTCTCCTGTGTATTTCTAACACTGAACTTCTGCTATGATCTCTAACATCCAGTAAAAAGACAGGAAAGTAATCACATGACTTCAGCATGCCAAATCATGCTGAGGTGTGGAACAGCCAATCCTTGCAGAGCTGCTGAAGAAAGGAGTGGAGAAGGGAATTAAAAAAATCATGCCTGTGTCTTAGGCTAGTGCACGAGATATGTAAATCACCTGTCACTCACAGCAAGGGGGAGGATTTGACAAAGTTTTTGTCAGTTTGTCAAGTACTTATCTCACTGAACAATAAAAGAGGATTGCTCAGAGATGGATATACTCTGTGTGACAAGACTGGGCTCAAATGATGGGAAATCTTACACTCTACAGTATGATAAAAAAAAAAAATTTCGGGTTCACATCCACTTTAATCTAACTGGTTCAGTATAAGGTCTGTGGCCTATGCCAAACCTCCGTTCTGAATCTACGCAGGTTGCTGGTGGCTCTATGAGCAGAGATATCGGCAGCGAGCGAAAAGTGACGAAAGCTACTGATATGCTGTTTGGTAATCTAGACAAGGATGAAGCCCCATCTAGTTCTACAGATAAGAAGATAAACTAGGAGAATAAAGCTGCTCACTGACCCTATAGGACAGCTGGACATGTAGGCATTCTCTGACAGTCCTCAGCGATCAACTCCAAAAGTAAACAATTTAGAGTTCTCTTGACCTGGTGATCCTGCCAGCAACATTTCCTGTCCTGCGGTGAGGACGCCCACTGTACTGTATCTATGGAGTGTTACCTATAGCAATGTTAGCCTAAATCACCGTACACACGGGCTGAATGTCGGGAGACATCGGCCAGTTCAATAAAAACCGGATGACAGACAGAAGTCAGCCGAGCAAGCTGGAAAACCAGCAGCAGACCGGCTCCCAAGATATTCATCTTACCTACAGGTAAGCCTCATTATAGGCTTACCTGTAGGTATAAATCACAAAGCATTAAAGGGGAAAAAACCTTCTGAGCTGTAGAATTCACCTGAGCCCGATCGAATCCAGCGATGTGCACAAGAGCAGTGGCTCTTGCCACCGTCTCCCTCCTCCCTGGGCAGATCGATAGCAGCGGGAGCCATTGGCTCCCGTTGCTGTCAATCAAATGCTGTGCAGAGCGAGCAGGGCCGAGCTGCCCACTCTGTCTTAAAGCGATTGTAAAGTCTTTTTTCCTATAAAACATGTTCTACTTACCTGCTCTGTTGCAGTGGATTTGCACAGAGTAGCCTGGTTCCTCCTCTTCTCGGGTCCATCTCTGGCACTCCTGGCCCCTCCCTCTGGTTCAGTGCCCCCACAGCAAGCAGCTTGCTATGGGGGCACCCGAGCTGAGTCACAGCTCCCTGTGTCCATTCAGACACGGAGCCCTGACCCGGCCCTGCCCCCCCCCCTCTTCCCCGATTGGCTGGCTGACAGCAGCGGGAGCCAATGGTGCTGCTACTGTGTCTCAACCAATCAGGAAGGAGAATCTGGATGGCTGAGACACTCGTGGACATTGCTGGACAGAGGGGAACTTCAGCTAAGTATTAGGGGGGCTGCTGCACACAGAAGGCTTATTTTAATGCAA
The DNA here is from genome assembly GCA_037952835.1 of Lithobates septentrionalis. NCBI lineage: Eukaryota > Metazoa > Chordata > Amphibia > Anura > Ranidae > Lithobates > Lithobates septentrionalis. The sequence goes on along the minus strand of JBBDGP010003962.1, from coordinate 29,397 downwards.
AAGTTGCATTACGATTAAAAAAAACAAAAAACATTTCTGCTTTTACAACCCCTTTAATAGATGCAGGCAGGGTGGCTCAGGAGCAAGCCCGCACAGGTGCCCCTATGGAAAGCAGTGGCTTAAGAGGAGAAGCCGGGAGCAGCGTCTGGGGACCCCAGAAGAGGGAGGATCGAGGCTGTTCTGTGTAAAACCATTACACAGAGCAGGTGACTTTTTTTTTTAAAAAGGCAAACCATTTTTTTTTTTAGTTTTTTTATAGAGTGAATAAGTATTGGAAGGCTTGTCAGTTTTTACTGCTCACTGTGCCCCCACTGTGGGAGATTCACCCTCTCTATTTGTCCTGTTTACCATTATCATTGAAAGTAAAAGAAAATACCAACTTTTGGGCTGTCCCCAGTAAAGTAATAGATGTGAAATCTTCCAATGGGGACACTAGTTCTGGTGACTGGGGGGTCCCTAAGGAATTTCCCTTAATTTGCAGGGATTTCCTTTCACTTCCTGTTTGGCTATGGGACAGGAAGTGAAGGGAAAACTCCCAAATGAAACAGATGGTGAAAAAAAACCTGTCAGGGGAAATTAAAAAAAAAAAAAAAAGTTGTGCCCATAGTTCTACTTTAATGTCGCTATAATGTCGCTATAATGTCAGTCTTCAGGTAAGAGGAACATTTTGTAGACATTTGGATTCATTTTCTCTTTTTTCTTTTTATAGAAAAAAATTCCAGACCTCCCCAATCATGGCTTGGCAGTACAGCAAGAAAAGAAAACATTTTGCAGAACCATTCGGTACGTTATGTAACGGTCTAGTGACTACTGTACCTATTGGTACTCTTTACAGAGAAGCAAGCCGCTAGAATTTTATTTTTCATCCAAAATTCAGATAAAAGTAAAAAAAAAAAACAAAAAACAAAAAAAAAAAAAAAAAAAAAACGGCACCTGTCTTGCTTCGTGATTGATTTTGGGAAATGGATGAAAAATTAGGAGTCAGTTACTCAATTATTAATGACCTGAAAGTATCCTGGACAGGCTGTACTTTAAGTGCTCTGCAACTATTTAAAAAAGAATTAAAAACAATAAACAAAAAAAAAAAAAAAACAAAAAAAGTAAAAGGTTTTTATATGCTACTAGTTTAGCTACCTTCACAGTACCCTTGGTCTTCCTTTGCACAGGAGGGGCAGCACTAGCAACTAATTAGGCTTTGCTGCATACATGTGCGGGCAGGAAACATACCAACAGAAAAAGTTAAAGCCAAAGTGCCATACTTCTCATGTTAGTCACAGGAGCGCAATTGTGCTCTCCTATGAGCCAGAATCAGTCAACAGCGAGCTCAAGCCTGCTGTCAGCTGACATTACAGAGCCACTCCAGACTCTGGAGGGATCCCAACAATAATGTCTTACAAGCAGCTGGCTCAGCCACGCAGTGTGCTACAGAGAGCCTGAGCCAGCCGCTCCTGACACTTCATCTGCCCGGCACCCAGTGAGCGCTGGATGGGCAGAGTAGAGAGCAGTGACTGACAGTCACCGATTTGTGTTCAGAGTAGCTCAGAGAATGGAGCAATCAGCGGTCAGGTTCTCGGGCTGAGAGCCGGCGGGAAGGCAGGTAGGCAAGTTTTTATTTATTTATTTTTAATTCCCACACTTCTCCTTTAAGAGACCGAGCAGAGGGATGACCTCATCCCTGTGCTGCTCCTTCTGAGTGTAATCAGTAGGATAAAGACACAAAGCAGCGCTTCTAGCTGTGAAGAGGAATGTAGATGATTCTTGCAGCATGCTTAGGAATGTTAATCTAGAGTCCGCAGGCGGGAATCGGTTACAAGGAATGCATTGCTTTGCATAGATTTCTTTTAATAGTATTAAGACAAAAAAAAAAAGTTAAGTTTTATTTTTAGCCAGGTTCTCTTTTTTTAATTAGTCAGGCAATTATGAAATAATGCAAATATATTACAGATATTCACTTCAATCCAACACACAGCTCTGGTTTGTCAAGCCATCTTTATCATCTCGCTGCGTAAGATTTCAGAGAGAAAGTCTGAAAGGAAACAGCTTCTGCTTTGCTTTTTAGAAAACCCAGAAAAGTTTTTTGTGAACTTTGTTATAGGAGCATGCTTATTTGTAAGATCAGATTTATAAAAGGTCCAAAAATAAACTTAAACCTGAACTTCAAGCAGATACAAAAATACAATTGATTGCAGCCCTGTATTAAAATCAATACATCAATAAAGTTTTTTTTTTTTTTTTTTTTTAAATGCAAGCAGTGGAATTCTGAATTTGACCAGAGTTTAGGACTTGAAGGAGCCGATCAGCTGTGCTGCAGTACTCTGTACTGGCAAGGGACAAGCTTATATGAAAAGGAGAGCAGAGAGATGAACCCATCAGTTTCCTGCTTCTCTTTTCACAGTCCAGTCCCCAGGTTGTGGGAGGGCCAAAACCTGTGTTGACCGAAGCAGAGAACAACCAGGTCTCCTGCCTGCCAGTGTATGCTGTACGACATGAGCCTTGTAAATACGACTTGATAGAAATACAAAACCTTGGCAGGATCCTCTGTGTGCATTTCATCTGTATTTAGCGGTTTGCCTCAATGGAAGAAAAAAAAGGAAATGAAGGCAAACAATTCTCTCTAATGTAAACCAAGCAGCTTTATCTGTAGCTCTTTATAGAGATACATAAATGTTAAAAAAATATTTGCCAAGCACGAGTTCCTGACAAGGTGGATGACTTATAAGGCTGTGCTGTATCAAAATACATAAAACAGAAGTACAAAAAACAATGAATTTGTTCATCTGAGACACGGGCCAAAGAAAATGGATGTTATCACAAAACAAATCCTGGTGATGATAGATCAATTGTATGCCAAGGGCCTGCCCACATCCCAGCAGTATCAGACAGCGGAGGAGAGGGGGACTGGAAAAAAGGCAACTAAACTTACTTTCTCAACTCTTAGATAAAATGTATAGTGCACCCAATGCGGTAGGGAGGGGCCAATGCAAGTGTAAGTGTCGCCAGCTCAGAGTTCAGTTTGGAAAGTTTAGTCTTAAAGGGGTTGTAAACCCTCAAGGTTTTTCACCTTTATGCATTCCATGCATGAATGTGAAGAACCTTTTGTAGTGCAGCAGCCCCCCCAGAGCCCCTTTTATACTTACCTGAACCCGTTCGTTCCAGCGACGGGGACAAGCAGAGCGGCTGCAGCTGCTGTCTCGGGTCCTCATTGGCTGGATTGATAGTGGGAGGAGCATTGGCTGCCGCTGCTGTCAATCAAATCCAGTGACATGGGGGCTGGGGGGAGAGTCCTGCTGTCTGTGTCAATAGATGCAGGGGCAATAGATGCAGGCTCTGAAGCGCGCCCGCACGAGTTCCCCCAGGGAATGTGGGTCTCCGAGGGGGCACTCGAGAAAAAAAAGGAGCCAGGAGCGCCACTGGGGACCCCAGAAGAGGGTCGGGGGCCACTCTGTGCAAAACCCTTGCACAGAGGTGGTAAGTATGACCCTTGCACAGAGAAGGAAAGTATAACATGTTATTTAACAGTGACAGCAGGAGGGGGATCTTCTCGCTGCACCCGCTGTCACAATTTCAAAACAGTGCGGCCACGTCAGTTTCTTGTGAATGAATAGACTACAAGCACTGTCAGCTATTGCGGCTGACGGCTTGTAGTCATCAATGAACTACAAGGGCACTGATCTTCCAGCTCTCAAGTAACTGCCTGCAGGTATCGGAGGTACAGGCAGACTGCTATCCTGAAAGTCTGCAGCAACCTGAAATTGCACCCGTGATCTGCTAATTGTAGGTGCAATGCTATGCAGGCTGCTTGGGGGGAAAAAAAATAAAATAAAATGCACTTTTTTTTACCAGCAAATGTGCATTTATTTTTTTCAAAAGGTGAACTTCTCCTTTAAATTCACCTTTTCAGAATAAAAAAAGGTAAGCACCGTAAACAAAGAGCGAGGGAATAGAAAAAGCGCTCAGATCCACACGAATGCCAACACTCATGAAGATGTGAAGAGTCTTGGGTATCCGCTTTCCCACTCAGGTGAGGGACTGCTAAAGAGCTCAGAAGCCTCCCGGTTCCATTGTATATGCTTTGACTTAGACTCTGTGATGTCCCATTGTTTGCGCCATCTGTACTATCGACTGACAACCCCCCCCCCCCCCACTGTACTCTGTGGGTGATGAGCTGTCAGTGCCCATGCAGCTATTGTAGTGGTCCAGGGATTTGAAATCCCCACCCTTCTCTGCAACGCTTCAGGAAGAGATCAGAGCCGGCGCAGAGCATCTCTCCCATCTCTCCTGGAAGTGTTGCAGAAAGAGAAAGAAGGAAAGAGATTTCCCGGGACTGCTGCACTGCCTGCGTGGGCCCTGACAGCTCATCACCCACTCAGGTAAGTACAGCGGGGACCGGGGGGGGGGGGGGGGGGGGGTATATGCAGGGTGTATGAGATTTATTCACCTTTTCCTTTTTTCTGAAAAGGTGGACTAACCCTTTAAACACACTTTGTAGCTACACATAAAACATTAGCTTGATGTAAACACAGCTAAGACTACCGCTGATAGTTTTGCCATGTTCTGCCCACATAACATCACAACAGTAGACACTCCCAAATACCAAATTATAAAAAACACTAGTATGTAAAACTATTATAAAATCAATAGTACTGTATGTAGCTATTAGCATATCCTAGACACATAAGAACCATCTGATTATGTAACTTAGCATTGCGTTTTCTGGATTGTATTAGTGGAGTTTCAAAATTGAGACATAATTCACATCCTCAGCACAAGACAGCAGTTTTTTTTTTTTCTTCACATGTACAGACTGAGAATACAAATCTGGATGCTTCATTGGCACAGCACGACAGTTGCTCAATGACAAAAAGGAACGTACCTTCCAGAAGTTATCAACTTTGCCGTAAACAAGAGACTGGTTCTGCCGCTTGATGTCATTCATGTGTCTGATGTCGCTGGCATTCAGATGTTGCTCCACCACAAACCCCAGGAAGCTGTTATCTGGTGTGTGAGCTGTATGGGGGGAGAGACAACATGCTGTAAATACGGATTGGTCTTGTAAGGCAATGGAGTCTATTTACTAAAACTGGAGTGCGCAAATCTGGTGCAGCTCTGCATAGAAGCCAATCAAGCTTCCAGTTTTTTTTTCAAAGTTTAATTGAACTGAAGTTAGAAGCCGATTGGCTACCATGCACAGCTGCTCCAGATTTTGCACTCTCCAGTTTTAGTAAATAAACCCCAAAGGCGTTTTACAATTACAATTTTATACATTTTTTACAAGCTACAAAAAGCTTATTGAGAAACTGAACAGAATGGCAGTAAATGTTACATTACACCGACAAATTAATGCTTTAGGACACACCTCATTCCTTTTTTTTAATAGAAGACAGGACTGTCGCAATTAGTGACTAATGCATGACTAAACCATATTCCCAAGAGATTGCCAAATCCACTCTTCAAGTGGTTCTAAAACTAAAGGGTTTCATTAAGGGAAAAAAAAAAAACACACATTTGCATGCTGCTCCTCTACACCCCCTAAATACATACCTGAGCCCGATCCAGCAATGTGCACGAGAGCAGCAGCTTTCTCAGCTCTCTCCTCCTTGGATAGAGGCAGCAGTGGGAGCCATTGGCGCCTGCAGTTAATCACAGCCAGGAGGAGAGACTGGGGGGCAGGGCCAAGTCACGCTGTGCATTTCAATGGACACACAGAGCCAGCTCAGGAATGAGCACTCACCAGTGCCACCAGGGCAACCCCCCTCCCCCCTTCAAATAGCACACAAGAACGTGGCAATCAGCTGAAGCTCCCTCCCCGTCACCATTTTTCTCTTGGTGTCATAAAAACTGGTCAGAAGTGATTCAAGCTGATAGTAGAGGAACAAGGCAGCAGACAGAAATTAAACTTTGGCTCTGGATTGTGACACTATAGAGCAGCCTCTCAACCTTTTCAACAAAGAGGAACCCTTGAAATAACTTTCCGGTCTCAAGGAACCCCTGCTAAAAATTACTATAGCTAAATTTCATGAAACATTATTGTGATGGTCAGTGGGAAGAATGCTCCTTATACTTGTGGCCTTTAAGAATTACCTTGTTACAGATAGCTAAAAAGATCAATGGTGTCAGTGGGAACTTATCTGGGAGGCATAAATTAGGTCATTGCTCAAGGAACCCCTAGAAATCTCTGGAGGAACCCTAGGATTCCATGGAACCCTGGTTGAGAAACCCTGCTACAGAGGGATAGGCTTTGTTCAGATTTTACAGTTCGATCCATATAGATCTGGACACAATTTTAGTTTTTTTCAGGTATTTACCAAAACATATTCAAGCTATAGTTCTATAATGGATATGGCCTGAACGTGCACACTCTTGTTTAATTTGAGGGTATGTACATCCAATTCGGAGGAAGAGTTTAAGAATTACAGCTCTTAATAGCCACCCCCCTTTTTTTGAAGAGACTAAAATAAATTGGACGATTGAATCAAAAGCGGTTTCATGGCCAGGTTCGGGCTACTCCATCAATTAAGTAAAAGGTCTGGAGTTGATTCTAAGTGTGGTATTTGCATTTGGAATCCATTGCTGTGAACCTACATCATGTGTTCAAAGGAGCTGTCCATGCAAGTCAAAACAGGCCATTGTAAGACTTCAAAAATGAAACAAATCCATCAGAGAGATAGCAGCAACATTAGGAGTGGCCAAATCAACAGTTTGGTACATTCTGAACAAGAAAGAACGCAATGGTGAGCTCAGCAACCTAAAAAGGGCTAGACATCCACAGAAGACAACAGCGGTGGATGTTCGCAGGATCCTCTCTATGGTAAAGAAAAACCCATTCACAACATCCAGACAAGTGAAGGACACTCTCCAATAGGTGGGCATATCATTGTCAAAGTCTACAACAAGAGAAGACTTCACGAAAGCAAATAGAGGGTTCACTACAAGGTTCAAACCATTCATAAGCCTGAAGAATAGAAAAGCCAGATTAGACTGCCAAAAAACATCTAAATAAGCCAGACCAGTTCTGGAAAAGCATTCTTTAGAGCAGGCATGTCCAAAGTCTGGCCCGCGTTCTGGTTTTGAATGGCCCGCCTGTTTTTTTGGACATGTGTGTATATGTATATATATATATATATATATATATATATATATATATATATATATATATATATATATATATATCTATATCTATATATATATATCTATATCTATATCTATATCTATCTCTTTTGTGGCCCCCGATGATCTCCCTGTGCCGGGGCCACAAAAGATGTATATGCCTTGGAGGGGACAGGGAGAAGGCGGGACAAGCGCCGTACACACGGGGGAGAACTTCCTGCAGCCTCTGTAATAGGGAGTCCCATCTCCGGCGCTGCCATTGGACGACTGTTCTGTCCATCAAATGACTTTCTATTAAAGAGGCTGCCGTGTAAACAGAAAATTCTCCTGTAGGTAATTTTTGGCACTCGTGAGTGCATTCCTGGCAATGGTGAGTGGTGCTGCTCCAAATACGCCCAAGCTCATCTCTTTACTCACACACAGCCACAAAGGCAAGAGAATTCTTGTTGGGCAGTGTATTAGTGCTCAAACGAACACACTTTGACCAAATTTTAATGTTCACTTCATCAAATCTGGCCCTCTTTGAAAAAAATATTGGACACCCCTGCTTTAGAGGGATGAAACTAAGAATAATATGTACCAGAATGACTGGAGGAAATAAGTGTGGAGAAGGCTTGGAACAGCTTATGATCCAAAGCACACGTCATCTGTGGTCACATGGTGGAGCTTGCAGTGTGATAGCATGGGCATGCATGGCTTCCAGTGGCACTGGGTCATTGGTGTTTATTGATGTGACAGAAGACAGATACAGCTGGATGAATTCTGCAGTGTTTAGAGATAAATGGTCAGCCCAGATCAAGCCAAATGCTGCAAAGTTGGATGGAGCTTCACAGTACAGGTGGACAATGATCAAAAACACCGTCTTGATGGTGTGGGCTGGTTCAGTCAAACAACTTGAGGACTTTATGTCCGAACTCAATAGGAATAACTATAACATACGTCTGACCTATTCACACCATCCTGACACACTCCCCTTTCTGGACTTATCTATACGGAGATCTGGGAGTGAAATTGTTACTAGCACCTACAGGAAGGAAACAGCAGCCAACACCCTGTTGTCTGCCCAGAGTCACCACCCCAAACCATTAATCCATGGGATACCCACAGGACAATTCCTGAGGATCAGACAGAATTGTTCTGTGGAGGAGGAATTCCATAAGGAGGCATACGAGATGTATCACAGATTCAGACAAAGGGGTTACTCACATAGATCCCTCAAAAAGGCCAAGAAAAAAGCTACCCTTAAAAATCGTGATGAACTCCTAACACCCCCTGTTAATTCTTTTCATGCCAAAAATAAAGATAATGAACCAAAAGGAAATACTGAAAAGAATTTCCCAAGGATCATTACTAAATATGGATCCCAATGGAAAATGGTTCAAGGAGTCCTACAAAAACATTGGCATATTTTAACATCAGCCCCCCTAATCTCGGAACTGGTGAGCCCAAAACCCCTCCTGACAGCCAAAAGATCTAATAACCTTGGTGACCTGTTGGTCCATTCTGAATACACCCGTACCACTCAAAAGAATTGGCTTAGTGACTCCAGAATCTCCCCAGGCATGTATAGATGCGGACACTGCAACATTTGCAAGTATGTCCACCAGACAAATATGTTCCCGAATCCCCGCGGAGGTGTAGATTATAGGATTAAACAGTTTATAAACTGCTCCACTACTCGAGTGGTCTATACACTTACCTGTCCGTGTAATAAAACCTATGTGGGCAAAACCAAAAGAGCCCTAAGGGTTAGGATTCGGGAACATATTGCTGGTATTAAAAAACTGAATGATGAACGCCCCATTTCACTACACTTTGCCAAATTCCATAACCGTGACCCCAAGGGTCTAATAGTAAAAGGCATCTATAGGTTGAATTTACCTACAAGACGTGGCGATTTCGACACCATTCTCCTTCAGAAGGAAAAGATGTGGACCTATTATCTGGAGGCGATGGCCCCGAATGGGTTAAATACCGAATGTAGCCTCCAGTCCTATTTGGAGAAATTGTTTAATTGACCTCCCCTGCAGCAACCATTCATAATAATAGTTTTTCCTGTTTTTTGTCTCTAAGCGACTTTCTAGCGTTATACTGGTGCTTTAACTCGTTATGCTTAACCTTTATTTTTATCTTTATTTCTTGTTTTTCGCTCTACTTGGTCTCCATGTAAATGTACATACCCACCACCAAAGGCTTCCTTGTATCATGATATGTCATAGCTTGAGGTGCATGTTTTTTGACTAAGTGATTGCAGCCATTTTTGTGAAGCCATTTGCGAGTTTTTTGCTCTTGCTGAAATGTCTGTGATGAGTGGTGACTGTGTGCGATATCTGGTGGACACTTGATGTAATTACACCCTAGATTGGTTAGTCTATTTAACCTTCGCTCACGGACCCCTCCTTTGCTCTGAGGAAACCAGCGGTGATTGGCTGGTGAAACGCGTCAGCACGTCATCTCGGAGCCGCGAGCACAGGGCGTTTGAATGTTTTACCGGGAACCAACAGCTGACGACCGGCTTATACCATCTGATAGAAGGCACTAACACAGCGGGACTTTCTCCATCTGACGGCACAAGCAAACGCAACAGTCTTTGTCTACAAGTGACCACTCGGGGTAGAGCCTGCGATCTTGTGAGCTGCTGATCGACCTGGTGAGAGATGTATTACTCCAATTTATGATATCAGTGCAGCCCTGCCGTACATGCTCCCCCTACTGCTTGCTATCCACATGAACTGCTTTGCTTGAAAGTCCTGAGTTATCATTGCCTTAATAGGTTTTGCCGGTCATTGCGGTCAGCCTATATATATCATTGTTCAGCTCCCGGACTGGTATTAATTTCTCAATTGTGTTCAAACCACTGAACCTCCCTGCAATATTACCAAGTCAATCTACATTCATCCACCCTACCCCCACACCGCCACACCGTCTGTACTTGGACTGATCTGAGGTCTTACATTATCTAATACTAGCCGATCTAGTTAGAATCTGCTGCTGTGATTGGTGTGTGTATGGGGTATGCTTGGCCGCGGCTCCGTTGTTTTTAATGATAACGTTATCAATTTTAATTAGTCATTTGATATCTTCCCTGATTTGCCCATAATTGCCAATATTTGTATCTTTGTGTGGTGTTTATAGCCTAATAAATATATTGTTTTTTGACAGATCGTGTTTGGGTCTTTGCCTTCCTTTGGGGAATCTCTTTTTCCTTGTTATTTTTGAATGATCAAAAACACACTGCAAAAGCAACCCAGGAACTTTTGAGGGAAAAAAGAAGTGGAATATTCTGCAATGGCCGGGTCAATAACCTAATCTCAACCCAATTGAGCATGCATTTCACTTGCTGAAGGCAAAAAGACCCACAAAGAACTGAAAACAGCTGCAGTTAGAGCCTGGCAAAGCATCAGAAAGGAGGAAACCCAGTCTTTGGTAATGTCCATGGGTTCCAGACTTCAGGCAGTCATTGCCAACAAAGGATTCTCAACAAAATATTAAAAAAGAACATTTTATTTATGATTATATTCATTTGTCCAATTACATTTGAGCCCCTGAAAATGGGGAGACTGTGTATAAAAATGGTTGCAGTTCCTAAAATTTGTACTTGATATTTATGATCAACCCCTTGAATTAAAAGCTAAAAGTCCGCACTTCAAATTCATTTGCATTGTTTAGTTTTAATTTCATTCTGGTGGCATACAGAGCCAAGAGTATGAAAATGGTGCCTGTGTTCAAATATACATGGACCACTTTAATAGTAGAGTGAGGAAGGGATATACCCTCAATCAAGTCTGTCTTCCTGTACCATCGTAGCCAGTTGCAGACATTCTAGTCCTTGTGTCACTGGGGCAGAAAGTAAGACAGCTTCCTCACCCCTCCCACCCAAGTGTGATAAGATGGCAATAAATTAAAGAAATGATTCTGCCTGGAGTTTATCTTTAAACCTTGCCTGTATGATACAGAAGGACTGCACCGCAGAGACAATTCCAATTGAAGAACTGCATGCATCCATGGATTAGCATAACATATCCATTCACAGATTCTTTCCCTTTGTCAGCAGAGCAGAAGAATGATATGCTGTGTGCAACAGCCCTAAAAGTTTTTTGTTTTTAATATTATTTTGGAGCGGAATGCTGGACAAGGTGAAAAGGGCATAAAATAAACTGTACACCAGCCTTTGTGATTTCATCAGAAGAAAAGGCTTCCAATTGTCAGCTGGTATTAATTTCAGGCTGTCAGAACCCCGGGCAGGTTTGCTGGGGATGGAGAGAGAGAAAGAATACAAATTTCAAGGGGAAATTGTTTGGTAACAAGATTTCAGAAATTGAATTGCTGGACACAGCGCTCACTTTACAGGAACAGCCAGGAATAGTAATAGGTTTCTCTATCTGCCTCTCCATGTCAGTCACAATATCTATAGCTCGGCCTAGCAGATGAACATGAAAGAGGATCGTCTGGCAATAAGGAAGAAGATGTGGAAGCCTTGACCTGTCATATCTACGGTCATCACTGCACTAAAGATAAGAATAGTTAAAAATTAAAGATCTTCAGATTAACGGAAAAATGAATGGTTTTCAGAACAATGGAAAATATATGTTTTTAATGAGTTGGCGAATAACCATCGAAAATATGGAAAAACGCAAACATGCTTGAGACAATCTTCGATCTATACACACAATACATTAAAAAAATTGACAGGCTTGGACCACTTGGACTTTTCTGCTGTCACTATTCTAGGTTTCTATGACAGCTCTCTCAGACGCGCCCATGTTGGCAATGGTAGCTTCCATACTGCTATAGTCACAAGTCCTCTCAAAGACAGTAGGGCTCCTTTAATGAAGAAGCCAATAGAATAATGGAAAACATGGTTTTTAAGGAGCTGATAAAATAAAGCAGAACTAAAAACAAAGAACACACCATTCACCCCACTGCCTTTGAGAGAACATATGACTATAGCAGTATGGAATCTACCATTGCCACCATGGGTGCAGGGTAAGAGCTGACATAGAAGAGTGACAGCAGAAAAAATACCAAGCGGTACAATAAGTCTGCCCTTTTTTAAAATAATTTTTTTAAACTTGCGCGAGTATAAATCTAGGTGCGTCTAAGCCCGGGTTCACACTATTGCGATGCGGGAACCAGCGCAATACCAGTGCTGGTTCCTGCATCGCATCTCCCTCACAGACACTGCCCTCGGCGAACCGCTGCAGGCGACAACACAAAAGTTAATGTCACCCCCCAGATCGGTTCACAGTGCGAACTGTGAATTCGAACAGGAATCGGATTGCATGGATGTGGACACCCAATGCGATCCGATTCCAGTGCAGGAAAAAAAAAAAAAAGTTCCTGCGCCTTTTTCGTGCAAATCCAATGCGAGTTCAGCCATACAACTGTATGGCTGAATTCGCATTGCACAGACATCACATGTGATCTGCACAGCAATGCTGTGCAAATCACATACAATGTCTGTGCTTGCAATAGTGTGAACCCAGGGTAAAGCATGTTTAACCACTTGACCTCCGTAAGATTTCACCCTCTCCATGACCAAAGCATTTTTTGCTACTCAGCACTGCTCTACTTTAGGGCTGGGTTCAGATATGTGCGAGTTAGATGCGGGAGTTTCCTCGCATCACATGCAAGTGTGCCCGGCTCGCAATGGAGCTGTTCACACAGGTCCAGGGAAGCCACGGTCCGCATTTCAAAAGGGTCATGTGCCGCAAAAATTTGGACCCGATTCACACCTGAACCAGTGAACAGGGATGCACCAGACCCCATGCTGGAAACTGAGGACGCACGCATGTGAACCCGGCCGTACTGGTAATTGCATGGCCATGCAACACGCAAATTCAATTTATGCAATTTTTTCACACAAATAGAGCTTTCTTTTGGTGGTATTTAAACACCACAATTTTTTTTTTTTTTTTAAACATAAAAAAAACCAAGATTTTCTACTGTTTTAGAACATACAAAAAAAATGTAGTTCACACATTTTATAAATTTAGGCCAAAATGTGTCTGGTATAAAAAAAATAAAAAAAACCCAATAAGTGTATAATTGGTTTGGGTATAAGTTGGAGAGTCTACAAATGATGGTATATATACTGGAATTTATGCAGCTACAGATGCTATACTGTAATGGCGGTGATCAGCAACTTATAGTGGGACTGTGATAGGGTGGCGGGCAATCTGGCGCTACTGGCTGGAAGGGTCACCGATACTGAGGTTGCTAATGACACCAATACAGTGATAATAGTGTACTAATGACACTGGCTGGGAAGGGGACCACATCTAGGGGTAATAAAAGGGCCTATGTTTAATGTGCTGCTTTTACTTACTAATCTGGCTGTTTTTCTCCCTGCTTTATAGGGAGAAGAAACAGCCAGATCACTGTTCTCTGTACACAGAGCTCCATGTGTTTGTAAACACAGAACTCTGAGTGATTGGACACAGATGATCAGCAGGTTTCAGTCTAAGGCTGGGTTCACACTGATGCGAATTTGATGCAGGGTTTCTCCACATCCAATTCCTATTACAGGAGACTGTGCCTGGCTCTCAACGGAAATGGTTCACGCAGCTCCAGGGCAGCCACAGAGCGCATTGGAAAAGGGTCCTGTGTGTCTTTGGCTCAGCTTTAGGTGCAAATTCAGCCAAAAATTCAGACATGATTCGCTCCCGAAACTGTACAGGGGCGCACCAGACCTCCCGCTGTGAGCCGCCGTGGTGGCAGCTAGTGTGAACCCAGCCTAAATGATCGGCTGAAATCTACTGCCCAACTCAGACACAACACAGGTCGGCAGGGGGCAACCCAAAGCAAACCGGTTCCCAAACCGGGAAGCAAGCCAGCAAAGTACATGTACTCTGCCATGCCTGCACTTTCCGCTCACTCGCATTATAGTTTACTGTCAGCGTTCAGCAAGAGGTTAAATCCACTTTACTTTCCACTGGCTCACTATCTCTGCTAGAAGTCTATTCCAAACATCAACTAGTCTTTCAGTAAAATAATACTTTCTATGATTAGCTTTTAAAATTTCTCTTGCTAGTTTGAGGTCATGACATTACGTAAATTATTGACCTGGATCGAGCATCGCAGACAGGACTTCAGACTTATCCATATCAGATTAGTCTAACTCCACAAGTAGTAAAGCTGGGCCAGGATTAGGGTTTGTTCACAGGCATACTACAGCATACACCTGTGTGATGGCCGCGTTTACCTGCACAGGTGTTCTGTGCATCCCTGTGCAGGCAGTCCCATTTATATCAATAGGGACGTAGCGGCTGCTCCCAATCTGACCTCTGTGTGAGTGGAGGTGGATGGCCCTGAATGTACACTGTCTGCCATCTCCTCCTCTATCTCCTATAAAATCAAAAAAGGTTTTTAAAAATCTTAAGAAGCGGACTTACGGAACATAGTATAGAACTGCTGAGGGTTCAGATTCCATTTTCCCCAAGGTGTTTTGTGGCCCTTGGATTGGGCGTACTGGGCGTGATTAAACTCCGGTTCAGTCCCAAACGAATCCAGAACTCGCAGCATACATCTGAAAAATGAAATGCAGTTAATTTAGGACTCCTTTAAACAAGTAGTACCAATAAACCCCACTTTGTACTAAAGTCGAACACAAAACCAGGACACTTTTCACATTTAACATTAGAAGCACAAAACACTTTTACATTAAAGTGATTGTAAAGTCTTTTTTTTTTTCCTTTTATAAACAAACAAGTTATACTTACCTGCTCTATGCAGTTGGTTTTGCACAGAGCAGCTCAGATCCTGCTCTTCTTGGGTCCCTCTTCGGTGCTCCTGGCCCCTCCCGTTCAGTGCTATGGGTGCACCCAAGCCGAGCTGAGACCCAGCCCCACCCCCTCTCTATCCTGATTGGCTGAATGATTGATTGACAGCAGTGGGAGCCAATCGTGCCGCGCTGCTGTCTCAGCCAATGAGAGGGGGGAGTCCCGGGCAGCTTAGACACTCCTGCAACATCGCTGGATAAAGCCCGGCTCAGGTAAGTGTTAGAAGGGGGCTGCGGCACACAGGTATTTTTATCTTAATGTATAGAATGCATTAAGATAAAAAAAGCCTTTTTCCTTTACAATTACTTTAACAATTTGCCTACCGGGACAATTTTTTTACTCACACGATAAAAACGGCATTTTTTGCTTAAAAATAAATAAATACTGTAAATCTCCCCAGCATATATTTTCTGAAAGCAGAGACCATGGAGAATAAAATGGTAGGAGTTGCAATTTTTTAGGTCACACGATACTTGCGCTGCCACTTATTAAAAGCATATTTTCAGGGAAAAACACAACATGAATTTTAGTGCACACAAATATTGTACTAAATTTTTTGGTAAGATATAAAAAGATTGAGCTGCGTCAAGTAAAATGGATATCGTCAAAGCCTTAAAACTGTACATGACTGATTTTGCAAAGAGCTATGATACCCTTAGGCCCCTTTCACACTGGGGCGCTTTGCAGGCGCTACAGCGCTAAAAACAGCGCCTGCAAAGCGCCCTGAAAAAGCCACTGCTGTGTCTCCAGTGGGAAAGCCCCGAGGGCTTTCCCACTGGAGCGGTGTGCTTGCAGGACGGGAAAAAAAAAAAACTCCTGCAATCAGCATCTTTGGGGCGGTGAAGGAGCCGTGTATTCACCGCTCCTGCCCATTGAAATCAATGGGGCAGCGCGGCTATACCGCCGGCAAAGTGCTGCTGCGGTTTTAACCCTTTTTCAGCCGCTAGCGAGGGTTAAAACTGCCCCTCTAGCGGCCAAATAGCGCCGATAAAACGATGGTAAAGCGCCACTAAAAATAGTGCAGTTTTACCGCCGATGCACCCACCACCCCAGTGTGAAACCGGCCTAAATTCTCCAAAGACAATACTTTAAAGTTACTTTTTTTTTTTTTTTTAGAGTAAACTGAATTATGGATCTAGATTTCTCACTCCGACGTTCACGGCAATACCACAATTAATGTTTACATACATGCACTCGCCCTGCACTGCGCATTTTATATAGGGGTGTATGGGGGTGCTTTAAAATGTTTTATTTTTTTCTTAAATTTTATATTTAACACTTTTTTTTTTTAAACTTTATTGCTTTAAGAGGAGTCCAACTAGCCTCCTCTCCCTTCCTCCAATGCGGCTATTCAAGCACAGATCATGCTTGAGTAGCTGCTACCTCAGCTATACTATCCAAGGAGTGACAGCTGTGACCCTGAAAGTTCATGTAATACACGTTGCTTACAGAATTATCATTTGTAAGAAGGATCAGAGATGGATGCTTCCAAGTTGATCCAGCTCTCACTGAATACGCAGTTTTCCACGGCCCCGGACTTCCCGGAAGAGCCCAGGAACCACCACAGGGTGGTAGACAAGGTGTCAGGGTAGACAAGGTGTTATAGGTTCATGTGTGTAGGAATTACAGCCTGCAACTTAAAGCTGAACTCCAGGAAATCAGCTAAATGTACAGGTGAAAAGACAAATACTGTATAAGAATCCTTGCTAAAGGATTTGTATTTGTCCATTCAGTTCAGACATGTACACAGCTCCGCTTCACAGCACAGCTCTGCCTGGCAAGGCAGGAGACCTAATTTTTCTCTCTCCGGCGGTTACACTTACAGGCGTTGTCCATCCCCAGGCCAGTGACTGGACAGGGAAAAGGCAAAGCATCACAATGAGCTCATTTCTCAGGCACTCTGCTCTCTCCTATCTGAATGTCCCATGCTAGCAAATGAGCACTGCAGCACAACTGATCGGCTGCCTCTCCATCTCCCAGTCTTAGTGCTGCTGTTCAGTGGATTTCAAGAAGCCGATACATGGGTCACATTTAGGTGCTTACACTTACAAAAAAAATAAAAATAAATGTAATGATTAATGGATACAGAGCTGCAATAATTTGTGTCTATTATATCCCTGGAGCTTAGCTTTAAACATTGCCTCACAAGATCTTCTGGCAGGAGATCATAAATGGATTAAACCAAATAGCTGCACACCAAGGAAATGCGTTAGCCGCGTGCCAGAACAAAGGGCGACGTACAGCCAATATTACAGGGAGGAAAGAATGCAGTTCCTGGGAAGAGGATTTAAATAAACATATAAAAGTGTAGTTCTACCTTTGCAGCACAATTCAGAGAACGTCTACTTTAAAGTGATATTAAAGGCCATTTATTTTTTTTTGTTTAAAAATAACAAACGTGTTACACTTACCTGCCCTGTGCAGTGGTTTTGCACAGAGCACCACTGATCCTCTTCTCAGGTCCCTCGCCGGCGCTGCCAGATCTCACTGTCAGTTGTAAACCAGATGTACACACTGCCTGCCCCAACAAAAGGGTTGAACATCTCAAGACTTGGGTAGTACACTGTATGTTATCCAAGGGTCACACTTGTGTGGTGCAGTGTGCTTGTGAGCACACATTGCAGGTATTGTGGCCCATTCCCTTAAATGGGCTGCTGTACCTGCGAGAAACGCACGTAAAAGAAGTTCCAAACCTTTTTTGAAAGCCACACTAAACAGAATACACACAACAAAGTGGATGTTTTGTCGTTCTGTGGGGGCGATAAGAATCAATGGTCCCTGAGCATCTGCTAAAGCGCATCGTGTATTGTCCGAGTGTCAAGAGCATGCGCAATTTTGTGAGCGGTTCCAATCCGGTCAAGTGTGAACCTGGGCTTAATGGACATTTAATAAACCAACCTGTCCTTAAAGTTATTCTGAACATGTATAAACCTGTACTAACACAAACCGTTCACAAAAACACATTTTGGGAAGGTAAAAAAAAAAAGAAGGACTTCAGGAGAAACTACTGCGAGGGATATACAGTGCCTTGCAAAAGTATTCACCCCCCTTGGCATTTTACGTGTTTTGTTGCCTCACAACCTGGAATGAACATGGATTGTTTGAGGATTTGCATCATTTAATTTACAGAACATGCCCACAACTTAAGATTTTTTTAAATTTATTTATTGTGAAGCGAACAAAATGAGACAAAATAACAAAGTCAACGTGCACAACTATTCACCCCCCTAAAGTCAATACTTTGTAGAGCCACCTTTTGCGGCTATCACAGCTCCAAGTCGCTTTGGATAAGTCTATGAGCTTGCCACATCTTACCACTTGGATTTTTGCCCATTCCTCTTTGCAAAACTGCTCCAGCTCCTTCAAGTTGGATGGTTTGCGCTTGTGAACAGCAATCTTTAAGTCTGACCACAGATTTTCTATTGGATTGAGGTCTGGGCTTTGCCTAGGCCATTCCAACACATTTACAGGTTTCCCCTTAAACCACTCAAGTGTTGCTTTAGCAGTGTGTTTGGGGTCATTGTCCTCCTGAAGGTGAACCTCTGTCCTAGCCTCAAATCACACACAGAGTGGTACAGGTTTTGCTCAAGAATATCCCTGTATTTAGCACCATCCATCTTTCCCTCAACTCTGACCAGTTTCCCAGTCCTGACTGCTGAAAAAACTCCCCACAGCATGATGCTGCCACCACCATGTTTGGTGTTCTTTGGGTGATGTGATGTGTTGGGTTTGCGCCAGACATAGTGTTTTCTTTGATGGCCAAAAAGTTAAATTTTAGTCTCATCAGACCAGAGCATCTTCCTCCATACATTTTGGGAGTCTCCCACATGCCTTTTCGCAAACGCAAAACATGCCATTTTGTTTTTTGCTGAAAGTAATGGCTTTCTTCTGGCCACTCTGCCATAAAGCCCAACTCTATGGAGCGTACGGCTTATTGTCGTCCTATGTACAGATACTCCAGTCTCTGCTGTGGAACTCTGCAGCTCCTCCAGGGTTACCTTAGGTCTCTGTGCTGCCTCTCTGATTAATGCCCTCCTTGCTCGGTCCACGAGTTTTGGTGTGCGGCTGTCTCTTGGTAGATTTGCTGTTGTGCCATGTTCTTTCCATTTGGTTATGATAGATTTGATGGTGCTCCTAGGGATCAAAGATTCAAATTTTTTTTTTTTTTATAACCTAACCCTGACTTGTACTTAACAACATTGTCCCTTGTTTGGAGAGTTCCTTGGTCTTCATGGCAGTGTTTGGTTAGTGGTGCCTCTTGCTTAGGTGTTGCAGGCTCTGGGGCCTTCCAAAAAAGGTGTGTATATGTAATGACAGATCATGTGGCACTTAGATTGCACACAGGTGGACATCATTTCAATAATTATGTGACTTCTGAAGGTAATTGGTTGCACCAGAGCTTTTTATGGGCTTCATAACAAAGGGGGTGAATACATACGCACATGCCATTTTTTTTATTTCTGAAAAATAGTTATGTATATTTTACTTCACCAACTTAGACTATTGTGTTCGGATCCAACACATATAATTCAGATTAAAAAAAAACATTGAACTAAAGGCTGTAATTTAACAAAATAGGTAAAAAGCCAAGGGGGGATGAATAATTTTGCAAGGCGCTGTAAGCTCAGTATAAACCAACAGAAGGAATGCCGAAAGCAAACGGAATCCAAACAGCTTTATTGTATTTCAAAACTGCCAACACGTTTCGAATGACAAACTGCTCCCACTTCATTAGGACTGGAGGCAATTCAGAACTTGAAATGGATGCAAATGCAAGCTTTAATGTGTTATTCTGTATGGATTGAATGTAGGATCACAAAAGTCAGCATTGTGGCAAAGCTACAAGTGGTTATGATTTACCTTCAACCCCTGAAGGAGTGGTTTGGACCCTGAAACGCTGGCAGGTTTTTGTTTTTTTTAATATGAAAAGCAGGCATCAACATGTTATACAT
The DNA here is from genome assembly GCA_037952835.1 of Lithobates septentrionalis. NCBI lineage: Eukaryota > Metazoa > Chordata > Amphibia > Anura > Ranidae > Lithobates > Lithobates septentrionalis. The sequence continues at coordinate 9,557 of JBBDGP010003962.1, read as the reverse complement.
GGTTACATTGGTCCTGGAAATACCCCTGGATGCTGGAAATCACTAAAGTAGAAATGTGCAATTCGTTTTGATCTGAATATAAATTCAGACAAATTTTTGGTTATTCCGATGTATCCAAATCTTCGAATAAAAAAAGTGACGAATGTCGTTGAAATTTGTTAAATTTAATTTTGTATATTTGTTTAATGAATCCAAAATTTTTGGAACGTTTCGAAACGGTCGAAAAATGATAGACTGGTTCAAATTCTGTGTGAAGGATAGCTGGTTAAGGAGCGGGCCAGGAAGCCAGCCCCCCGCGTCCTTAACCAATGACTTGGCTGTCGGGCTTTGACGACAGATTCATGTAAACAAAAAATGTCGGCAATGAAAAATTCTGAACAACGTGGCCCCACCCCAAAGCACCTTGTCCCCATGTTGAGGGCATGTGGCCTGCCAGGCTGCATGCTTGGATAAGGATCTGGTGTGAAACGTGTGTTTTTTCAGAATATGGGGGGCTTCTTCCCTTGCAGGAAGTGCCCCATATGTAAAACTAATGCACATATGCGCAGAAGGACAGAGTCATTTCAGTCTTCTGCCACCAATGAGGAGTTCCCCATTAAACCCTTTATTATCTGTACATCTAGGAATGTCGAGTATGTTGTCCGGTGCCCGTGTGAGCTTCAATATATTGGTCGCACAATACGAATGTTAGATGTGCGATTGAGTGAACATGCGGACAATATAAAAGAAGGGTTTGCTAAGCACAGTTTATCCAAGCATTATGACCTGTGTCATAATCGAGATCCTAGTGGTACTGTAATTGTAGGTATTGACAGATTCACCGGTAACTGGAGAGGTAGTAATGTGGTGCGAGAGGTATCACGTTTAGAAACTAAGTGGATTTATCAGGTTAGGTGCTATGCCCCCCATGGTATGAACATAGTGGGATATTAACTCATTCATCAATAGCCAATTAGTTTTGGGTTTTTTACCCCATTGTCTCCTCCTAGACAACATTTTTGATTTAAAGTTTCATTAATGTCTTCGTAATATGTATGGAATGGTGTAATGGTATTGTTTAATTTTAACATTTTTGTACCACAAGATGGCGCTGCTTCCTGGCTCAGTTGCTTAAGATTCACTATAAGTATTGATGCTTCCTGTCAATGGATTGGCATAAGTATTTCCTGTTGTTGGCAATCAGTAGATCTTCTATTGCTTCCTACTGGAACGTAGGTAATGCCCACCCACGCTATAGATATAAATAGATATAGATAGATATAGATAGATATAGATAGATATATCATAGTGCATGCCAAGCCATGCCCCCAACGATGTCATAGATGAAACGCGTAGGAGTTGGAGACATGTGACGCGACTTGCATGCTGGGGCGCGGCGGACATTTATTGGGTTGGAAACGCTGGACATTTCCTATAATGCTTATATTAACCTGCTGAAATACTGTGAAGGAGATACAGTCATCCCCGTGCTGCTGAGGAGCTGTCAGTGATTTATATCCATGCTTGTTATCTACCTAAGGGTAAGAGTCAGTGTGTTTGGGTGACGGTGGTACTTCAAGATGCAGCCCTTTTGGCTTATTTTGGACTTTTTAAAAGTGGATTACATTTATATGTTTTTGCCAGTTAAGTCTGTGCCAGCAATATATTTTGGGTTCATGTTGGACTTTTTTTCAAGCGCTTCACCATTTTCCATATATTTTGTTTGCGTTTTGTCCATGCATATTGTGATAGCTACGGTTTCATACCAATTTTAATTTAAGATACTATATGCTCCCAGCGCAACATATTTGGGTTTTTCAGTTTTGATATATGCTTTTCAAACTGCCTATTATCTGCATGGCTGGAGTTGAGCTTGCAAAACCAACAGTTCTAGTCCATGGTATACATGGATGGGTGGGTTTTGGGACTTCCAACGAACACACAATGGCTACATCTATAATAAAAATTGTGAAATTGTGATAGAAGGGGCTCCAATTTCTATAAAACACTTAGAAGCCTGCTGTCCAAAATGATATTGTATGCATGCCACTTACTGATAGTGCACCCAGGAAGGGCCAAGTGTCTTCTTGAACTGAGCCAGTCCCACAATATCGATATAGATAAGTTCCACCACTTTATCACCCTGTGTAGGGCAGCCTGATCTGTTTCCCACAACCTTCTTCATGATCCTGGAGAAGAAATGAAAAAAAGTTTGAGAAAAAAAAAAAAAAAAAAAAAAACCCAGGGAGAAAAAAAAGAAAACAGCCAAATCACAAAGTAAAAGCAGCACACATTGGTAGGCGCACAGTTAGTCCCTTGATTTCTCCTAGAATTTATCCCTTCTCAGCCAGTGTCATTAGTACAGTGTCAGTGTACAGTATTATCACTGATCACTATTAGTTAATGACTCTCCCAAATTGTGTCTATTCGCACCAGATTGCCCACTACCTTATCAGTCCCACTAGAAGGCTGGCCATATACGGAGCTTATTTCCTGCAACCATAGGTTGCAGGAAAGAAATTTGCTTGATTCCACCATCAAAACAGACAGTGATTATTGCTAGCAGCTCTAGCAGCCACTAGCAATAAATCGCAGTTAAAACCCAGCATGCTGGTTGTACCCAAGTTGATTGATCAACTTGGTACATGCCCATACAACCGTGTATGGCCTTGCCATAAGTCACTGATCACTGCCATTACAGTATAGCGTGTAAAAGAAATTGTACAACTCTGTATCTAATTGTATTCAATTTTGTATGCTTTGCCTATGTATTGTACTCAATGTGCACAAGGCAATAATAATGTTTTGATTACATTTCGCATTCTTTTGAGTCCTGATTGGAATTTACCCTGCCTAGGTTACCATAAAAGTACAATTGCAACATTAATGTGATACCGGTGTAAAAAAAAAAAAAAAAACTAAAAAAAAATAAAAAAAATAAAAAAACTTAACCAATGACCGACCACCGCACGACTATACAAGTCCTGACTTTGAACAGGGATATCTCGGTAATGGCAGCAGCTGCTACCACAACCAAGGTATCCATCTCTTCAGGCAGCGGTTCGGTTAACGATAATGGTTGTTCTCTGCGACAGATTCGCCACGAGATCACGGTTATCGGCGGCGGGAGAGGGCCCCCCTCCCGCGCCCTTCGCCGCTTACCGGAGCCGTCAGCCGTGGCGGAGGCGATTGGGACCTGTCTGACTGGGTATGGAGCTGAGTGAGGGGAAGACGGCCCCCACCCGTCTCCATACCATAGCAGGGAGGAAGAGACGTCAAAATGTCACTTCCGCCTATATGACCGCTGCTATAGAATAAGGTATATAGCGGCGGATTTTTTAGAAAACACATGCAGTGCAGCACATCCAATAGTGCAGAGAGGATGGTAACAACAAAAATATGTTATGATATCAGCAGGAGCGGGTTGGGGGGGGCGGCCCTGGTACTAGCCGACAGGCAGATAGGAGGACACAGGAGAGCAGGGCTGTGGATGACGGAGGCGCGTAAACTGACCAGTGTCAGGGCTCAGCAGCCATGATGCACTGTGGTCTGTTTACACAGGGGAGGGCAGAAACTGGCAGGATCAGCCAGGTTTTTTAGGCGTTACAGGAGGGCAAATGACACAGCACAAGCACTGTGCTGTATAAAAAATGCTTTAAAGGAACAGGATCACTTTACATTTTTTTTGGGTTAACGCTTTAAAGTAGCACAGTGCTTAATAGCAAAACATGCCCTGGCCATGAAGGCGCTAAAACCTTCCAGAGGTCAAGAGGTAAAATTATAGGCAAAATTATCCCTTGCAGTGGGGCTGTGCAAAAGAACACAAAACGAGCTATTAGGCCTTGCGGTGCGGGCAAGGGATAATTTACTAGCGTGGAGTTGGGCTTTAAAGAACTAGATCTAACAAACGTTTTCAATTCCCTCCTTTCATTACTCAGATTGTTTAGGTAGTCAATTATAATTTATGTCCTCTTGTCCAAGACAGTCAGGCCAAAGACTCATATCAGAGGCAACAGTCTATTATTGGAGATTAACACAGCCAAGCTGAGGATACAAAGGCGGACTCTAATATAATTTAGTGGCCAACTACTTAACCTCTTGGAGAAGTCCGCTACAGCAGGACTGCAGCCATTGATATGCGATCATCATTACAAGATGTACAGACAGGAGTGGCAGCTGTAAATGGCATAACAATGAGCTTCCTCTAGAGCAAGTCTGATTAAGCCAAAAAACATATCAGATATTAGACTGTTCTGAATGGAAATGATCACAGAACAGAGGTCTGCCAAAAAAAAAAAACTCTGTTAACCAATGGCCCAAGCCAATTCGGACCTTTCCCACAAACATTTAAAAATCCGCATTTTGTTTTGTTTTTTTTACTAGATAATTACTTAGAAACCCCAAACATTTTCTGAGCAAAGACCCTGGGTGGGGGTGGGGGGGGGTCGTATTTTTTTTCACCCAACATTTGCGCAGTGTTTTATCAAACGCAAATTTTCAGGAAAAAAAAAAATACTATACGGGATTTTAGTGCATAGAAAAATAGCACCCAAATGTTTGGTAAAGTATAAAAAAAAAAAAAAAAAAAAGATGCAGGCTGAGTAAACAGATAAACATGTCATGCTTTAATATTGTACACACTCATGGAGATAGCGACAAACTACGGTACCGAAAAATTTCCAAAGGTGACGCTTTACAGGTCACCAGTTTAGAATTAAACAGGAGGTTATGGTGCTGGAATTATTGCTCCAATGCTCACGGCAATACCTTACATAGGCCTGCGGGACCTATATATGTGTGTTTGCATGTAAGCACTGGGGCATTTTATATTTTTTACATTTTATCGTTTAAAATTATTTTTGGTCACTTTTTTTGCTTAATGTTATTGCCATCACAAGGGATAAACATCATCCCTTGTAAAACCATGGGTAGTGACAAGTACGCTTTACTAAAGCCTTGTACACACAGGCCGACTGTCGGGCAGTTCAATAGAAAACGGCCGACATTCGGCTCTTGTGTATGACAGCCGGTCCAACAGAAGACGGGCGTTTGGCCAGCTACTGATGAGGACTAATGACCGAAAAAGGTCTGCCATCCAGCTCCCAATCAGCGCACTCAACCAATGGCGGGGGGGGGAGGGGGGGGGGGGTCGGAACGACCTCCAGTCAGAACACAATAGCACAGCAGGGGAGATCACTGTACTAACATCAAATTGTTAGTACAGAGGCTCCAACCTGAGCTGAGGTGTGTACAAAGCTTTAGAGATATGGGGTCTGGGCTCTCCTCTGCCCTCCAAAGCAGCTGATCAAACAGAGATAAGTATGATCAGATGCTTTACAACCCGGTAACGGCTTATAAACAAACTAAAATAGGAAGTGACAAAATCCTTGTTGCTTCCAGTTTCATAGACTTTAGAGATGATCTGGAAATTAAGTTAATTCATCTCTATGGTGTGCCACCCCTGACCACCCATTTCAGTCTCCTGTAAAAGTGATCCAGCAGCTGTATAGGCGCTCGGATCACTTTTACATTATAAAGAGAAAAAAAAAAAAAAAGGCATGCCAGCTGCAGCAGTGATCACGTTAGAAACACTGAAACCCGAGGACATACATGTACGTCCATTTGCAGGAAGTGATTAAGCATGGTATGCATCTAAACAACCCTCACACAGCCCTATTGAGAGTTTAGGGGGGGAAAAAAATACAACATAAAAGCCAACTTTTTAGAACATCTACTGTATATACCCAACAGCCAGTAGTGGTTAAACTTATGGTTGCCCCGATACCGATACAAGTATCGGTATCGGCACCGATACCGAGCATTTGCCCAAGTACTTGTACTCGGGCAAATGCTTCCCCCGATACCTGGAAGACAGCTGTGATCGGCGCGTGGGGGAGTTACAAGATTCTCCCCCAGCGGCTTTCACCAGCTTTAGTGACATACAGCGGTGATCGCTCACCGCTGACTGTCACTGCATCCTCCTCCATGCCCCCTCCTTTCCTCTGTGCCTCTCCGCTGTCCCCTGCATTCCTCTCTCCTTATCTGTCCCCCTCCGTACTCCCCCTTAGTTCCTCTCTCCTTATCTGTCCCCCTCCATTCCTCTCTCCTTATCTGTCCCCTCCGTTCTCCCCCTCAGTTCCTCCGTCCTCCCCCTCCTCCTTCCTTTGTGTATGGATAGAGTCAGCTGACTCTGTCCATTCACATAACTGAAACATTGTAATCTTCTGTGATTACTATGTGTCAGTTTATGAATGGAGAGAAGCTGCTGTCTTCTCTCCATTCATTCTCAGTGCAGCTGACGCTGCAGAGAAAGGGACTGGGGAATCTCTATCCTCTGTCTCTTTCTCTGTCTCAAGGGGGAGATATCAGAGGTCTGTTAAGACCCCTGATATCTCACCAAAGCCCCCCAAAAGGGCTGATTAAAAAAAACAAAAAACAATAAAGAATAAAAAAATATTATTGTAAAAAATAAAAATTGTAAAAAAAAACAAAAAACACACACACATACAACGTTCACCCCCCCCCCCAAAAAAAAACTGCCACGTGACATTAAAAAAAAAAGTATCGGTAATCGGTATCGGCGAGTACTTGAAAAAAAGTATCGGTACTTGTACTCGGTCCTAAAAAAGTGGTATCGGGACAACCCTAGTTAAACTTCTGCAAAATTTGTATTGCTATGTCGTCATTTGGGGAAGTTTCTCTATACTTCCTGTACTGACGCCATCAGGACAGTGTAGAAGAGCGAGAGTGTCATTGGGACAAAAAAAAAAAAAAACCAACAAACAACCTGACAGATGTTCTATTGAAGGTATACTGTTACCATCTCTACCCCTATCAGAGAGTGCTCTTGTCACATACCGTTCTAATGCTCCCTAATGGGTAGCAGTTCTAACCCTGCCCCTTTTTAAAAAAGAAAAAATTAAAATATGCTGCCATAAATATATGGAGGGGTCTTTTAATGGTTGAGTCAGTCCCTGGCTTCCGATTACATATACACGCACAAAAAATAAATATATATTCTCTCTATATTTTATATAATATAAATATAATATATCATTATATTTTATCTCTCTATATAAGAGAGATAGCTATAAAGATATATATTCTATCTATAGAGAGAGAATATATAATGTATATATTATATAATAGAGAGAGAGAATATATATATTATATAATAGAGAGAATATATATAATTTATCATCTCTCTCTCTATATATATTTATATTACACACACACACACATTTTATTATGCAATACAAGCTTTTAATGCTTCACTGAACATAAGCATATAGTCGAAAGCCAGGGGCTGACAACCATTGAAAGATCTCTCCATATATATTTTATGTCTCTCATCTGTTCCGTTATGGTAGTATGTTTTATGTTTTTTTTATTTTAATATTTCTATAAAGAAAAAGAGAAACAGATTGCTGTGATTTTCCAGCTTACAACAATCCTCTGAAATCACTGAACTCACTGGCTTGTTTAATGAAAGTAATGCACAGATTTGTCATCATCTCATGAGAACAATCAGCTGTGTGTATAGCTGTACAATGGTGTTGACAGCAAATACAATATTTAGCCGCTACATACGCAGCCAACAAGTTGCTTACAACTGATCAGTGTGCTGAGGATGTTACTAATGGATACATTCATTGACGACTATCCACACAGGTCCAGATAACTGCGATGTCATCAGTTTAAGTGAAGTGACCGACCTCTCCTATTCTCTACAGCAATTCAAAGTGCGGAATTTATGCAGCTTGCCTGACCTGTCTGAAAACTTGCACAGCAGGTCTCAGTGGGATCTGATTGGAGGGAAAGGACACCCCCCCCCCTCCCCCCCACAGCATACAGGAACAGATCTGAGTGTCAATCACAGGATGTGTGCTGGAGCTCCCTCCAGTGTCACCATTTTATCTCTTGGTGTCAGGAAAACTTGTCAGAAGTGACTCAGGCTCATGGAAAAGGAACAGAGGCTGCAGACAGAAAAGACACTTAGTGCTCTGGATAGAGAAAAGTACACACTAGGTATAGAGGGATATGCTTTGTTCATATCTCAGGTTTAAAGCCACGTTAATGATCGCTCGGTTGTCAGCCTTTGAGCCAGCGGGGGACAGCTGTAGTATCCACCAAGGTAAATATGATTCTAAAATAAATAATCCCATACTTAATTTAAATCAACAAAAATATTTTCAATTACAAAATTAACACTGGTTGTAGTCTTCAAGCCAAACCCGAAAACTTTAGCGCCTCGCAGGAGTTTTTTTTTTTTTTAAAGGGGAAGCGCAGTGGACTGGGTGTAAAGGGGAACTCTGATGTAAGGGGGTTTCTGCTCACCGAAACCCCCACTTAGAGTTCCCAGCATTCCCCCTTTAATCAGGATTCCCAAACCCCCCTTACACTAACGTCTGCAGAGTACCCTACATCAGAGTCCCCCTTACCTTAGTGTACTCACTCGCTCAGGAGGCAAGGAAGGGAGGGAGGGAAGGGAGAAAAGGAAGGGAGGGAGAAAAGGAAGGGAGGGAGGGAGGGAAGAGAGAAAAGGAAGGGAGGGAGGGAGGGAGGGAGGGAAGAGAGAAAAGGAAGGGAGGGAGGGAGGGAGGGAGGGAAGAGAGAAAAGGAAGGGAGGGAGGGAAGAGAGAAAAGGAAGGGAGGGAGGGAGGGAAGAGAGAAAAGGAAGGGAGGGAGGGAGGGAGGGAGAAAAGGGAAGAGAGAAAAGGGAGGGAAGGGAAGGGAGAAAAGGGAGGGAGGGAAGGGAGAAAAGGAAGGGAGGGAGGGAAGAGAGAAAAGGAAGGGAGGAAGGGAGGGAGGGAGGGAAGAGAGAAAAGGAAGGGAGGGAGGGAAGGAGAAAAGGAAGGGAGGAGGGAAGGGAAGGAAGGAAGGGAGGGAAGGGAGAAAAGTAAGGAAGGAAGGAGGGAAGGGAGAAAAGGGAAGGGAGAAAAAGGGAAAGGGAGAAAAGGGAAGGGAAGGGAGAAAGGGAAGGGAAGGGAGAAAAGGGAAGGGAAGGGAGAAAAGGGAAGGGAAGGGAGAAAAGGGAAGGGGAAGGAGAAAAGGGAAGGGAAGGGAGAAAAGGGAAGGGAGAAAAGGGAAGGGAAGGGAGAAAAGGGAAGGGAAGGGAGAAAAGGGAAGGGAAGGGAGAAAAGGGAAGGGAGAAAAGGGAGGGAAGGGAAGGGAGAAAAGGGAGGGAGGGAAGGGAGGGAGGGAAGGGAGAAAAGGGAGGGAGAAAGGAAGGGAGAAAAGGGAGGGAGAAAAGGAAGGGAGAAAAGGGAGGGAAGGGAAGGGAGAAAAGGGAGGGAAGGGAAGGGAGAAAAGGGAGGGAAGGGAAGGGAGAAAAGGGAGGGAAGGGAGAAAAGGGAGGGAAGGGAAGGGAGAAAAGGGAGAAAAGGGAGGGAAGGGAAGGGAGAAAAGGGAGGGAAGGGAAGGGAGAAAAGGGAGGGAAGGGAAGGGAGAAAAGGGAGGGAAGGGAAGGGAGAAAAGGGAGGGAAGGGAAGGGAGAAAAGGGAGGGAAGGGAAGGGAGAAAAGGGAGGGAAGGGAAGGGAGAAAAGGGAGGGAAGGGAAGGGAGAAAAGGAGGGAAGG
>JBBDGP010003961.1:0-93235 GCA_037952835.1 Lithobates septentrionalis | reverse complement strand
CAGAAATGTCCTCTCTAGATGTGCAAAGCTGGTAGAGACACCCCAAAAAGACTTGTAGAGAAAGGGGGTTCTACAAAGTATTGACTCCGGGGGGCGCTATACAAATGTCCCCCCCCCACACTTTTCACATATTTATTTGTATCATTTATCATTTTCCTTCCACTTCACAATTATGTGACACTTTGTGTTGATCTATCACATAAAATCCTAATAAAAAATAATTTTTTGGTTGTAACATGACAAAATGTGGAAAATTTCAAGGGGTATGAATACTTTTTCAAGGCGCTGTATATCCTAAACGGTGCATGTTTAGATGTTAACTGTACCTACAGGTAAGCCTGGATTATAGACTCACCTCTAGGTACAAGTAAAAAAAAAAAAAAAAAAAGACTTTATATCCACTTTAAATTCTGCATAATTAATGGATAATTAATGGATAATTAATAGATAATTAATGGATAATTAATGGATAATTAATAGATAATTAATGGATAATTAATGGATAATTAATGGATAATTAATGGATTGCTCACCAATAAAGAACATTGCTTGATGGTTATCTGACATTTACACAAAAGAGAATCAAATCTGCCCGGCAACAACATTTTCCAACAATGAATGAAATACGGAATTTCTTTTACGAAGGGATTGAAGAAGGTTTGTATTACTTTGTTGCTGTAACCAGCGTCCTTCTGATAAGCCGTATTCTTCATCTACCCGGTGCAGGAAGACGATCATCAAACATTGATCGTATAAGAGAAATCATTAATGTAAGCTCTGGGTAGATGATGACCGATTGAACCCCTTCACTGCCCCTCCCCCTCTGTCCTTTAAAAATGTTTGTAAACCCTTTCAAATGCCCAACTGAAGCGACAAGCCTCAACAAATCCTCCTAAATAAGCTGGACCTGTTTATGGGCAATCCTCTCCCCTTCTACAGCCTTCTAAAAACCAAACACACCGATCAAAGGATTTCTCCCAGCTCTAGCCAGACAGTGGACAGAGATCTGAGTCACACCATGCAAAGCATAGAGCCAAGTGTAATCTGAAACCCGAGTGTCGGGTAAGAAAACACCCTCCTCTACAAAGTCTCGTAAGGAAACATGCACATCTGAGACTGTCAATCACCTGCTGTGTGCTGGAGGGGGGCGGAGCCATCTCCCCAGGTTCTGTGGTGTGGGGATAGACAGACTTGCAGAGGGAAGAAGAATAAGGCAGAAATCCCATTCCGTGCTTTAGATCAATGTTTCTCATCTCCAGTCCTCAAGTACCCCCAACAGGTCATGTTTTCAGGCTCACTATTATTTTGCACAGCTGATTTGATCAGTTTCACTGCCTTAGTAATTACCACAGCCGTTTCATCTGAGGGAAATCCTGAAAACATGACCTGTTGGGGGTACTTGAGGACTGGAGTTGAGAAACATTGCTTTAGATCAGGGATATGCAATTAGCGGACCTCCAGCTGTTGCAGAACTACAAGTCCCATGAGGCATAGCAAGACTCTGACAGCCACAAGCCATGACACCCAGAGGCAACAGCTGGAGGTCCGCTAATTGCATAGATCTGCTTTAGATTGAGGCCAGTACAAAACTATAGGATATGCTTTATTCATTTTTCACTTCAAAGGTTTACAACCACCTTTAAATAATCCCATCATGGGAGAAGTATGGGGCTGCTATTGCTGATTCGCTTCCGAAAATTATCATTTCTGGCCGTAAAAACTTTTTAAATAATTTCCACTAAAACACATGTACAAATCAAGACTGTCAGAGAATCCCGATATGGACATGTTGATAGGAGGAGAGAGCAGAGTGAGCGTGACTTGAACTGGGCCATTCATCTATGACCAAGGCATTCCCTGCCCCACAGCTGCATGTATACAAGATATGTATGTGTCTGCGGGGTGAGCCTATGCCCAGGCTGCAGATGAATGGCCCAGTACAGGGGACAGTTTACTGACTCAGGTGGGTTCAGATTGATCCCAGTACACCTGAGCTCATCCCTACCTGGGATTAGTCATTGAAGAACGGGGTGTAGGACAGGAAGAGCTGCCTGATTGTAGCTTACACCTCCACAAATATGGCTGCCACCCAGCAAACCACATAGCACTATGGCAGGGATGGCAAAGTGGGGCTGCATGAAGAAGAAGAAGAGCGGGCTGCAGAATATATGAGAATATTATTCTGGTCTGACGTTGTTTAAGAGAGAGATGCCGAGTCTGGTCTCGCTTTATTTTTTTTTAATTTTTATTTTTATTATAAAGCTGAATTCTGCAGCATTGCTGGGTTCTCTTACCCCGTCAACGCAGGATCAATGCCGCTGTCTTCAAAGCTGCTCCCCAGGTATTGGTCAATGATCTTCTCCCGGGTTGGCTGGTAATCAGAACACAGAAAAGACACAACAGTCACCAGATGGAACCAAAAACAGCAAAACGCTCTCATAAGTCCAGAGTTCTAAAAATATCTCACAATGTGAACCTGGAAACTGACATCAAACAATTGTGGAAATCCCATCATTACCAGATTAATAAACGTTCGTCTGTCCAGCTGGAGGATCCCGATTATACACCAACTGACCGGAGCAAACCTAATCCCGGGGAACTGACAGCAAACATCTGGAGAGATCTAATAGAACTTAGATATGCAATTATCGGACCTCCAGCTGTTGCAGAACTACAAGTCCCATGAGGCATAGCAAGACTGACAGCCACAAGCATGACACCCAGAGGCAGAGGCATGATGGGGCTTGTAGTTTTGCAACAGCTGGAGGTCCACTAATTGAATATCCCTGTAATAAATAGAAGATCCAAAGTTCCACCTAAGGCCTCATACACACTGTGCGTTTACTACGGATGCATGTAATCCTGGCGTTATGGTGTGAGTGGAAGGCACAGACGCACCGTTCATCCCCTCTATGAGAAGCTGAAAGCCACTGCAGTTGGACAGTGCGATTGGTACGAACGTTTAGAGCAGGTAAGAATGACTGAACACTCTGGGTTAATACCGCCCTGAACATCTGTACAGATAGGGGGCACCACTCAACCCTGTGCAGCTCCAGCAGCTGTCAGCCACTCTGATTTTGATAGACTGCTGGCAGCGGGGCTGTACTGGGCATCGGTGCCCTCCACCTGCAGTTACACACAACAGCTCCTTGCACCAGGGCTAAACATATATAAACCCAGGTGACACAGACCCAACCAGGACGGGGGGCTTTTTTTTGGAGGTGACTGCAGGGTGGACTCTTGCCTACTGACTATGGGCCCCGGCTTTATAGGGAACACTACTCTTTGGGAGGTGTGTGCCTGGGGGACCCTTGGAGTGTTTCGGATTTAACTCCATGTTTCCCAAAACACAGACTCTGGGAACTGGAAGACCCCAATACATATTTGAGGTCTCCAATCCCAAACCAGAAATAACTGCTTTAGATTGTGATACTCAGAGAAGATGTTAATATCAGCTCAAAGCAACCCGATACCGGGGTTTGCCGATACCGGGGTTTGCCGATACCGGGGTCTGCCGATACCGGGGTCTGCCGATATAGTCCATTTATTAAGGTGATAAGTGTCTGTTAAGTAAAGACTCTCCCATTGTGTGCCTCCTAGGTGTGCATGCCCATTGTTAATTGAGACACCTATTGTTTCTGTCTGGTGGCTAACTTTTGGGAGGTTCCTACATGATGGGATTAGTCCGGTGTCACCTCATTATCTAACCATTGTGTGATGTTTTGGGTAAAGATTTGGTTTTAGGCTCTATTCACACTTGTTCGACTTGTTATGCAACTTCAAAGTCATCAAAGACTTAGACATTAAAGTCGCATGACAAGGCATTACCCATGTTTTCCCAATGATAACCTTCATATATGGGTACGTGCTGACGTCACCACGCTGTGTACTCGGAGGACGGGCTTCTGTTTGTCGGCCAGCTTTGTTTTTATGTGCAACTTTTAAACATACCCAATGTAAGTGCAATACTTTTCTATAATTAGATCAAACAGACTGTATTACACTATGGTCAGTCTTTTGTTCTGGGTCATTTGCTGAGTGTAATGGTCACGGACTCCATAACAGTGCCGGGGCTTGGGAGACGTACAGCCATTCATCCTGCGATACTCGGCCAGACAAGTTAAAGTGATTGTAAAAGCTCATTTTTTATTTTTTTTTTAAATAACAAACATATCATACCTCCACTGTGCATCTCGTTTTGCACAGTGGCCCCGAAACTGCTCTTCTGGGGTCCCCCGCCGGCTCTTGCGGCTCCTCTCCACATCGGATAACCCCCTAGGAGAATCCCGGGGGAATACCTTGCTGGCACGCTCCTGAGTCCATTATTCAGTGTCCATAGCTGCCGAATGTATGACTCGACCCCGCCCCCCCCCGGGTCATTGGATTTGATTGACAGCAGTGGGAGCCAATGGCTGTGCTGCTATCAATCTATCCAATCAAGAGCGGAACGCGTCCCCGCCAGGTGAAGTTCCAGAGCTCAGGTAAGTAAAATGGTCACTGGCAGGTGTTTTTTCACCCTAATGCATAGGATGCATTAAGGTGAAAAAACACGAGGGTTTACAACCACTTTAAGATTCAGTTCTGGTCTCCACTGCTGAGCACCAATATGTATGGTGCAACCCCTAACATGATTGAGGGTTTGGAGTTGCTGTGAGGGGACTCATAATGAGTGGGAGTTAAATGATATAAGGGGGTAGGTGTGAGAAGAGAAAGAAGAAAAAAAAAAAAAAAAAAAAAAAAGGATGGGGAGGATAGGGAAAGTTTGGGTGGATGTGTCAGCACTGCCCAACAGGTTATGGATTGAGGAGTTAAAGTGTCACTATACACAGGACCCTGCAGTCCCTATATATCTGCTCTCCCCGGGACCCTGCAGTCCCTATATATCTGCTCTCCCCGGGACCCTGCATTCCCTATATATCTGCTCTCCCCGGGACCCTGCATTCCCTATATATCTGCTCTCCCCGGGACCCTGCATTCCCTATATATCTGCTCTCCCCGGGACCCTGCAGTCCCTATATATCTGCTCTCCCCGGGACCCTGCAGTCCCTATATATCTGCTCTCCCCGGGACCCTGCATTCCCTATATATCTGCTCTCCCCGGGACCCTGCATTCCCTATATATCTGCTCTCCCCGGGACCCTGCATTCCCTATATATCTGCTCTCCCCGGGACCCTGCATTCCCTATATATCTGCTCTCCCCGGGACCCTGCATTCCCTATATATCTGCTCTCCCCGGGACCCTGCATTCCCTATATATCTGCTCTCCCCGGGACCCTGCATTCCCTATATATCTGCTCTCCCCGGGACCCTGCATTCCCTATATATCTGCTCTCCCCGGGACCCTGCATTCCCTATATATCTGCTCTCCCCGGGACCCTGCATTCCCTATATATCTGCTCTCCCCGGGACCCTGCATTCCCTATATATCTGCTCTCCCCGGGACCCTGCATTCCCTATATATCTGCTCTCCCCGGGACCCTGCATTCCCTATATATCTGCTCTCCCCGGGACCCTGCATTCCCTATATATCTGCTCTCCCCGGGACCCTGCATTCCCTATATATCTGCTCTCCCCGGGACCCTGCATTCCCTATATATCTGCTCTCCCCGGGACCCTGCATTCCCTATATATCTGCTCTCCCCGGGACCCTGCATTCCCTATATATCTGCTCTCCCCGGGACCCTGCATTCCCTATATATCTGCTCTCCCCGGGACCCTGCATTCCCTATATATCTGCTCTCCCCGGGACCCTGCATTCCCTATATATCTGCTCTCCCCGGGACCCTGCATTCCCTATATATCTGCTCTCCCCGGGACCCTGCATTCCCTATATATCTGCTCTCCCCGGGACCCTGCATTCCCTATATATCTGCTCTCCCCGGGACCCTGCATTCCCTATATATCTGCTCTCCCCGGGACCCTGCATTCCCTATATATCTGCTCTCCCCGGGACCCTGCATTCCCTATATATCTGCTCTCCCCGGGACCCTGCATTCCCTATATATCTGCTCTCCCCGGGACCCTGCATTCCCTATATATCTGCTCTCCCCGGGACCCTGCATTCCCTATATATCTGCTCTCCCCGGGACCCTGCATTCCCTATATATCTGCTCTCCCCGGGACCCTGCATTCCCTATATATCTGCTCTCCCCGGGACCCTGCATTCCCTATATATCTGCTCTCCCCGGGACCCTGCATTCCCTATATATCTGCTCTCCCCGGGACCCTGCATTCCCTATATATCTGCTCTCCCCGGGACCCTGCATTCCCTATATATCTGCTCTCCCCGGGACCCTGCATTCCCTATATATCTGCTCTCCCCGGGACCCTGCATTCCCTATATATCTGCTCTCCCCGGGACCCTGCATTCCCTATATATCTGCTCTCCCCGGGACCCTGCATTCCCTATATATCTGCTCTCCCCGGGACCCTGCATTCCCTATATATCTGCTCTCCCCGGGACCCTGCATTCCCTATATATCTGCTCTCCCCGGGACCCTGCATTCCCTATATATCTGCTCTCCCCGGGACTCTGCATTCCCTATATATCTGCTCTCCCCGGGACTCTGCATTCCCTATATATCTGCTCTCCCCGGGACTCTGCATTCCCTATATATCTGCTCTCCCCGGGACTCTGCATTCCCTATATATCTGCTCTCCCCGGGACTCTGCATTCCCTATATATCTGCTCTCCCCGGGACTCTGCATTCCCTATATATCTGCTCTCCCCGGGACTCTGCATTCCCTATATATCTGCTCTCCCCGGGACTCTGCATTCCCTATATATCTGCTCTCCCCGGGACTCTGCATTCCCTATATATCTGCTCTCCCCGGGACTCTGCATTCCCTATATATCTGCTCTCCCCGGGACTCTGCATTCCCTATATATCTGCTCTCCCCGGGACTCTGCATTCCCTATATATCTGCTCTCCCCGGGACTCTGCATTCCCTATATATCTGCTCTCCCCGGGACTCTGCATTCCCTATATATCTGCTCTCCCCGGGACTCTGCATTCCCTATATATCTGCTCTCCCCGGGACTCTGCATTCCCTATATATCTGCTCTCCCCGGGACTCTGCATTCCCTATATATCTGCTCTCCCCGGGACTCTGCATTCCCTATATATCTGCTCTCCCCGGGACTCTGCATTCCCTATATATCTGCTCTCCCCGGGACTCTGCATTCCCTATATATCTGCTCTCCCCGGGACTCTGCATTCCCTATATATCTGCTCTCCCCGGGACTCTGCATTCCCTATATATCTGCTCTCCCCGGGACTCTGCATTCCCTATATATCTGCTCTCCCCGGGACTCTGCATTCCCTATATATCTGCTCTCCCCGGGACTCTGCATTCCCTATATATCTGCTCTCCCCGGGACTCTGCATTCCCTATATATCTGCTCTCCCCGGGACTCTGCATTCCCTATATATCTGCTCTCCCCGGGACTCTGCATTCCCTATATATCTGCTCTCCCCGGGACTCTGCATTCCCTATATATCTGCTCTCCCCGGGACTCTGCATTCCCTATATATCTGCTCTCCCCGGGACTCTGCATTCCCTATATATCTGCTCTCCCCGGGACTCTGCATTCCCTATATATCTGCTCTCCCCGGGACTCTGCATTCCCTATATATCTGCTCTCCCCGGGACTCTGCATTCCCTATATATCTGCTCTCCCCGGGACTCTGCATTCCCTATATATCTGCTCTCCCCGGGACTCTGCATTCCCTATATATCTGCTCTCCCCGGGACTCTGCATTCCCTATATATCTGCTCTCCCCGGGACTCTGCATTCCCTATATATCTGCTCTCCCCGGGACTCTGCATTCCCTATATATCTGCTCTCCCCGGGACTCTGCATTCCCTATATATCTGCTCTCCCCGGGACTCTGCATTCCCTATATATCTGCTCTCCCCGGGACTCTGCATTCCCTATATATCTGCTCTCCCCGGGACTCTGCATTCCCTATATCTGCTCTCCCCGGGACTCTGCATTCCCTATATCTGCTCTCCCCGGGACTCTGCATTCCCTATATCTGCTCTCCCCGGGACTCTGCATTCCCTATATCTGCTCTCCCCGGGACTCTGCATTCCCTATATCTGCTCTCCCCGGGACTCTGCATTCCCTATATCTGCTCTCCCCGGGACTCTGCATTCCCTATATCTGCTCTCCCCGGGACTCTGCATTCCCTATATCTGCTCTCCCCGGGACTCTGCATTCCCTATATCTGCTCTCCCCGGGACTCTGCATTCCCTATATCTGCTCTCCCCGGGACTCTGCATTCCCTATATCTGCTCTCCCCGGGACTCTGCATTCCCTATATCTGCTCTCCCCGGGACTCTGCATTCCCTATATCTGCTCTCCCCGGGACTCTGCATTCCCTATATCTGCTCTCCCCGGGACTCTGCATTCCCTATATCTGCTCTCCCCGGGACTCTGCATTCCCTATATCTGCTCTCCCCGGGACTCTGCATTCCCTATATCTGCTCTCCCCGGGACTCTGCATTCCCTATATCTGCTCTCCCCGGGACTCTGCATTCCCTATATCTGCTCTCCCCGGGACTCTGCATTCCCTATATCTGCTCTCCCCGGGACTCTGCATTCCCTATATCTGCTCTCCCCGGGACTCTGCATTCCCTATATCTGCTCTCCCCGGGACTCTGCAGTCACTATATCTGATCTCCCCAGGACTCTGCATTCCCTATATATCTGCTCTCCCCGGGACTCTGCATTCCCTATATCTGCTCTCCCCGGGACTCTGCAGTCACTATATCTGCTCTCCCCGGGACTCTGCAGTCCCTATATCTGCTCTCCCCGGGACTCTGCATTCCCTATATCTGCTCTCCCCGGGACTCTGCATTCCCTATATCTGCTCTCCCCGGGACTCTGCATTCCCTATATCTGCTCTCCCCGGGACTCTGCAGTCACTATATCTGCTCTCCCCGGGACTCTGCATTCCCTATATCTGCTCTCCCCGGGACTCTGCATTCCCTATATCTGCTCTCCCCGGGACTCTGCATTCCCTATATCTGCTCTCCCCGGGACTCTGCATTCCCTATATCTGCTCTCCCCAGGACTCTGCAGTCACCATATCTGCTCTCCCCCGGAACTCTGCAGTCACTATATCTGATCTCCCCAGGACTCTGCATTCACTATATCTGCTCTCCCCAGGACTCTGCAGTCACCATATCTGCTCTCCCCAGGACTCTGCAGTCACTATATCTGGTCTCCCCAGGACTCTGCATTCACTATATCTGCTCTCCCCAGGACTCTGCAGTCACTATATCTGATCTCCCCAGGACTCTGCAGTCACTATATCTGGTCTCCCCGGGACTCTGCAGTCACCATATCTGCTCTCCCCAGGACTCTGCACTCACTATATCTGCTCTCCCCAGGACTCTGCACTCACTATATCTGCTCTCCCCAGGACTCTGCAGTCACTATATCTGGTCTCCCCGGGACTCTGCAGTCACTATATCTGATCTCCCCAGGACTCTGCACTCACTATATCTGATCTCCCCAGGACTCTGCACTCACTATATCTGGTCTCCCCGGGACTCTGCAGTCACTATATCTGCTCTCCCCAGGACTCTGCACTCACTATATCTGCTCTCCCACAGTACACAGAACATGCAAATGCAATTATTTTAGTAAATATAAATTGCTAAAAATGTTTCTCATCAGCAGTATTTAGCAGTCTTGTGACTTCTATAAGTGTCTGTTTTAAGCTTGTATGGGGAGTTTTCATTCTCCCCGGATTGTCCTACGAGGCTCCAGGACCCCTGACTGTCTGTGCTAATTGGCCCTGTGCCAGTCACATGCACCCTGTCAAGATTA
Organism: Lithobates septentrionalis; assembly: GCA_037952835.1. NCBI lineage: Eukaryota > Metazoa > Chordata > Amphibia > Anura > Ranidae > Lithobates > Lithobates septentrionalis. The sequence goes on along the minus strand of JBBDGP010003961.1, from coordinate 83,393 downwards.
ATAAAAAAAAAATTCTAGCAATACACACCAAACTGAGCATGTGCAGAGTGACTCCAAAAGACCTGTACTATCAGGAGATGGATTGGGGACAGTGGAAGAAGAGGAGGATCAGAGAAGACAGGATCAAACAGCCTTTTTTTTTTTTTACACAATGCAGAGAATTAACCCCTTAGGTTCCTCAGTGAGTATAACAAGCATGCTTCACTGTATATACACACTGATTGTACTGTTGTGGGTTTAGTAACACTTTAATCATGTCATTTAGTGAATACAGGGAGAGGAGGCAGAGGATACACAGTGAGAAGTTATTTTTATATGTTTTAAAAATAGTCATATCTTCCAACCACAAAGTTATGTCTATGGGCACATTTACTCCTATATTCACATTCCATCACACGATCATTATATGTAAGCTCAGAATATTTACCACGTTTTCTTCATTAATATCCACCGGGTCACCAATAATATTTATTGCAATAAGGGCGACCTATGCAGGAAACAAAGAGAACGGCGTTGATTAATGGACGCCACACCCCAGAATCTCTCGTACAAAGCTCTTTATTCAGCTGTCAGTCAAACAGTTGCATGCATTGACCCCGCCCCTCACTAACGCGTTTCACCAATGAAGGCTGGATCACAAGGAGAACGATATTGGAGGATATTGGGCCACACAGCCTATAAGAACATACAGACAGGACGACAGTCAGGTCACATGACCCCCAATCATATCACACAAAGAGACTCTTGTATGACAGAACCGGCTGAGCCAATTGCAGCAACCAATCAGATTTTGTTGACATTTGGCAGGAAACGAATAGAAGATTGTGAGTGGATAGAGAGACTCCGGAGGTACCTGGTTGTAGAGATTATATCTGTTGGGGTAGTTCTTATGGAAGATGACTTTGAGATATTGCCCCACCGCATCCACATAGACAGACTTCAGCTCTCTGGCCTTGTATCCCGTCTTCTCATTATCAGAAAGAGCCACGTATCTGAAAACAAGACATACATTATACAATTTACTTGTGCAGTTTTACCAAAAACCATATAATACGGGGAGGTAAAACCTAAACACATTGAATTTGTATGCAGTCAGGCCGACCCTTCTACTACATGACTGAAGGTAAATCGAAAAAGGAAATTAAATAAGAAAAATTGTATAACTTCCACTGATCAGATTTTAATTTTTTTTAATGTTATTATAACAAATTACAGACAGAACAAAATATTAAAACAACAACAAAAAGAAAGAAAAAAAATATATTACTATAAGATATCCCAGAGTAACCCCCACACTCCTATAATCAGTAATGATGTCAGTTTTACCCCCCCCCCCTGGCCCAAAACCAAGCATTTAGGAGGAAGAGACCGATTCTGAATCTTCATTCCTCTGTCGTCCCCCCCCCCAGATATCTCCTTAGCTGTGATCTGCTGGTGCTGCGGGGGGGGGGGGGGGGGGGTTAATACAGCCATTGGACCCATCATAGACCTTGATCAAAGGTCATTCCCAGAGACCTACCTACCAATAGGTGGGCAAAACGTATTGTTTAAGCTTTGTATAGAGTGGAGATGAATTAGAACCCATCCGTTTCTTTTTTGTTTTGCTATCTGTGGCTCCTTTCTCTTGTAGTATTCTATGGAGTCACCTTTGCATGCAGGGATTAGAGTCTCCCTACACTGTGTGCATCAATAGAAACACACAGCCCCCTAGACTAGGATTGCCAGGATTCTCACTCCTCTTCCCTCCTTCTAAAATCTAAAACCAGACTGACTCCAGACTGCACTGTCCAATATTAACTAATTCTTGTGAAGAATAGAAGTTCAGGGAAGCAGAATTCTTTTAGTCAGTCTGAGGGGGGGTGGGGGGGGGGTTCCAATCTCCACCCACATGATCATTTCTGTTGGCTTGCGGAGCAGCTCCAGCAGGAATGATTGATAGAAGCTTCTTCCCTGCAGCCGCCCCAAGTGACACACGGCTGGGACTTCAGGGGCGGGTCTCATGCAGGGTGAGTGTGATTGGCGGCAGCTCCCACAAGGAGCCTCCCTCCCTGTCTATTATATAAACACACCAGAAACTTCCAGGAGTGACGTCTGCAGAATTGGGCAGAGCTGTCTGGCTTGCTCCACCCCCTGATCTCATATAGGAGGAACCTGTTTGTCTCACATGGTCACATTATATTGTAAGTAGAGGGGGGGGGGGGGGGGAGATTCCCCGCCCCCTCCCATCGCGTGCCGGCATTTCTAAGGCTTACTGTTTCCGCCCGGTAAACATTGCAATGGTGCGGTCGGCTGCCACCATTGGCGATCAAAGAGTAAAACACTCTTTGATCAACTTTATGACCTTGGGAGCACCAGAGCGACGTCATAACATAACTTCTGGTCCAGGCTGGAAGAAAATAATATATATTAATTGTCCCTTTTTAAAAAGCAAAAGATCAAATCTATTAAAGCAGAATTTTTTCCCAAAAAATTGCTTTTGCAAAACTGCTGCGCAAATACCATGTGAAATAAAAAAAATTGCAACGATCGCCATTTTATTCCCTAAAGGTCTCTGCTAAAAAGAAAAAAAGAAAAAAGAAGAAGTATAATATTTGGGAGTTATAAGTAATTTTCTAGCAAAAAATACTGATTATAAACTTGTAAACAAAAAGTGCCAGAAAAGGGCGGGTCTTCAAGCGGTTATAATCAGTTACGGTAACAGTTTTAGTTCCTTTTGGGATAAAGGTTTTACATTAAAAAAAGCTGATCGTTGTAAGCACCCGTCAGTGTTAAATGGTTCACCCCAACACTGCAGGACAGCTTGTTCGGTTGAAAAACAGATTTACTGGCTGGATCACCAGGTGAAAATAAAAAGGTAAGAAAGCCTACAAAAAGAAAAACGAATGCAGTCGTCACATCTAAGAATTGGTGAGCTGCAATATAATAAATGTTTGATTTTGGCTTTAATCATTTATTTCTTGTGGAGAAGTCATTTGAGGGGGAGGGGGGGGGGTGGAACCCCCGAGAAATATAATAAGCCAGCATATAAAAATCAGCTCCCCAGCTACTGAGCAGAACTGAACGAACAAACTCTTTTGCTCGGAGACGGATTTTAGTTTACATTTGATGTGTCTTTTGAAAAGTAAAATTTAGCTACACAGCACCTCCTAGTGGTGAAACAGTAAAATGACGGCCTACCCAAGTCTGCGGAATCGTTCGGTCTGGTACGGAGTGAAATATTCAGGAAGACTTTCCGAAATGTAAAACTCGATCTTGGAGGAGATCATGTACTGATGAGCCAAGAGCTGCAGTTTCCGGATTCGGCATCTCTCCACCATATGTATCACAATCTCCTGAGGGTACTGACAGAACCTGGGGGGGGGGAGGGGAGAAACATAAAAACACGGCTACAGACAACCATCATCATGTCCTCTCTACAACCCCCCATCGTGTCCTCTCTACAACCCCCCATCGTGTCCTCTCTACAACCCCCCATCGTGTCCTCTCTACAACCCCCCATCGTGTCCTCTCTACAACCCCCCATCGTGTCCTCTCTACAACCCCCCATCGTGTCTTCTCTACAACCCCCCATCGTGTCTTCTCTACAACCCCCCATCGTGTCCTCTCTACAACCCCCCATCGTGTCCTCTCTACAACCCCCCATCGTGTCCTCTCTACAACCCCCCATCGTGTCCTCTCTACAACCCCCCATCGTGTCCTCTCTACAACCCCCCATCGTGTCTTCTCTACAACCCCCCATCGTGTCTTCTCTACAACCCCCCATCGTGTCTTCTCTACAACCCCCCATCGTGACTTCTCTACAACCCCCCATCGTGACTTCTCTACAACCCCCCATCGTGACTTCTCTACAACCCCCCATCGTGACTTCTCTACAACCCCCCATCGTGACTTCTCTACAACCCCCCATCATGTCCTCTCTACAACCCCCCATCATGTCCTCTCTACAACCACCATCATGTCTTCTCTACAACCACCATCATGTCTTCTCTACAACCACCATCATGTCTTCTCTACAACCACCATCATGTCTTCTCTACAACCCCCCATCATGTCCTCTCTACAACCACCATCATGTCTTCTCTACAACCACCATCATGTCTTCTCTACAACCACCATCATGTCCTCTCTACAACCCCCCATCATGTCCTCTCTACAACCACCATCATGTCTTCTCTACAACCACCCATCATGTCTTCTCTACAACCCCCCATCATGTCTTCTCTACAACCCCCCATCATGTCTTCTCTACAACCCCCCATCATGTCTTCTCTACAACCCCCCATCATGTCTTCTCTACAACCCCCCATCATGTCTTCTCTACAACCCCCCATCATGTCTTCTCTACAACCCCCCATCATGTCTTCTCTACAACCACCATCATGTTTCTCTACAACCACCATCATGTCTTCTCTACAACCACCATCATGTCTTCTCTACAACCACCATCATGTCCTCTCTACAACCCCCCCCCATCATGTCCTCTCTACAACCCCCCCATCATGTCCTCTCTACAACCCCCCCCCCCCATCATGTCCTCTCTACAACCACCCATCATGTCTTCTCTACAACCCCCCCCCATCATGTCCTCTCTACAACCACCATCATGTCTTCTCTACAACCCCCCATCATGTCTTCTGTACAACCCCCCATCATGTCTTCTCTCTACCACCATCATGACTTCTCTACTCTGTTACTTAAAGCGGAGTTCCACACAAAAATGGAACTTCCGCTTTTCGGAACCCTCCCCCCCTCCGGTGTCACATTTGGCACCTTTCAGGGGGGAGGGGGGTGCAGATACCTGTCAAAGACAGGTATTTGCACCCACTTCCGGCATAGACTCCCATGGGAGTCTATGTCTCTTCCCGTCCCCACCGCGCCGTCTCCTGGGAAACACACAGCTCCCAGGAGAGAGCGGGGACCACTAGGGACGCGCAGCGCGACTCGCGCATGCGCAGTAGGGAACCGGGAAGTGAAGCCGCAATGCTTCACTTCCTGATTCCCTTACCTAGGATGGCGGCGGCAGCTGCCGAGAACCGAGCGGGTTCTCGGCGTCCCCTGCCGACATCGCTGGACCCCGGGACAGGTAAGTGGCCATGTATTAAAAGTCAGCAGCTGCAGTATTTGTAGCTGCTGGCTTTTAATATTTTTTTTTGGCGGTGTGGGTGAACCCCCGCTTTAAAGCAGAATTCCTGACACACTGTTGAACGCACATATACAGTGAGTATAGAAAATAATCCCAGCCCTTTAAAATAATCACATTTTGTTACTTTGCAGCCTGAAATGAAGACAGACACCATTTTTTTTATCCAGCTGTGTTTTAACATCCAAGTGAAAGATATAACAACATGTCAGAAAAAAAATAATAATTTCAAAAACAGAATCCCCGAGTTGGAAAAAGGATCCCCCCACCCTTGTGTTGGTATTTTGTTGGACCACCTTTTGCTGTAATTCCAGCCCTTAGTCTCTTGGGATTTGTCTCTACCAACTTTCCACATCTAGACTTTGCAATATTTGCCCGATCTTCTTTGCAGAACTGCTCAACTTCCATTACATTTTAAGGTGACCGTTTGTGGACTGCAGTCTTCAATTATTTCACAGATTTTCATTGAGGTTTAAGTCTGAGCTCTGACTAGGCCATGCAAGGAAATTCCCAGGAAAAAATTCCAAGCCTACTTACCACCAGCTCGCAGACAACCAAATTAACCTGTCTATTAGTGTTTTATTTTAGTGTTAGGACCACAGATGTCAGGGTGCCGTGACGAGGCTCTGTGGCTTACGCATGCATTTGCAAATGTGTGCGGACTAAACCCCTGTTTTTAACGCATACTGTTAGACAGGTCAATTTGGTTGTCTGTGAGCTGGTGGTAAGTAGGCTTGGAATTTTTTCCTGGGCATTCCCCAGGCCTTGTTTGTACATGCAAGGAAATTCCCCACCTTCTCCTCCAACCACTGTGTCCTCATCTGTGGAAATCACCGCCTTCTCCTCATCTGTGGAAATTCCCCACCTTATCCTCATCTGTGGAAATCACCGCCTTCTCCTCCAACAACGGTGTGCTTATTGGTGGACATTTCCCGCCTTCTCCTCCAACCACTGTGTGCTCATTGGTGGAAATTCCCCGCCTTCTCCTCCAACCACTGTGTGCTCATTGGTGGACATTCCCCACCTTATCCTCCAACAACGGTGTGCTCATTGGTGGACATTCCCCGCCTTCTCCTCCAACCACTGTGTGCTCATTGGTGGATATTCCCCGCCTTCTCCTCCAACCACTGTGTGCTCATTGGTGGACATTCCCCGCCTTCTCCTCCAACAACTGTGTGCTTATTGGTGGCCATTCCCCGCCTTCTCCTCCAACCACTGTGTGCTCATTGGTGGCCATTCCCCGCCTTCTCCTCCAACCACTGTGTGCTCATTGGTGGACATTCCCCACCTTCTCCTCCAACCACTGTGTGCTCATTGGTGGACATTCCCCGCCTTCTCCTCCAACCACTGTGTGCTCATTGGTGGACATTCCCCGCCTTCTCCTCCAACCACTGTGTGCTCATTGGTGGACACTCCCCCTCCACCCACTGTGTGCTCACTGGTGGAGATTCCCGGCCTAAATCTAGGAAGTGAACAGTCAGCAGCTTCAGCTGCCCACAGTTAAAATGGCTGCAGTCAGACTCAGTGGAGGGAGATTTCTGCAGCATATTGGCAAGTACAGAATCACAATATATATAAAATAATATGCAAAGTGGTTGGAGGGAAGCTTCACAATGGCAAAGCTGATTTTATTACAAATTATGTAAGCAGACTGCAGTTCCTCTTTAAATACACTGTGTATGTAATACAGCTGGATAAAACAAACGGTGTCTGTCTTCCTTTCAGGCAGCAAAGCAACAAAATGTGATTATTTTAAAGGGGGGGGGGGGGTTGATTCTCTTCATTGCCCACTGTAGGTAATCTCATCTATCTAGGTAAAAAGGGGGCTCAGACGGGGACCCTGACATAAGGGGGGGAGGGGCTCAGAGGGAAACCCTGACATAAGGGGGGGCCTTGGAGGGAAACCCTGACGTAAGGGGGGGCCCTCGGAGGGAAACCCTGACGTAAGGGGGGGCCCTCGGAGGGAAACCCTGACGTAAGGGGGGGGGCCTCAGAGGGAAACCCCGACGTAAGGGGGGGGGCCTCGGAGGGAAACCCAGACGTAAGGGGGGGGCCTCGGAGGGAAACCCAGACGTAAGGGGGGGGCCTCGGAGGGAAACCCAGACGTAAGGGGGGGCCTCGGAGGGAAACCCAGACGTAAGGGGGGGGGCCTCGGAGGGAAACCCCGACGTAAGGGGGGGGGCCTCGGAGGGAAACCCCGACGTAAGGGGGGGGGCCTCGGAGGGAAACCCCGACGTAAGGGGGGGGGCCTCGGAGGGAAACCCCGACGTAAGGGGGGGGGGCCTCGGAGGGAAACCCCGACGTAAGGGGGGGGGCCTCGGAGGGAAACCCCGACGTAAGGGGGGGCCTCGGAGGGAAACCCCGACGTAAGGGGGGCCCTCGGAGGGAAACCCCGACGTAAGGGGGGGCCCTCGGAGGGAAACCCCGACCTAAGGGGGGGCCTCGGAGGGAAACCCCGACATCATGAGGGTGGACTCTGAGGGGATGCTGATGGGCACTCTGATGTAAGAGGGGAAGTGGGAGGCGGGGGACATTCATTTTAGGCTGCAAAGCAACAAAATGTGTAATCTCATCTATTTAGGTAAAAAGGGGGCTCAGAGGGAAACCCTGACATAAGGGGGGGGGGGCTTGGAGGAAAACCCTGACATAAGGGGGGTATCAGAGGGAAACCCTGACATAAGGGGGGGGGGGCTTGGAGGAAAACCCTGACATAAGGGGGGGTGGGGGGAATCAGAGGGAAACCCTGACATAAGGGGGGGTGGGGGGAATCAGAGGGAAACCCTGACATAAGGGGGGGGGGGGCTTGGAGGAAAACCCTGACATAAGGGGGGGGTGGGGGAATCAGAGGGAAACCCTGACATAAGGCGGGGGGGGCTTGGAGGAAAACCCTGACATAAGGGGGGGGGCTTGGAGGAAAACCCTGACATAAGGGGGGGGTGGGGGGAATCGGAGGAAAACCCTGACATAAGGGGGGGGGGGCTTGGAGGAAAACCCTGACATAAGGGGGGGTGGGGGGAATCAGAGGGAAACCCTGACATAAGGGGGGGGGGCTTGGAGGAAAACCCTGACATAAGGGGGGGGTGGACTCTGAGGGGATGCCGATGGGCACTCTGATGTAAGAGGGGAAGTGGGAGGCGGGGGACTCTGATGTAAGAGGGACACTTTTGTAAGAAAGGACTCGGATGGATCAACCCCCCCCGAGTTATTATATGCTAACTAAAGAAAAAGCATCTTTATTAATTTATAAAACTGACTGATCATACAATATACGATGTGGCCCCTCGGGGTCCCCGTTATACGCTCAAGAAGCCTCTCTGACTTTAGCACAGCAGCGTTTCCTGGATAGGATTAGTGTCGTCCTCTCTAATTTCCCTCTTTATTATTATAGATCTGTACCTGGGGGAGCGCCAGCCGTTCACCGTGGGGGCGTGAATCATCAACTCTTTGGCACTGAACCCATCCTCGTGGCCGGAGGAGCTGACCACCACAAATCCGATTTTATGTGGCATCCTGAGAACCTGCAGAGGGAACGAGCCGGAGGTCACTTTATGGACATCATAGCAATGAAGAGCGACTCACAATTACATTTCATTTATCCCCGCTCCTCCCCACCACGGTGCCCGTCCCCACTCCTCCCCGCCACAATGCCCGTCCCCACTCCTCCCCGCCACAATGCCCGTCCCCACTCCTCCCCGCCACAATGCCCGACATAAGGGGGGATATGATCTCCATGTATAAATATATAAGGGGTCCATATGCTGAACTTGGTGTTGAGTTATTCACTTTAAGGTCATCACAGAGGACAAGGGGGCACTCTTTACGTCTAGAGGAAAAAAAGATTTCCCCTCCAAATACGGAAAGTTTTCTTCATAGTAAGAGCTGTGAAAATGTGGAATAGACTCCCCCCAGAGGTGGTTCTGGCCAGCGCAGATTGCTTTAAGAAAGGCCCGGATTCTTTCCTAAATGTACAGAATATAACTGGGTACTGACATTTATAGGTAAAGTTGATCCAGGGAAAATCTGATTGCCTCTCCGGGGATCAGGGAGGAATTCTTTCCCCTGCTGTAGCAAATTGGATCATGCTTTCATGGGGTTTTCGCCTTCCTCCGGAACAACTGTGGGTATTGGATTGTGGATATGGGATTGTACTATTTTTTATTTTTTTTGGTTTCAACCTGACTAACCAACTATGAGAGACGTCCTAACTGGTGTGACTTTGAAAAAGGTTCCTGCACTACTTTGGTCATTTTTCAGCCCATTCAATATCATTGAAGTCGGATCATCATCTTCACTGATCTGACTTTTGGCATGTGACTTGTGCTCTTAGGGTCTTGAAGGGGAACCCTTTGAGTCTGGTATGAATCTTCAGAGAGAACCCCACGCCAACTGAAAAAAAGAAAAAAAAAGAAAAATTATATATATAAAAAAAAAAATTCTTTCTCCGGCCTTCTTCTCCCTCCAGTGACGAGCTGCTCTCCTTCTCCCTCGGGGTGATGAGCTCTTCTCCTCCCTCCAGTGATGAGCTCTTCCTCCGGTCTTCTCCTTCTCCCTCCGATGATGAGCTCTTCTTCCTCCAGCGATGAGCTCTTCCTCCGGTCTTCTTCTCCCTCTGATGATGAGCTCTTCTTCCTCCAGCGATGAGCTCTTCCTCTGGTCTTCTCCCTCTGGTGATGAGCTCTTCTTCCTCCAGTGATGAGCTCTTCTTCCTCCAGTGATGAGCTCTTCCTCCGGTCTTCTTCTCCCTCCGATGATGAGCTCTTCCTCCGGTCTTCTTCTCCCTCTGATGATGAGCTCTTCTTCCTCCAGCGATGAGCTCTTCCTCTGGTCTTCTCCCTCTGGTGATGAGCTCTTCTTCCTCCAGCGATGAGCTCTTCCTCTGGTCTTCTCCCTCTGGTGATGAGCTCTTCTTCCTCCAGTGATGAGCTCTTCCTCCGGTCTTCTCCTTCTCCCTCCAGTGATGAGCTCTTCCTCCAGTCTTCTCCTTCTCCCTCCGATGATGAGCTCTTCTTCCTCCAGCGATGAGCTCTTCCTCTGGTCTTCTCCCTCTGGTGATGAGCTCTTCTTCCTCCAGTGATGAGCTCTTCCTCCGGTCTTCTCCTTCTGCATCCAGTGATGAGCTCTTCCTCCGGTCTTCTCCTTCTCCCTCCAGTGATGAGCTCTTCTTCTTCCTCCAGTGATGAGCTCTTCCTCCGGTCTTCTTCTCCATCCAGTAATGAGCTCTTCCTCCGGTCTTCTCCTTCTCCATCCAGTGATGAGCTCTTCCTCCGGTCTTCTCCTTCTCCCTCCAGTGATGAGCTCTTCTCCTTCTCCCTCCAGTGATGAGCTCTCCTTCTCCCTCCAGTCTCTTCTGCCGACTCGGTCCTCCTCCGATGCTGGCTCCTGCCGTGGTGTCATCTCCGATGTCTGCCAGTTCTTATATAGCCATGGGGCGGGGCCTCATGCTGACATCACTGGATGGCCACACCCCATGGCTATATAAGAACTGGCAGACGTAGCAAATGACAACTGCATGAGTGAGTCAGCAGTGGAGAAGACTGGAGGAAGAACACAGCAGTGGAGGGAGAAGACATGGCGCTATGACAGGGGACATTCTGCACTTTTAATAAAAGGATTTGTCAAAAACCGTCTGTTTTTATTTACACTACACTGATTTTTTTAGGGGTGAATGGGTAGTAATACAATGTACCCCATACTCATTCACATAGAGGGCGGCAGGATCTGGGGGTCCCCTTGTTGAAGGTTCCTGATTCCGATAAGTCCCACAACCACCACACAGGGTATTCGGGAACAGGCCCTTGTCCCAATCAACATGGGGACAGGGTGCTTTGGGGTGGGGAGCACAGAGCCCCCCTGTACCAAAGGAACCACCCCCCACCCATGTTGAGGGCATGTGGCCAGGTATGGTCCAGCAGGGGGGGTGGAGCCGCTTGCACATCTCCCCCTCCCCCTTTCCTGACCTACCTGCATTCTCAGATAAGGTTCTGGTATGGATTTTGGGGGGGGGGGGGGGGGGGCACGCCGTTTTTCTTTTTACATTTTGGTGTGGGGTTCCCCCCTCAAGATTCCTACCAGACTCTAAGAGCCTGGTATTGTTGGATCAAAGTTGGATCCCATTCAGTGAAGTCGCACATGAAGTCGTAGGGCAGATGGGTGGCGTGTGAACCCGGCCATTGATATAATACAGAATGTAGAACTGACCTGATGACTGTGAGCTGTCCAGGTCCTGAAGTAGCAAAGGCCCCCCAACCAAAACATGTCCACCACCATGCTTCACAGTTCACCCCTGCCCCAACCTATACAAGGAGGATCAATATCCCCTCTTATACCGGGACCGCCTCCGTCCCCACCTATACTGGGAATTCCTCCTACACTGGGATCACCTCCTACACTGGGATCACCTCCTACACTGGGATCACCTCCTATACTGGGATCACCTCCTATACTGGGATCACCTCCTATACTGGGATCACCTTCTATACTGGGAATATTACTGGGAGTAACCCCTATACTGGGATCACCTCCTATACTTGGAAGAATACTGGGAATACCTCCTATACTGGGAAGATTACTGGGAATACCACCTATACTGGGAATACTTACTATACTGGGATCACCTCCTATGCTTGGAAGAATACTGGGAATACATACTATACTGGGATCACCTCCTACACTGGGAATAATACTGGGAATACCTCCTATACTGGAAATACCTCCTATACTGGGAATTATACTGGGAATACTTCCTATACTGGGATCTCCTCCTATACTGGGAATAATACCTCCTATACTGGGATCTCCTCCTATACTGGAAATTATACCTCCCATACTGGGATCACCTCCTATACTGGGATCTCCTCCTATACTGGGATCACCTCCTATACTGGGATCTCCCTCCTACACCGGGATCTCCCTCCTACACCGGGATCTCCCTCCTACACCGGGATCTCCCTCCTATACCGGGATCACCTCCTATACCGGGATCACCTCCTATACTGGGAATATTACTGGGAATACCACCTATACTGGGATCACCTCCTATACTGGGATCACCTCCTATACTGGGATCACCTCCTATACTGGGATCACCTCCTACACCGGGATCTCCCTCCTACACCGGGATCTCCCTCCTACACCGGGATCTCCCTCCTACACCGGGATCTCCCTCCTATACCGGGATCTCCCTCCTATACCGGGATCTCCCTCCTATACCGGGATCACCTCCTATACCGGGATCGACTTCTATACTGGGAATATTACTGGGAATACCACCTATACTGGGATCACCTCCTATACTGGGATCACCTCCTATACTGGGATCACCTCCTATACTGGGATCACCTCCTATACCGGGATCTCCTCCTATACCGGGATCTCCTCCTATACTGGGATCTCCTCCTATATTGGGATCATCTCCTATACTGGGAATTATACTGGGAATACCTCCTATACTGGGATCACCTCCTATACTGGGATCTCCTCCTATACTGGGAATTATACTGGGAATACCTCCTATACTGGGATCACCTCCTATACTGGGATCTCCTCCTATACTGGGAATTATACTGGGATCACCTCCTATACTGGGATCACCTCCTATACTGGGATCACCTCCTATACTGGGATCTCCTCCTATACTGGGATCTCCTCCTATACTGGGATGATCTCCTATACTGGGATCATCTCCTATACTGGGAATTATACTGGGAATACCTCCTATACTGGGATCACCTCCTATACTGGGATCTCCTCCTATACTGGGAATTATACTGGGAATACCTCCTATACTGGGATCTCCTCCTATACTGGGATCATCTCCTATACTGGGATCTCCTCCTATACTGGGATCTCCTCCTATACTGGGATCTCCTCCTATACTGGGATCTCCTCCTATACTGGGAATTATACTGGGAATACTTACTATACTGGGATCACCTCCTATACTGGGAATTATACTGGGATCTCCTCCTATACTGGGATCTCCTCCTATACTGGGATCATCTCCTATACTGGGATCTCCTCCTATACTGGGATCTCCTCCTATACTGGGATCTCCTCCTATACTGGGATCTCCTCCTATACTGGGAATTATACTGGGAATACCTCCTATACTGGGATCACCTCCTATACTGGGATCTCCTCCTATACTGGGATCACCTCCTATACTGGGATCACCTCCTATACTGGGATCACCTCCTATACTGGGAATACTTACTATACTGGGATCACCTCCTATACTGGGATCTCCTCCTATACTGGGAATTATACTGGGAATTATACTGGGATCTCCTCCTATACTGGGATCACCTCCTATACTGGGATCTCCTCCTATACTGGGATCACCTCCTATACCGGGAATACCTCCTATACCGGGATCACCTCCTATACCGGGATCACCTCCTATACCGGGATCACCTCCTATACCGGGATCACCTCCTATACCGGGATCACCTCCTATACCGGGATCACCTCCTATACTGGGATCACCTCCTATACTGGGAATTATACTGGGAATTATACTGGGATCTCCTCCTATGCTGGGAATACCTCCTACACTGGGATCACCTCCTATACTGGGAATACTTACTATACTGGGATCACCTCCTATACTGGGATCATCTCCTATACTGGGAATACTTACTATACTGGGATCACCTCCTATACTGGGATCATCTCCTATACTGGGATCACCTCCTATACTGGGATCACCTCCTATACTGGGAATTATACTGGGAATACCTCCTATACTGGGATCTCCTCCTATACTGGGAATTATACTGGGAATACCTCCTATACTGGGATCTCCTCCTATACCGGGATCTCCTCCTATACTGGGATCTCCTCCTATACTGGGAATTATACTGGGAATACTTACTATACTGGGATCACCTCCTATACTGGGATCTCCTCCTATACTGGGATCATCTCCTATACTGGGATCTCCTCCTATACTGGGATCTCCTCCTATACTGGGAATTATACTGGGAATACCTCCTATACTGGGATCTCCTCCTATACTGGGATCATCTCCTATACTGGGATCTCCTCCTATACTGGGATCTCCTCCTATACTGGGATCTCCTCCTATACTGGGAATTATACTGGGAATACCTCCTATACTGGGATCTCCTCCTATACTGGGATCACCTCCTATACTGGGAATTATACTGGGATCTCCTCCTATGCTGGGAATACCTCCTACACTGGGATCACCTCCTATACTGGGAATACTTACTATACTGGGATCACCTCCTATACTGGGATCATCTCCTATACTGGGAATACTTACTATACTGGGATCACCTCCTATACTGGGATCATCTCCTATACTGGGATCACCTCCTATACTGGGATCACCTCCTATACTGGGAATTATACTGGGAATACTTACTATACTGGGATCACCTCCTATACTGGGATCACCTCCTATACTGGGATCACCTCCTATACTGGGAATTATACTGGGAATACCTCCTATACTGGGATCTCCTCCTATACTGGGATCATCTCCTATACTGGGATCATCTCCTATACTGGGATCATCTCCTATACTGGGATCTCCTCCTATACTGGGAATACCTCCTATACTGGGATCTCCTCCTATACTGGGATCTCCTCCTATACTGGGATCTCCTCCTATACTGGGATCTCCTCCTATACTGGGAATACTTACTATACCGGGATCACCTCCTATACTGGGATCACCTCCTATACTGGGAATTATACTGGGATCTCCTCCTATACTGGGAATACCTCCTACACTGGGATCACCTCCTATACTGGGATCACCTCCTATACTGGGATCACCTCCTATACTGGGAATACTTACTATACTGGGATCACCTCCTATACTGGGAATTATACTGGGATCTCCTACACTGGGATCACCTCCTATACTGGGATCATCTCCTACACTGGGAATACTTACTATACTGGGATCTCCTCCTATACCGGGATCACCTCCTATACTGGGATCTCCTCCTATACTGGGATCTCCTCCTATACTGGGAATTATACTGGGAATACCTCCTATACTGGGATCACCTCCTATACTGGGATCTCCTCCTATACTGGGAATTATACTGGGATCACCTCCTATACTGGGATCACCTCCTATACTGGGATCTCCTCCTATACTGGGATCTCCTCCTATACTGGGATCTCCTCCTATACTGGGATCTCCTCCTATACTGGGAATTATACTGGGAATACCTCCTATACTGGGATCACCTCCTATACTGGGATCACCTCCTATACTGGGATCTCCTCCTATACTGGGAATACTTACTATACCGGGATCACCTCCTATACTGGGATCACCTCCTATACTGGGAATTATACTGGGATCTCCTCCTATACTGGGAATACCTCCTACACTGGGATCACCTCCTATACTGGGATCACCTCCTATACTGGGAATACTTACTATACTGGGATCACCTCCTATACTGGGAATTATACTGGGAATTATACTGGGATCTCCTCCTATACTGGGAATACCTCCTACACTGGGATCACCTCCTACACTGGGATCACCTCCTATACTGGGATCACCTCCTATACTGGGATCACCTCCTATACTGGGATCATCTCCTACACTGGGAATACTTACTATACTGGGATCTCCTCCTATACCGGGATCACCTCCTATACTGGGATCTCCTCCTATACTGGGATCATCTCCTATACTGGGAATTATACTGGGAATACCTCCTATACTGGGATCACCTCCTATACTGGGATCTCCTCCTATACTGGGAATTATACTGGGAATACCTCCTATACTGGGATCTCCTCCTATACTGGGATCACCTCCTATACTGGGATCACCTCCTATACTGGGATCTCCTCCTATACTGGGATCTCCTCCTATACTGGGATCTCCTCCTATACTGGGATCACCTCCTATACTGGGATCACCTCCTATACTGGGATCACCTCCTATACTGGGAATTATACTGGGATCATCTCCTATACTGGGAATTATACTGGGAATACTTACTATACTGGGATCACCTCCTATACTGGGATCACCTCCTATACTGGGATCACCTCCTATACTGGGAATTATACTGGGAATACCTCCTATACTGGGATCTCCTCCTATACTGGGATCACCTCCTATACTGGGATCACCTCCTATACTGGGATCACCTCCTATACTGGGATCACCTCCTATACTGGGATCACCTCCTATACTGGGATCACCTCCTATACTGGGATCTCCTCCTATACTGGGAATACCTCCTACACTGGGAATACTTACTATACTGGGATCACCTCCTATACTGGGAATACTTACTATACTGGGATCACCTCCTATACTGGGATCATCTCCTATACTGGGATCACCTCCTATACTGGGATCACCTCCTATACTGGGATCACCTCCTATACTGGGAATTATACTGGGAATACCTCCTATACTGGGATCACCTCCTATACTGGGATCACCTCCTATACTGGGAATTATACTGGGAATACCTCCTATACTGGGATCACCTCCTATACTGGGAATTATACTGGGAATACCTCCTATACTGGGATCTCCTCCTATACTGGGATCATCTCCTATACTGGGATCTCCTCCTATACTGGGAATACCTCCTACACTGGGATCACCTCCTATACTGGGATCACCTCCTATACTGGGATCACCTCCTATACTGGGATCACCTCCTATACTGGGAACTCCTCCTATACTGGGATCACCTCCTATACTGGGAATTATACTGGGATCTCCTCCTATACTGGGATCATCTCCTATACTGGGATCTCCTCCTATACTGGGATCTCCTCCTATACTGGGATCACCTCCTATACTGGGATCATCTCCTATACTGGGATCATCTCCTATACTGGGATCACCTCCTACACTGGGATCATCTCCTATACTGGGATCACCTCCTATACTGGGATCACCTCCTATACTGGGATCACCTCCTATACTGGGATCACCTCCTATACTGGGATCATCTCCTATACTGGGAATTATACTGGGAATTATACTGGGATCTCCTCCTATACTGGGATCTCCTCCTATACTGGGATCATCTCCTATACTGGGATCATCTCCTATACTGGGATCTCCTCCTATACTGGGATCATCTCCTATACTGGGATCTCCTCCTATACTGGGATCTCCTCCTATACTGGGATCATCTCCTATACTGGGATCTCCTCCTATACTGGGATCTCCTCCTATACTGGGATCTCCTCCTATACTGGGATCACCTCCTATACTGGGAATTATACTGGGATCACCTCCTATACTGGGATCTCCTCCTATACTGGGATCTCCTCCTATACTGGGATCTCCTCCTATACTGGGATCTCCTCCTATACTGGGATCACCTCCTATACTGGGAATTATACTGGGATCTCCTCCTATACTGGGATCACCTCCTATACTGGGATCACCTCCTATACTGGGATCACCTCCTATACTGGGAATTATACTGGGATCTCCTCCTATACTGGGATCACCTCCTATACTGGGAATTATACTGGGATCTCCTCCTATACTGGGATCTCCTCCTATACTGGGAATTATACTGGGATCTCCTCCTATACTGGGATCATCTCCTATACTGGGATCTCCTCCTATACTGGGATCACCTCCTATACTGGGATCACCTCCTATACTGGGAATTATACTGGGATCTCCTCCTATACTGGGAATTATACTGGGATCTCCTCCTATACTGGGATCACCTCCTATACTGGGATCATCTCCTATACTGGGATCTCCTCCTATACTGGGAATTATACTGGGATCTCCTCCTATACTGGGATCACCTCCTATACTGGGAATTATACTGGGATCACCTCCTATACTGGGAATTATACTGGGATCTCCTCCTATACTGGGATCACCTCCTATACTGGGATCTCCTCCTATACTGGGATCTCCTCCTATACTGGGATCTCCTCCTATACTGGGATCACCTCCTATACTGGGATCACCTCCTATACTGGGATCTCCTCCTATACTGGGATCACCTCCTATACTGGGAATTATACTGGGATCTCCTCCTATACTGGGATCACCTCCTATACTGGGAATTATACTGGGATCTCCTCCTATACTGGGATCACCTCCTATACCGGGATCACCTCATATACCGGGATCACCTCCTATACTGGGAATTATACTGGGATCACCTCATATACCGGGATCACCTCATATACCGGGATCACCTCATATACCGGGATCACCTCATATACTGGGATCACCTCCTATACTGGGAATTATACTGGGATCTCCTCCTATACTGGGATCTCCTCCTATACTGGGATCTCCTCCTATACTGGGAATTATACTGGGATCTCCTCCTATACTGGGATCTCCTCCTATACTGGGATCTCCTCCTATACTGGGAATTATACTGGGATCTCCTCCTATACTGGGATCTCCTCCTATACTGGGAATTATACCGGGATCTCCTCCTATACTGGGATCTCCTCCTATACCGGGATCACCTCCTATACCGGGATCACCTCCTATACCGAGATCACCTCCTATACCGGGATCACCTCCTATACCGGGATCACCTCCTATACCGGGATCTCCTCCTATACCGGGATCTCCTCCTATACCGGGATCTCCTCCTATACTGGGATCTCCTCCTATACTGGGATCTCCTCCTATACTGGGATCATCTCCTATACTGGGATCTCCTCCTATACTGGGATCACCTCCTATACTGGGATCACCTCCTATACTGGGATCTCCTCCTATACTGGGATCACCTCCTATACTGGGAATTATACTGGGATCTCTTCCTATACCGGGATCACCTCCTATACTGGGATCTCCTCCTATACTGGGATCACCTCCTATACTGGGATCACCTCCTATACTGGGAATTATACTGGGATCTCCTCCTATACTGGGATCACCTCCTATACTGGGATCATCTCCTATACTGGGATCTCCTCCTATACTGGGATCACCTCCTATACTGGGATCACCTCCTATACTGGGATCTCCTCCTATACTGGGATCACCTCCTATACTGGGATCACCTCCTATACCGGGATCACCTCCTATACTGGGATCACCTCCTATACTGGGATCACCTCCTATACTGGGAATTATACTGGGATCTCCTCCTATACTGGGATCTCCTCCTATACTGGGAATTATACTGGGATCTCCTTCTATACTGGGATCACCTCCTATACTGGGAATTATACTGGGATCACCTCCTATACTGGGAATTATACTGGGATCTCCTCCTATACTGGGATCACCTCCTATACTGGGAATTATACTGGGATCACCTCCTATACTGGGAATTATACTGGGATCACCTCCTATACCGGGATCACCTCCTATACCGGGATCACCTCCTATACCGGGATCACCTCCTATACTGGGATCACCTCCTATACTGGGATCACCTCCTATACTGGGATCACCTCCTATACTGGGATCATCTCCTATACTGGGATCATCTCCTACACTGGGATCACCTCCTACACTGGGATCATCTCCTATACTGGGATCACCTCCTATACTGGGATCACCTCCTATACTGGGAATTATACTGGGAATTATACTGGGATCTCCTCCTATGCTGGGAATACCTCCTACACTGGGATCACCTCCTATACTGGGAATACTTACTATACTGGGATCACCTCCTATACTGGGATCATCTCCTATACTGGGAATACTTACTATACTGGGATCACCTCCTATACTGGGATCATCTCCTATACTGGGATCACCTCCTATACTGGGATCACCTCCTATACTGGGAATTATACTGGGAATACTTACTATACTGGGATCACCTCCTATACTGGGATCACCTCCTATACTGGGATCACCTCCTATACTGGGAATTATACTGGGAATACCTCCTATACTGGGATCTCCTCCTATACTGGGATCATCTCCTATACTGGGATCATCTCCTATACTGGGATCATCTCCTATACTGGGATCTCCTCCTATACTGGGATCTCCTCCTATACTGGGATCTCCTCCTATACTGGGAATACCTCCTATACTGGGATCTCCTCCTATACTGGGATCTCCTCCTATACTGGGATCTCCTCCTATACTGGGATCTCCTCCTATACTGGGATCACCTCCTATACTGGGATCACCTCCTATACTGGGAATTATACTGGGATCTCCTCCTATACTGGGAATACCTCCTACACTGGGATCACCTCCTATACTGGGATCACCTCCTATACTGGGATCACCTCCTATACTGGGATCACCTCCTATACTGGGATCACCTCCTATACTGGGAATACTTACTATACTGGGATCACCTCCTATACTGGGAATTATACTGGGATCTCCTACACTGGGATCACCTCCTATACTGGGATCATCTCCTACACTGGGAATACTTACTATACTGGGATCTCCTCCTATACCGGGATCACCTCCTATACTGGGATCTCCTCCTATACTGGGAATTATACTGGGAATACCTCCTATACTGGGATCACCTCCTAT
Organism: Lithobates septentrionalis; assembly: GCA_037952835.1. Lineage (NCBI taxonomy): Eukaryota > Metazoa > Chordata > Amphibia > Anura > Ranidae > Lithobates > Lithobates septentrionalis. The sequence continues at coordinate 62,772 of JBBDGP010003961.1, read as the reverse complement.
ACTGGGATCTCCTCCTATACTGGGAATTATACTGGGATCACCTCCTATACTGGGATCACCTCCTATACTGGGATCTCCTCCTATACTGGGATCTCCTCCTATACTGGGATCTCCTCCTATACTGGGATCTCCTCCTATACTGGGATCTCCTCCTATACTGGGAATTATACTGGGAATACCTCCTATACTGGGATCACCTCCTATACTGGGATCACCTCCTATACTGGGATCTCCTCCTATACTGGGATCTCCTCCTATACTGGGAATACTTACTATACCGGGATCACCTCCTATACTGGGATCACCTCCTATACTGGGAATTATACTGGGATCTCCTCCTATACTGGGAATACCTCCTACACTGGGATCACCTCCTATACTGGGATCACCTCCTATACTGGGAATACTTACTATACTGGGATCACCTCCTATACTGGGAATTATACTGGGAATTATACTGGGATCTCCTCCTATACTGGGAATACCTCCTACACTGGGATCACCTCCTACACTGGGATCACCTCCTATACTGGGATCACCTCCTATACTGGGATCATCTCCTACACTGGGAATACTTACTATACTGGGATCTCCTCCTATACCGGGATCACCTCCTATACTGGGATCTCCTCCTATACTGGGATCATCTCCTATACTGGGAATTATACTGGGAATACCTCCTATACTGGGATCACCTCCTATACTGGGATCTCCTCCTATACTGGGAATTATACTGGGAATACCTCCTATACTGGGATCTCCTCCTATACTGGGATCACCTCCTATACTGGGATCACCTCCTATACTGGGATCACCTCCTATACTGGGATCTCCTCCTATACTGGGATCTCCTCCTATACTGGGATCTCCTCCTATACTGGGATCACCTCCTATACTGGGAATTATACTGGGATCATCTCCTATACTGGGAATTATACTGGGAATACTTACTATACTGGGATCACCTCCTATACTGGGATCACCTCCTATACTGGGATCACCTCCTATACTGGGAATTATACTGGGAATACCTCCTATACTGGGATCTCCTCCTATACTGGGATCACCTCCTATACTGGGATCACCTCCTATACTGGGATCACCTCCTATACTGGGATCACCTCCTATACTGGGATCTCCTCCTATACTGGGATCACCTCCTATACTGGGATCACCTCCTATACTGGGATCACCTCCTATACTGGGATCTCCTCCTATACTGGGATCTCCTCCTATACTGGGAATACCTCCTACACTGGGAATACTTACTATACTGGGATCACCTCCTATACTGGGAATACTTACTATACTGGGATCACCTCCTATACTGGGATCATCTCCTATACTGGGATCACCTCCTATACTGGGATCACCTCCTATACTGGGATCACCTCCTATACTGGGAATTATACTGGGAATACCTCCTATACTGGGATCACCTCCTATACTGGGATCACCTCCTATACTGGGAATTATACTGGGAATACCTCCTATACTGGGATCACCTCCTATACTGGGAATTATACTGGGAATACCTCCTATACTGGGATCTCCTCCTATACTGGGATCATCTCCTATACTGGGATCTCCTCCTATACTGGGAATACCTCCTACACTGGGATCACCTCCTATACTGGGATCACCTCCTATACTGGGATCACCTCCTATACTGGGATCACCTCCTATACTGGGAACTCCTCCTATACTGGGATCACCTCCTATACTGGGATCACCTCCTATACTGGGAATTATACTGGGATCTCCTCCTATACTGGGATCATCTCCTATACTGGGATCTCCTCCTATACTGGGATCTCCTCCTATACTGGGATCACCTCCTATACTGGGATCATCTCCTATACTGGGATCATCTCCTATACTGGGATCACCTCCTACACTGGGATCATCTCCTATACTGGGATCACCTCCTATACTGGGATCACCTCCTATACTGGGATCACCTCCTATACTGGGATCATCTCCTATACTGGGATCACCTCCTATACTGGGAATTATACTGGGAATTATACTGGGATCTCCTCCTATACTGGGATCTCCTCCTATACTGGGATCATCTCCTATACTGGGATCATCTCCTATACTGGGATCTCCTCCTATACTGGGATCATCTCCTATACTGGGATCTCCTCCTATACTGGGATCATCTCCTATACTGGGATCTCCTCCTATACTGGGATCTCCTCCTATACTGGGATCTCCTCCTATACTGGGATCACCTCCTATACTGGGAATTATACTGGGATCACCTCCTATACTGGGATCTCCTCCTATACTGGGATCTCCTCCTATACTGGGATCTCCTCCTATACTGGGATCTCCTCCTATACTGGGAATTATACTGGGATCTCCTCCTATACTGGGATCACCTCCTATACTGGGATCACCTCCTATACTGGGATCACCTCCTATACTGGGAATTATACTGGGATCTCCTCCTATACTGGGATCACCTCCTATACTGGGAATTATACTGGGATCTCCTCCTATACTGGGATCTCCTCCTATACTGGGAATTATACTGGGATCTCCTCCTATACTGGGATCATCTCCTATACTGGGATCTCCTCCTATACTGGGATCACCTCCTATACTGGGATCACCTCCTATACTGGGAATTATACTGGGATCTCCTCCTATACTGGGAATTATACTGGGATCTCCTCCTATACTGGGATCACCTCCTATACTGGGATCATCTCCTATACTGGGATCTCCTCCTATACTGGGAATTATACTGGGATCTCCTCCTATACTGGGATCACCTCCTATACTGGGAATTATACTGGGATCACCTCCTATACTGGGAATTATACTGGGATCTCCTCCTATACTGGGATCACCTCCTATACTGGGATCTCCTCCTATACTGGGATCTCCTCCTATACTGGGATCTCCTCCTATACTGGGATCTCCTCCTATACTGGGATCACCTCCTATACTGGGATCACCTCCTATACTGGGATCTCCTCCTATACTGGGATCACCTCCTATACTGGGAATTATACTGGGATCTCCTCCTATACTGGGATCACCTCCTATACTGGGAATTATACTGGGATCTCCTCCTATACTGGGATCACCTCCTATACCGGGATCACCTCATATACCGGGATCACCTCATATACCGGGATCACCTCCTATACTGGGAATTATACTGGGATCACCTCATATACCGGGATCACCTCATATACCGGGATCACCTCATATACCGGGATCACCTCATATACTGGGATCACCTCATATACTGGGATCACCTCCTATACTGGGAATTATACTGGGATCTCCTCCTATACTGGGATCTCCTCCTATACTGGGATCTCCTCCTATACTGGGAATTATACTGGGATCTCCTCCTATACTGGGATCTCCTCCTATACTGGGATCTCCTCCTATACTGGGAATTATACTGGGATCTCCTCCTATACTGGGATCTCCTCCTATACTGGGAATTATACCGGGGTCTCCTCCTATACTGGGATCTCCTCCTATACCGGGATCACCTCCTATACCGGGATCACCTCCTATACCGGGATCACCTCCTATACCGGGATCACCTCCTATACCGGGATCACCTCCTATACCGGGATCACCTCCTATACCGGGATCTCCTCCTATACTGGGATCACCTCCTATACTGGGATCTCCTCCTATACTGGGATCACCTCCTATACCGGGATCTCCTCCTATACCGGGATCTCCTCCTATACCGGGATCTCCTCCTATACTGGGATCTCCTCCTATACTGGGATCATCTCCTATACTGGGATCTCCTCCTATACTGGGATCACCTCCTATACTGGGATCACCTCCTATACTGGGATCTCCTCCTATACTGGGATCACCTCCTATACTGGGAATTATACTGGGATCTCTTCCTATACCGGGATCACCTCCTATACTGGGATCTCCTCCTATACTGGGATCACCTCCTATACTGGGATCACCTCCTATACTGGGAATTATACTGGGATCTCCTCCTATACTGGGATCACCTCCTATACTGGGATCATCTCCTATACTGGGATCTCCTCCTATACTGGGATCACCTCCTATACTGGGATCACCTCCTATACTGGGAATTATACTGGGATCTCCTCCTATACTGGGATCACCTCCTATACTGGGATCACCTCCTATACCGGGATCACCTCCTATACTGGGATCACCTCCTATACTGGGATCACCTCCTATACTGGGAATTATACTGGGATCTCCTCCTATACTGGGATCTCCTCCTATACTGGGAATTATACTGGGATCTCCTTCTATACTGGGATCACCTCCTATACTGGGAATTATACTGGGATCACCTCCTATACTGGGAATTATACTGGGATCTCCTCCTATACTGGGATCACCTCCTATACTGGGATCACCTCCTATACTGGGATCACCTCCTATACTGGGAATTATACTGGGATCACCTCCTATACCGGGATCACCTCCTATACCGGGATCACCTCCTATACTGGGATCACCTCCTATACCGGGATCACCTCCTATACTGGGATCACCTCCTATACTGGGATCACCTCCTATACTGGGAATTATACTGGGATCTCCTCCTATACTGGGATCACCTCCTATACTGGGAATTATACTGGGATCTCTTCCTATACCGGGATCACCTCCTATACTGGGATCTCCTCCTATACCGGGATCACCTCCTATACTGGGATCACCTCCTATACTGGGATCACCTCCTATACTGGGAATTATACTGGGATCTCCTCCTATACTGGGATCACCTCCTATACTGGGATCACCTCCTATACTGGGATCACCTCCTATACTGGGATCTCCTCCTATACTGGGATCACCTCCTATACTGGGATCACCTCCTATACTGGGATCACCTCCTATACTGGGATCACCTCCTATACTGGGATCACCTCCTATACTGGGATCTCCTCCTATACTGGGATCTCCTCCTATACTGGGATCACCTCCTATACTGGGATCACCTCCTATAATGGGATCACCTCCTATACTGGGAATTATACTGGGATCTCCTCCTATACTGGGATCACCTCCTATACTGGGATCACCTCCTATACTGGGATCACCTCCTATACCGGGATCACCTCCTATACCGGGATCACCTCCTATACCGGGATCACCTCCTATACTGGGAATTATACTGGGATCTCCTCCTATACTGGGATCTCCTCCTATACTGGGAATTATACTGGGATCACCTCCTATACTGGGAATTATACTGGGATCTCCTCCTATACTGGGATCACCTCCTATACTGGGAATTATACTGGGATCACCTCCTATACTGGGAATTATACTGGGATCTCCTCCTATACTGGGATCACCTCCTATACCGGGATCACCTCCTATACCGGGATCACCTCCTATACCGGGATCACCTCCTATACCGGGATCACCTCCTATACTGGGATCACCTCCTATACTGGGATCACCTCCTATACTGGGATCTCCTCCTATACTGGGATCTCCTCCTATACTGGGATCACCTCCTATACTGGGATCATCTCCTATACTGGGATCACCTCCTATACTGGGATCACCTCCTATACTGGGAATTATACTGGGATCTCCTCCTATACTGGGAATTATACTGGGATCACCTCCTATACTGGGATCTCCTCCTATACCGGGATCACCTCCTATACCGGGATCACCTCCTATACCGGGATCACCTCCTATACCGGGATCACCTCCTATACCGGGATCACCTCCTATACTGGGATCTCCTCCTATACTGGGATCTCCTCCTATACTGGGAATTATACTGGGATCTCCTCCTATACTGGGAATTATACTGGGATCACCTCCTATACTGGGAATTATACTGGGATCTCCTCCTATACTGGGATCACCTCCTATACTGGGAATTATACTGGGATCACCTCCTATACTGGGAATTATACTGGGATCTCCTCCTATACTGGGATCACCTCCTATACCGGGATCACCTCCTATACCGGGATCACCTCCTACACCGGGATCTCCTCCTACACCGGGATCTCCTCCTACACCGGGATCTCCTCCTACACCGGGATCTCCTCCTACACCGGGATATCCTCCTATACCGGGATCTCCTCCTATACCGGGATCTCCTCCTATACCGGGATCTCCTCCTATACCGGGATCTCCTCCTATACTGGGATCACCTCCTATACTGGGATCACCTCCTATACTGGGAATTATACTGGGATCTCCTCCTATACTGGGATCTCCTCCTATACTGGGATCTCCTCCTATACTGGGATCACCTCCTATACTGGGATCACCTCCTATACTGGGATCACCTCCTATACTGGGATCTCCTCCTATACTGGGATCACCTCCTATACTGGGATCACCTCCTATACTGGGATCTCCTCCTATACCGGGATCACCTCCTATACCGGGATCACCTCCTATACTGGGATCTCCTCCTATACTGGGATCACCTCCTATACTGGGATCACCTCCTATACTGGGATCACCTCCTATACTGGGATCTCCTCCTATACTGGGAATTATACTGGGATCTCCTCCTATACTGGGATCTCCTCCTATACTGGGATCATCTCCTATACCGGGATCACCTCCTATACTGGGATCTCCTCCTATACTGGGATCACCTCCTATACCGGGATCTCCTCCTATACTGGGATCACCTCCTATACTGGGATCTCCTCCTATACTGGGATCACCTCCTATACTGGGATCTCCTCCTATACTGGGATCACCTCCTATACCGGGATCTCCTCCTATACTGGGATCACCTCCTATACCGGGATCTCCTCCTATACTGGGATCACCTCCTATACTGGGATCTCCTCCTATACTGGGATCACCTCCTATACTGGGATCACCTCCTATACTGGGATCTCCTCCTATACTGGGATCACCTCCTATACCGGGATCTCCTCCTATACCGGGATCACCTCCTATACCGGGATCTCCTCCTATACTGGGATCACCTCCTATACTGGGATCTCCTCCTATACTGGGATCACCTCCTATACTGGGATCACCTCCTATACTGGGATCTCCTCCTATACTGGGATCACCTCCTATACTGGGATCTCCTCCTATACTGGGATCTCCTCCTATACTGGGATCACCTCCTATACTGGGATCTCCTCCTATACTGGGATCACCTCCTATACTGGGATCTCCTCCTATACCGGGATCTCCTCCTATACCGGGATCACCTCCTATACTGGGATCTCCTCCTATACTGGGATCTCCTCCTATACTGGGATCACCTCCTATACTGGGATCACCTCCTATACCGGGATCACCTCCTATACTGGGAATTATACTGGGAATAACTGTGTTGATATGATGGAATATTCTGGAAGGTTCTCCACATTCCTCGATAATAATAATAATAATAATAATAGAAGTCATTGCCCCTCCCCCCTCTCACCTCAGGCGACCCCCGGGGGTCCTCTCTGTCCGGTGTCTCTATGAGAAGTATTGGGGGAGGGGGTGCTGTGTGGGGTGTATTTGGGGTGTATTGGGGGGTGTACAGGGCACGTCTCGTCTCCTCAGCAGCACACAGACCCTCCGGTATCTCTTCCCGGTACACACCGGCCCGCCATTCACACCGGGTCCTCACCCGGAGCCCTAATCTCCATAACCACCGCTTGACAACAACCGCCGGCCGCCGAGGATCCTGGGAGTTGTAGTTCGGAAGTAAAAAAGCACTGGAACATGCGTACTGAGCGTACCTGGCGCAGGTCGCGCTCACAAGTGTATGCGTGCCGTGCGTTTAGCTTCTATCTACAAAATACGCATGCGCGGAAGGTGTACAGGGCGTACAACGTGCCCCAAGGGTGTATGCGTCCCGTGCGTACCGCCTCCATGGGGTAGTGCGCATGCGTAATGGGTGTACTCCCTATGCTTGTCTACAGTGAATTATAGGGAAAGGCAGCGCGCATGCTCGTAATTACACTTCACTGGATACAATGTAACAAGGAGAGGAAATGTTTATATTATTCCACTGATATGGGCGGAAGGGTCTCCTCCGAGAAACGCATGAAAATATTCAAAATCAGGAGACTGAACGGTGCAGAGAAGTATGGAGTGGCCTGCAGGAGCCTGAGAGAGCTGAGAGAGAAGGGGGGCGAGAAACTGCAGGTACAGGATGGGGGCTGGGGGGTGCTTGTGTATATATATATATATATATATCTGTCTATATAGATATATATGATCATTTTGTATTATAATTTTAAATAATGATAATAATTTTCATTGCACCCCCCCCCCCCCAATATGAAGATATTTCTTTATATGTATATATGTGTGTATTTATATTAACATGTATAATAATACTCACATGATATCACAACCACTTGCTGACCCGGCGTTTTCTGACATTTTTTATTTACAAGTTTAAATCCGTATTTTTTTTTGCTATAAAAATTACTTAGAACCTCTAAACACTCTACATTTTTTTTTTTTTTTTAGCAGAGACCCCAGAGAATAAAATGGCTACTGTTGCAATGTTTCATCACACGGTATTAGCGCAGCGGTTTTCCAAACTTAATTTGTTTAAAAAAATACACTTTAATGAATTTTTTTGCAAAAAAAAACCCCAATATATAACCCAAGTTTTGTGTAAAATATAAAAGATGATATTACGCAGAGTAAATGGATATCTAACATGTCACTCCTTTAAAATTGCGTCTGCCCGTGGAATAGCGACAATCTACGATACTTAAATCCAAAAGGGGAGGCTCCACTTGTTTGCTCCCCCCCACCCTCCGCTGTCACATTTGCCAACTTTCTGGGGGGAGGGGGGGACCAAGTTTTTGACAGGTACCCCATCCCCACTTCCGGGAGACCTTGACGCAGCGAGGTCCCCCGGAAGTTCGGCCCCCCTACTCAGTCCTCCGCTGCCAGGACATTAACAAAGAGCAGTGCGCTCCGCGCATGCGCTGTAGGGAAGGCTTCACTGCCGGGTTCCCTTACAAGGAATGGTGGCGGCAGCACCCGAGAGCCGATTGAAAAACCGTCTGGGGTGCCGACCTCACGGGATCCCTGGACAGGTAAGTGACTAGGTACGTGATCTGGCACTCCCAGGGCTGGTGCACACACGTGCGCCACCGATGTCCCGTTGTTGGGGAGCCAATCGGTGGATCGTCCGCCGGGACCCGCTGATCATTCAGGAGATAGGCAGACCGCCGTTCTGTGTCAAGGAAGACAGTGACCTTGTGTTTCTTCAAAGCAGGAACACGGATCTCTGTCTTCCCACAGTTAAGTCCCGTACACACGATACCAAAATCGCAAGTAAAATTTCATCCGACGAACGATTTGCGGAATTTCGGATCGATAGTACGGTGCTTTCCACAGACGATTCTGATTCTTCGTACGACAAAAGCCGGATGTGCGGACTATAACATTTTTGTCGGATGTGAACACAACATCCCATTTTCGTTTAATTAGATTAAAAAATCGTAAGAGCAAGACTACGCGTGCTCAGAAACAAACGAATACATTCAAAATTATTCAACACGTTACGTCACTTCTGAAGTTGTATTTTGTCGTACGAAAATTTTCGTATGGTGAGTAACCTCTTCACTTTCCACATGAGACTCGCATGCAACAAAAAACGAACGAACATTTATTCAAAAATCGTATCCTGTATACGAGGCTTTAGAAAGCACTCCCAGGGAATACAGCTAACCCCTTCCCAGCCAGTGTCATTAGTACAGTGACAGTGCATATTTTTAACACTTATCACTGTTTTGGTTTCATTGGTTCCCACAAAGTGTCAGTTAGTGTTCGATTTGTCCGCTATAAGTCACTGATCGCCGCGATTCAGGGCCATCTTACTGAGTGGGCACCCCTGGGCACTGCCCAGGGGCCCCAGGTTCACCTGGGGCTCCATGAGAGCCGGACAAATAGAAGTAGCAGTGGGACAAAGGAGTCAGGCTTAGCGGGCACAGGCTCCACCCACTACAGAAAACTCCAGGAGGGGGCGGAGACAAGTCCAGTCACCCTGCACAGGCAGTGGTGTCTCCAGCTTTCATATTTAGGGGGGGGCACATGGGGGGACAGGGACAAAAGTAGGGGGGCGACTATAAAATGCAAATATATATATATATATATATATATATATATAAAATCTCCTGGGGCTCTTTACTACGACCCCACAACGGGCCCTTTCACATGATCTGCAGTGAGCTCCCTTCCTACTGTATTGGGGCCCCCCGGGGTGGCAGAAAACAAGAGATATTTGTCACCAGCATAGCAAGAAAATATAAGGATCCAAAGCAGTGGGAGAACTATCAGGGTTGCAAAGGTTGTCTTGCCCCCGGGCCCTGGTGTTCTGCCACTGTGGGGTTCCCCAGCCTCCTCTTGCTGTCCTGCCCCTGCTATTGACAGCGCTGGTCTGGCATCTCTTGGAATTTACAGGCTGGTTCTTCTGTCCTAAGGACGGGAGAAATCAGTCCGTTTTTTAAGTAACTGAGAGTTCTGGTGAAGTCCTTCCTGCAACTCGTTCTCCTCCCTGCCAATGAGGATGCAGGGGAAGGAGCAGATCGGGCGGCCGTGGTTGTGTGAGCGCTCGCATTATGCAGTGTCAGCGAGCAGAGGGAGGGGTGAGGAATCTCCCGCAGTAGCTGACTGGGGACGCTTTCCCTCTTAGACATTGCCTTTTTGTAAAAAAATAAAAAAAATTTTTTTTTAAATTGAGGGGGCACATGGTGGGGCACAGCATAATGTTGGGGGGGGGGGGTCAGGGCTCCCTCTGGTACCCCCTAGGGACGCAAGTGTGCACAGGAAGAGAGAGAATGCAGATGTGGGATTGGCCTAGCTGTTCCACCCACTATAGGCTGCCTGCAGAAAATTACAAGAGGTGACAGAGCTGTGGGAAGGGCCTGGCAGGCTCCACCCACTACAGAAAACTCCAGGAGGGGGGCGGAGACAAGTCCAGTCCTCCTGCACAAGGAGAGGGAGCAGCAGTGGGCGGTCCTTATTACAGGAAGTAATAGATCTGAGGAAAATACACAAAGATCACCGAGATTCCAGAAGACGTCACATGACCAATATGGGGGAGATTTACCAAAACTGGAGCGCTCAGCATCTGGTGCAGCTCGGCATGGTAGCCAATCAGCTTCTTCAATTAAGCTTTAATCTTATAACAATAAAACCTGGAAGCTGATTGGTTTCTCTGCAGAGTTGCACCAGATTTTGTACTCTCCAGTTTTAGTAAATCTCCCCCCTATATCTATAGCCCGGAGTTCACCTTTAATCGTCATTCATCATTGTAGTAGCAGTATGAAGGGTAACCAGGGTGTTCTTCTTTCTGCTTGTAGCTCCCCCTTAGGAATACCCGGGTGTGTCTGTATGAAGACGGGACAGAGGTGAGCGATGAGGAGTATCTGAGGTCTCTCCCGGATAACACGGAACTCGTCTTCCTGACTGATGGTCAGACATGGAAGGGAAGTAAGTGACGTCCATTCTAAGTGATATTCATGGGAGGGGGGAGGGGGGTCACCTTTAGGTGTAATGCTGACCAATGAGGTCAGCCCAGCCAGGGAGTCCTGTTTGATATCTTGTTGGCCCACTTTATTTAAAGAGAAAGTAAAAGTTCCACAAAACTAGAACCCTCCCCTCCCCCAGGGTTTTCCACCCTCACTACACAACACAAACACAGAAGAAATCCATACACTGGAACTCTCTCAACCAATAGTGACTATTTTTAATCCTTATGCTGCTATCATTAGTGAATAGAAAAGTATATCATATTTACTTGTTTTATCCTTTTTTTAAAAAAAATGTTTCTTCAGATGCTTTCTTGCCTAGGCAAATGGTGTCATACATCCCAGGAGTCTTCAGGAGGGAAGGAGGGGCTTTCTCAGCTAAGCACACCCTCTTACCTGCAGGCCTGAGCTAAGGGCAGGTTGTTTGCAGGAAGTAAATGCTACATGAATCATTTGCCCTTACTCGAAATGGCCATGGCCAGAAATGCTAGGGGGGTGGATTCTAACCCCTTCCCGCCGACCGTACGCAGATGTGCGTACTCGGCTTTCCGGGGTTATACCGGGATGATGCCTGCAGCTGCAGGCAATTATCCCGGTACTGTTTTTTAGAGCGGGCGATCGGCTACCCGTATATAACAACCGATGCGGCTAAAAGCCGCTCGGCTGTTATACCGGAGGAGCGGGAGGGGACATCCCCCCCCCTCCCGCCGCCTCCCGCTGCTCTTACCGGGCCTCCCGTGCGATCGGGAAGCCCGGTGTCCAATCGGCTGTCTCCGGCAGCTGTGGGCGGGCTGGAGCGAAGCCGTGGGCGACTTCGTTCCAGCCTTCTCAATGTAAACGCGGAAGCGACGTCATGACGTCACTTCCCGTTTACTCGGCTGCCAATGGCGCCGAATTTAAAAAAATATACAGTATTCAGAATCGCCGTTTTCGGCGATCTGAATACTTTGAAGTGCAGAGGAGGGATCGGGGGTCTTTTAGACCCCCGATCCCTCCATAAAGAGTACCTGTCACCACCTATTACTGTCACAAGGGATGTTTACATTCCTTGTGACAGCAATAAAAGTAAAAAAAAAAAACATTTTTTTTTAAAAACACAATTTATAAGTCTAAAAATAAATAAAATAAATAAAAAAAAAATTTTTTAAAGCGCCCCCGTCCCCGCGAGCTCGCGCAGCGAAGAAAACGCATACGGAAGTCGCGCCCGCATATGTAAACGGTGTTCAAATCACACATGTGAGGTATCGCCGCGATCGTCAGAGCGAGAGCAATAATTCTAGCCCTAGACCTCCTCTGTAACTCTAACCTGGTAACCGTAAAAAAAATTTAAAGCGTCGCCTATGGAAATTCATAGCTACCATAGTTTGTCGCCATTCCACGTGTGCATGCAATTATAAAGCGTGACATGTTTGGTATCTATTTACTCGGCATAACATCATCTTTCACATTATACAAAAAAATTGGGGTAACTTTACAGTTTGGATTTTTTAAAATTCATGGAAAGTGTCCCTTTTCCAAAAATTTGCGTTTAAAACACCGCTGCACAAATACCGTGTGATATAAAATATTGCAACAATCTCCATTTTATTCTCTAGATTCTCTGCTAAAAAAATATATATAATGTTTGGGGGTTCTAAGTAATTTTCTAGCAAAAAATATGGATTTTAACTTGTAAACACCAAATTTCAAAAATAGGCTTAGTCATGAAAGGGTTAAAGCGATTTCTCAGCAAAAAATAAAGTGTGGAGACATGGAAGTATTGATGGAGACATGGATGGGTGGAGACATGGAAGGGTGGATGGGTGGAGACGTGGATGGGTGGAGAGATGAATGGGTGGGGACATGGTTTGATGGAGACATGGATGGGTGGGGACATGGATGGATGGAGACATGGAAGGGTGGAGACGTGGAAGGATGGATGGATGGAGACATGGATGGGTGGAGACATGGATGGGTGGAGACATGGATGGATGGAGACATGGATGGGTGGAGACATGGATGGGTAAGACATGGATGGGTGGAGACATGGATGGGTGGAGACATGGATGGGTGGGGACATGGATGGATGGAGACATGGATGGGTGAAGACATGGAAGGATGGATGGGTGGAGACATGGATGGGTGAAGACATGGACGGATGGATGGTTGGGGACATAGATGGGTGGAGACATGCAAGGATGTATGGGTGGGTACATGGATGGGTGGAGACATGGAAGGATGGATGGAGACATGGGTGGATGGATGGAGACATGGATGGATGGATGGGTGGGGACATGGATGGGTGGAGACATGGAAAGATGGATGGGTGGGGACATGGATGGGTGGAGACATGGAAGGATGGATCGGTGGAGACATGGAAGGATGGATGGGTGGAGACATGGAAGGATGGATGGGTGGAGACATGGAAGGATGGATGGGTGGGGACATGGATGTGTGGAGACATGGATGGGTGGAGACATGGAAGGATGGATGGGTGGAGACATGGAAGGATGGATGGGTGGGGACATGGATGTGTGGAGACATGGATGGGTGGAGACATGGAAGGATGGATGGGTGGAGACATGGATGGGTGAAGACATGGAAGGATGGATGGGTGGGGACATGGATGGGTGGAGACATGGAAGGATGGATGGGTGGAGACATGGAAGGATGGATGGGTGGGGACATGGATGGGTGGAGACATGGAAGGATGGATGGGTGGAGACATGGAAGGATGGATGGGTGAAGACATGGAAGGATGGATGGGTGGAGACATGGATGGGTGGAGACATGGAAGGATGGATGGGTGGAGACATGGAAGGATGGATGGGTGGGGACATGGAAGGATGGGTGGAGACATGGAAGGATGGATGGGTGGGGACATGGAAGGATGGGTGGAGACATGGATGGATGGGTGGAGACATGGAAGGATGGATGGGTGTGGACATGAATGGGTGGGGACATGAATGGGTGTGGACATGAATGGGTGTGGACATGAATGGGTGGGGACATGAATGGGTGGGGACATGAATGGGTAGGGACATGAATGGGTAGGGACATGAATGGGTGGGGACATGAATGGATGGAGACATGAATGGATGGAGACATGAATGGATGGAGACATGAATGGATGGAGACATGAATGGGTGGAGACATGGATGGGTGAAGACATGGATGGGTACGGACATGAATGGATGGAGACATGAATGGATGGAGACATGAATGGGCGGAGACATGAATGGGCGGGGACATGAATGGGCAGGGACATGAATGGATGGAGACATGAATGGGTGGAGACATGGATGGGTGAAGACATGGATGGGTACGGACATGAATGGATGGAGACATGAATGGGTGGAGACATGAATGGGCGGGGGGCGGGGACATGAATGGGCGGGGACATGAATGGGCGGGGACATGAATGGGTGCGGACATGGATGGATGGAGACATGGATGGATGGAGACATGGATGGATGGAGACATGAATGGATGGAGACATGAATGGATGGAGACATGAATGGGCGGAGACATGAATGGGCGGGGACATGAATGGGCGGGGACATGAATGGGTGGAGACATGGATGGGTGAAGACATGGATGGGTACGGACATGAATGGATGGAGACATGAATGGGTGGAGACATGAATGGGCGGGGGGCGGGGACATGAATGGGCGGGGACATGAATGGGTGCGGACATGAATGGATGGAGACATGAATGGATGGAGACATGAATGGATGGAGACATGAATGGATGGAGACATGAATGGGTAGGGACATGAATGGGTGCGGACATGAATGGGTGCGGACATGAATGGATGGAGACATGAATGGATGGAGACATGAATGGATGGAGACATGAATGGATGGAGACATGAATGGGTAGGGACATGAATGGGTGGGGACATGAATGGATGGAGAAATGAATTACATCCCATGGGGAGTATATAGGGCGGCTTAGCAGGTCATTTGGCCTCTTTCTTCACAGATATAACATTGCTGATGGGGGGACTAGGGTGTGCAAGTAGCTGGTCTTACCTAGGGCACAAAATAGTCTAGCACTGACCCTGAGTACATATAAAATTGTCCCTTCGCTCGTAAAAACTAGCATGTGTGCAATGTTCACGCGTGTGAGAACAGGTCCACACTGGTTTTCTGGTGCTAGGAATCCGGTTTACCTTGCGCACACAGCCTGCTGGTCTCCAGTAAAGCCTGGACACTGGGCAGAGGCTTCTTCCTTCCCAAAGCTCTGTGAAGCTCTGGACCCCATAACCCAATCTAGGTGTTACAAATCCTGAGAAAACAGAAAAGGCCATTTTCTCTACACAAAATAGACATTGTGGAGCCCCTCAATCAGCATCAATGAGAGCCCTGAGTGCCGTTTACCTCAGTGGTAGAGCCTAGCGCGGTCACAGGGGTTTTACTGATTGTGAGCTCTTTGGAAGCGTCCTTGTATCACAGACAGGAGCTCATTTGATCACGCCCCGTGTATCACGATGGATCACCCATCTCCCGATGTTCGCTCTGTGACACCAGGGGCTAAAATAACATAATGAGCTGAGTGTCACCGTACACACAATACCCAGTGACTTGCACCTTCACTCTCTGCTTCCTATGAATGCAGCTGCAGCATCTGGTCAGTGTAGACCCGATTATTGTCTTTCCTACTAATATCTCTGTGTAGAACATCTCAGATACATAAGGAAAGCTGGACAGACGGGTTCTCTGACATAAGATCAGTTGGAGATAAATTCAGCTTTGTCATGGGGGGACATCGCCTCTTGTGTGTTTTCCTTTCTGGTGGTGCCCAGAGCCGGTTCCAAGCAGCTGGACCACAATGGATCAACTGAAGAAAATTCCCATTGAAGGAGAATTATCGCTATTTTTCACATTGAGTTCCCCGTGGGACAAGGTACATGTAGAATGGTGTCCCATCTTCCTCATTGCTCTGGGTGTTGTGCTCAGGGCAACTGCCCCTCCTGCCCCCCCTTGTCCCGGCACTGCTCATGTCATAATGTAGTGAGAATGATTTGAGAGGTGGTTGGAATCAATGTAGACCTACACAATTCCATACTGAGAGTACAGAGTTCCATCATGGAAACCAGCTTTGTAACCAAGTAAAGTGAGGGGATGGAAATTCAGGGGAGGTGCAAGGATGGGGGATGGTAAGGGGTTCTCGGGATGTTGAAGGCAGATGGATGGCCTGACCCAGTCCCTGGTCTCCAGTTTGTGTGTCCCGGGGGAAATAAGGCCATTGAGGTTCCGCCATTGTACTGTTGAAGCCAGTGGAGTAACTTTACTATATTTTGACTGTTTTTCTCCTTTTTACTTTTTTTTCTTTCCTTCCTGGACCCAAAGATGTTTGAATTGAGTCTAATGGGAAATCTTTTAGCTTTTGATTGTTCTCACAAATTTGCTTTTCTTTTCCCCAAAATATTATCACCGGTATTAATTGGTTGCTGAATTCATTTTACACAAGTCTGGCTGATGTCCCTATTAAAGCCAGTGGAGAAACTTTACATTATTTTGACTGTTTTTTGTTCTCCTTTTAAATTTTTTCTCTTTCCTTGCTGGACCCGAAGATGTTTGGACTGGAATTTTGAAATGACAAAAACATGGTAAAGTTACTAAAGTCCAACTCAACAATTAAAACCACAGGAGGCTCCACTACTTTTCACACCAACTCAGTTCGGCTGGTGCTGCTTCCTAATCCATTTCCCTTATTTTGTTGTACTGGACCCTCAAAGCTCCCCCAAAGTATGTACACCCCCCTTATACAGATCAAGGTATGGCCATGTTATAAATGGGCATAATGTCCTGCCTCCCCTTTCTCCAACCCCCTCCTGTGCTCCGTCTGCCCATAGTTGGCATGGAGGGTGCACTGTGCATGCTTAGTCATTGACTTGCTTATTAGCAGATGGGGATGGGTGGGCGGTTTCTCATGCACGGTGTGAGTTGAATGTGGGCAGTTGGTGTAAGTGGGGTGGGGGGGCAGAGCGTGGGCATGGTGGAGTGTGGTGTGTAAGTAGAAGCTGTTGGAGCAGACAAAAAGCCGCGTTAGCCAGTTGCCCACCACCATTGTGGAGCATGCATGCAGTGGGGTGCTCACGTAGCCATGCCCCACCCCCTTCTTGGATAAGGGTGTAGCACTCAGGGTGACTTACCCTCCAGCAAACCCCCCACCCCCCCCCGTCCCATCCCGTCCCGGCCCTGTTGATGCAATGAGAATGATTTGGGAGACGGTAGGAATAAATGTAGACCTAGACAATTCTATAACGAGAGTACTTGTAACCAAGTAAGGGTGGGGGGGCGATAATTCGGGGGAGGTGTAAGATTGGGGGATGGTAAGTGTTCCTCCAATGTCAAAGGCAGACATAGGGCCTGACCCAGTCCCTGGTCTCTAGTTTGTGTGTCCCGGATAAATAAGGCCATTGAGGTTCTACCATTGTACTGGTAAAACCAGCGTAATCACTTTTACTATATTCTGACTGTTTTTCTCCTTTTTTTATTTTTATTTCCTTCCTGGACCCGAAGATGTTTGAATTGAGTCTAACGGGAAATCCGGCTCTGATTGTTCTCACAAATTGGCTTTTTGTTTCCCAAAAAATGTTGTCGCAGGCATTGATTGGTTGCTGAATTCGTTTTACGCAAGTCTGGCCGAGGTCCCTAAAGCGGCCCGGAAGCTTCTATTGGATAAGCAGGCCCCCAAGAATCAGAAGATTCTGATCGACTTTGTCCAAAACCTGAACGAAAATATTGCGGCAGAACGCCGTGAGGAGGATGAGCCGTGGTTTGAAGGTTAGTCAATGGCTGATCTGTGAAAGATTGAACTCGGGTAGAGTTGGACTGAATATATAGAGACCTATAAGGTGTTTGGAGTAACTTCACCAACCCCTCCCCCGCTTATCTCTTTCACTGAGTTCTGCACAAAAAAAACCCCCAATAAATGCCCATTGATCCATTGGTGATCTGTAGGGATCCATCACTACACACCTAGTTCCTTACCGCCATCTTCCTCTATCGTCATCGGGGGGACACCTTCCGGGTTCTTGACACATCATTCGAAGGAACAAAAGGGTATTGTGTGGGATTATAATGGTGCCAAAAATAGTAACAACAACATTCTATATAAAACATATCAAGTTTATTCACAAAAGGTTAAAAATGGATTCAATAAAAAGTGTATTTATATGTGTGTGTGTGTATGTGTGTATATGTGTGTGTATATATATATATATATATATATATATATACATACACACATACACACACATATTTGTGCTCATAAGTTTACATACCCTGGCAGAATTTATGATTTCTTGGCCATTTTTCAGAGAATATGAAATGATAACACAAATACTCTTCTCTCACTCATGGTTAGTGTTTGGCTGAAGCCATTTATTATCAATCAACTGTGTTTACTCTTTTTATATCATAATGACAACAGAAACTACCCAAATGACCCTGATCAAAAGTTTACATACCCCAGTTCTTCATACCGTGTATTGCCCCCCTTTAACATCAATGACAGCTTGAAGACTTTTGTGGTATTTGTGGATGAGGCTCTTTATCTTCTCAGATGGTAAAGCTGCCCCATTCCTCTTGGATGCCATATAGGTTTGCCCCCATGGTCTTCAGCTATGAGGCCTTTAGTTCAATACCCACTAATATTCAAGGAGAAGACTGTCCTCTAATCATTGAGTGCCGAGTGTTTTGGAGTGTCCCATGCCCGGCCTAACCCCTCTCCTGTTAAAGTTCCTCTAGCAAAAAAACACAAAAAAAGACATCCCCTAGACCAGTGATGGTGAACCTTGGCACCCCAGATGTTTTGGAACTACATTTCCCATGATGCTCAGGCACTCTGCAGTGTAGTTGAGCATCATGGGAAATGTAGTTCCAAAACATCTGGGGTGCCAAGGTTCATCATCACTGCCCTAGACTGATTCATTGGAACCGGTGTGAATGGACGGGTGTTTGCCGGGATGGGCAGCCGCTATATTTTTAGGGAAGATCCAGTTGATATCAGAGCCCCCTACAAGGGTAATGCTACAAATCTTCTCAGAGAGAAATGTGGAAGCGTCCATTCGTGAAGTCCTTCAATATATTAGTTGCCCGTCTTCAATATTTCCGAGTCACATGCAGGTGAGAAAGTTGAAGTAAAGTCAGATCTCACTGTTTATCTCAATTAAATCGCTTGTAATAATATAGAAATAGAAGCTACAAAGGCGCCATAATCTATATGTTTCTGTTTTTATATTTCTCAGGCATAGAACCTCGGTTTAAGAACAAGTCCACTTATATGAGGTTCAGATGTGAGAGCCGGATCCGGGGTTACATGAAAGAGGTAAATCTACGTACAGTGCCTTTAAAAAGTATTCATACCCCTTCAAATCTTCCACATTTTGTCATGTTACAACCAAAAATGTGAATGTATTTTATTGGAATTTTATGTGATAGACCAACACAAAGTGGCACATAATTGTGAAGTGGAAGGAAAATGATAAATGATACAAATAAATATGAAAAGTGTGTGTGTGGGGGGGGGGGGGGCATTTGTATGGCGCCCCCTTTACTCTGATACCCCTAACTAAAATCTAGTGGAATCAATTGCCTTCAGAAGTCACCTAATTAGTAAATAGAGTCCACATGTGTCATTTAATCTCAGTATACATACCGCTGTTCTGTGAAGCACTCAGAGGTTTGTTAGAGAACCTTAGTGAACAAATAACATCATGAAGGCCAAGGAACACTCCAGACAGGTCAGGGATAAAGCTGTGGAGAAGTATAAAGCAGGGTTAGGTTATAAAAAAAGTATCACAAGCTTTGACCATCTCACGGAGCTCTGTTCAATCCATCATCGGAGAATGGAAAGAGTATGGCACAACTGCAAACCTACCAAGACATGGCCGTCCACCTAAACTGACCGGCCGGGCAAGGAGAGCATTCATCAGAGAAGAGCCAAGAGGTCCATGGTAACTCTGGAGGAGCTGCAGAGATCCACAGCTCAGGTGGGAGAATCTGTCCACAGGACAACTATTAGTCGTGTTCTCCACAAATCTGCCCTTTATGGAAGAGTGACAAGAAGAAAGACATTGGAGAAAGAAAGTCATAAGAAGTCCTGTTTGTAGTTTGTGAGAAGCCATGTGGAGGACACAGCAAACATGTGGAAGAAGGTGATCTGGTCACATGAGACCAAAATTCAACTTTATGGCCTAAAAGTAAAACGCTATGTGTGGGGAAAACTAACACTGCACATCACCCTGAACACACCATCCCCACCGTGAAACATGGTGGTGGCAGCATCATGTGGTGGGGATGCTTTTCTTCAGCAGGGACAGGGAAGCTGGTCAGAGTTGATGGGAAGATGGATGGAGACAAATACAGGACAATCTTAGAAGAAAACCTGTTAGAGTCTACAAAAGACTTGAGACTGGGGGGAGGTTCACCTTCCAGCAGGACAACGACCCGAAACATCCAGCCAGAGCTACAATGGAATGGTTTAGATCAAAGCATATTCATGTGTTAGAATGGCCCAGTCACAGTCCAGACCTAAATCACATTGAGAATCTGTGGCAAGACTTGAAAATTGCTCTTCACAGACGCTCTCCATCCAATCTGACAGAGCTTGAGATATTTTACAAAGAAGAATGGGCAGAAATGTCCTCTCTAGATGTGCAAAGCTGGTAGAGACATCCCCAAAAAGACTTGTAGAGAAAGGGGGTTCTACAAAGTATTGACTCCGGGGGGCGCCATACAAATGCCCCCCCACACTTTTCACATATTTATTTGTATCATTTTCCTTCCACTTCACAATTATGTGACACTTTGTGTTGGTCTATCCCATAAAATCCCAATAAAATACATTTACATTTTTGGTTGTAATATGACAAAATGTGGAACATTTCAAGGGGTATGAATACTTTTTCAAGGCACTGTATGTCCGCTAATGATGTTAGTGTTTTTTTAGCAAAAATGTAATTTATATATATTTTTTTGGGAGGGTCTGTCAGGTAGGCTGTACGGGGGGCCCCGTGATTTCTAACCGGCCCAGGCCGTACCTGTTTATCATACAGCAGCCAGCTGCACACAGTGGGTACCGGGATGATCATTAGCGCCATCTAGCAGGTGTGAGGTGTCTCCGCAGTGTCAATGCAAAATGTTCTTGTTTGAACGGAGAGCTCCTCTATGTCTATACTCAGACACACTCTACATTTATATGGTGGGGGGTGTGATGTCAGGGCAGCAGAATTTCCTAGCAAAGCTCAGACTGTTTTGCACCCCCTCCCCTCCAGGTGCAGAGTTCAGCAGCCACCGTGGGCCCGGCTGCCAGGGAGGAATATGACGACCTCATAGGGGCCCTGAACAAGGGGCTGAAAAGTGTCGGGCACAATGGATTTTACTTCGACAGGTCGGAGCACAAGGCCAAACGTCTGTGTACTGAGGAGGGCTGGTTCTCCTGTCAGGTGAGACACGTCCGCCATATTGCTATGGAACCGCGGCGTGCGCGGGCTGTCCTTCTGTGAAAAGGAAGTCTATACTGATTTATGGAATCATTTTATTTATGTCCGGGACTAAAAATCTGTTTATCTGAATCGTTCATAGACCCTGGGTCATAGGCTGCTACCTTCAGGTGATTGGACACTGGCAAAACTTTTGGACACGCCCCCCTCCCCCCCCCCCGCTTCTTCCATCTAACCCCACCCCGCTCCTGGAGATATAATTTTTTGCTAGTGTCCTAAGGTGATCAGCTTTGTTCAATCACAGCCCAGAGCTCTGTGTTTGACAAACAACACAGAGCTCTGTACAAAGGGAGCGATCTTTCTGTTTCTTATCCCTGCAAAGCAGGGATAGGAAACAAAGAGATCTTTAGTAAAAAATCAGCACACTGTACACACATCACAGATTGTTAGGCACACATTTAAAGAGGAAGTAAACCCTGATGGGTTTACTTCCTCTTTGTTTCCATGCAAAGGTAAAGCATAATGGACTACTATGCACTGCATAGTAGCCCATTATGTGTCACTTGCATGACAAGGGAGCCTGCGATGTCACCGCTGTCCCTTCTCCTACGAAGCGACCATCTTCTTTCCGGGTATTGCGGCTCCGGCGCTGTGATTGGCTGGAGCCGCGATGACGTCACTCCCGTGCATGTGCGCTGGTGCCGCCACTAACGGCATGATCGCCGTTAGAGACAGCACGCTCGGTGCACCTGCGCGCCGTAGACACCGGCGCCTGTCTTTTGGAAATATCTCCTAAACCGTGTAGGTTTAGGAGATATTTCTTGCACCTACAGGTAAGCCTTACCTGTAGGTAAAAGTGGTCTGTAAGGGTTTACAACCACTTTAACTCCTTGATCACCCCTAGATGTTAACCCCTTCCCAGCCAGTGCCATTAGTACAGTGACAGTGTATAGTATTATCACTGATCACTGTATTAGTGTCACTGGTAATGTTAGTCAGTTAGCATGAGATTGCCCGCTGCACTCCCACTATAAGTCGCTAATCACCGCCATTAGTAGTATAAAAAAAAAATACAAATTTCAGTATATATCCCATAGTTTGTAGACGTTTTAACTTTCACACAAACCAATCAAGATACATTTATTGGGATTTTTTTTTTGCCAAAGACGTGCACAAGAATACATATTGGCCAAAATTTATGAAGAAAATTGATTTTTAATTTTTTGTTTATTGGAGATGTTTTATAACAGAAAGTAAAAAATATTGTTTTTCTTTTCAAAGTTTTTAGTCTTTTTCGTTTATTTAATAAATAATAAAAAACGCAGAGGTGATCAAAGACCATGAAAAGAAAGCTTTATTTGTGTGAAAAAAATAATACAAATGTCATTTGGGTACAGCGTCACATGACCGCGCATTCCTTGCCTGACAGTAAATGTAGCGAAAACAGGATATAAAGAAGTGAGGAAGATAAAGTGATTGATGTGAAGAAGTTGTAGGAAAGCGACGACTCGGAGACCTTCCTTCAGCAGAAAATCCCTTCATCCTATAAGCCGCCACATTAACATTGAAGTGCTGGTCGGTGGCGCGCGACGCCTTCTCACAGTGTTTTTAGCGCTCCGTTAATTCTCTCTTTGCTCCAATAAAATTCCGGTTTCATTTTCAGCTTTTTATAAATCAAGGTCAGTCCATGTTACATCGGACCTCTGACAATGTACCGTGTTTAGTGAAGTCTGCAATGAGAGAGAATAAAAATCATATTTTGTATCGCAGAGACGCAACAAGGGTGCTATCATGTGTGAACGATCGTCCACAGTATTTAGATCAATGTTTGTAAAGGATTGGGAGGGATTGTGCAGCTTCCAAAATGTGAGTCGCTGACCTGGAACAAGAGAACAGCCAGCTAAGTATGAAAAGTCTTGTGCTCCACTGTGCTCCTCGAAGGTCAGCGACTCGCTGGGTAGAGATGGCGAGATCCTGGTGACCTCCCCGCAACTTCCACCTTTTTATAATCACATCAACAATGGCAACTCCTGTATTTCCAGAGAGGCCAAATCCAACTACAAGCACATGGAAATACAAGCTTTATCCAGTCTTCTTATTCAGGTACCCCCATCAGACTGGATAAATACCTTATTATTTAAAAAGCCTCCTCCTTCCTCTTACTACTTCCCTCCTTCCTTTTTACTCTTTCCTCCCTCCCGCCTTCCTTTTTCTTCCCTCCTTACTTCCTTTTACTTTTTCCTTCATTCCTCTCTCCTTCCTTCTTTCTTCCTCCCTCCTTCCTTCTTTCATACTTTTTCCTCCCTCCTTCCTTCTTCTTTTCTTCTTCCCCTCTTCCTTCTTCCTCCCTCCCTACTTCCTTTTACTCCTCTTTCTCCCTCCTTCCTCTTACTTCTTTTTTCCTCCCTCCTTCTATTTACTACTTCTTCCCTCATTCCTCCTTTCTTTTTTCCTCCCTCCTTCTATTTACTACTTCTTCCCTCATTCCTCCTTTCTTTTTTCCTCCCTCCTTCTATTTACTACTTCTTCCCTCATTCCTCCTTTCTTTTTTCCTCTCTCCTTCCTTTTTCTTCCCTCTTTTGGGATTAATAAAGTATTCTGTATTCCTCTTCTTCCTTCCCTCTGTTCTTCCTTCCTTCATTCTTTCTTTCTCCCGCCTTCCTTTTACTTTTTCCTCCCTCTTTCCTTCCTTCCTCTTTCTCCCTTCTTTTTCCCCTCCTTCCTTCATCATCCCTCCTTCCTTCATCATCCCTCCTTCCTCTTCTTTCTTTCCCCCTCCTTCCTTTTACTTCTTCTTTCTCTCTCCTTCCTTCTTCCTGTCTTCCTTCATCCTCCTACCTTTTTACTTTGTCCTCTTCTTTCTCCCGCCTTCCTTTTTTTTCCCTCCTTGCTTCATCATCCCTCCTTCTTCCCTTAACTTCCCTTTTCCTCCCTCCTTCTGTTTACTACTCCCCCCCCTTCCCTTTTCCTCCCTTTCTTTCTCCCCCCCCCTTCCCTTTTCCTCCCTCTTTCCTTCCCCCCCCCTTCTTCTTCCCCTCCTTCCTTTCCTACCTCCTTCTTCCATCCTTCCTCTTTTCCTTCCTCCTCAGTTCTTTCTTTTATTTCTTCCATCTCTCCTTCCCTTTTCTCCTTCCTTCTTTCATTTTTCTTTCTTCCTTTCCTCCTCCCTTCTTGTTTCCTCCTTCCTTCCTTTTTCTTCCCACCTTCCTTCATCTTCCCTCCTTCCTTTTACTTCTTCCTTTCTTTCTTCCCTCCTTCCTTTTTTCTCTCCTTTCTTCTTTTGCTTACTTCTTCCAGCCTCCCTTCCTGCTTTATTTATTTCTTCCTTCCTCTTCTTCCTCTCTCATTCCTTTCTCCTTTCTTTCTTCCTTCCTTTCCTCCTCCCTTCTTGTTTCCTCCTTCCTTTTTTTTTCTCCTTCCTTCATTCCTTCCTTTTTCTTCCCTCCTTCCCTTTACTTCTTCTTCCTTCCTCCCTCCCTTCTTCCTACTTTCCTTTTTCCTCCCTTTCCTTTTTCTTCCCTCCTGCTTTCTTTATTCCTTCCTTCTTTCGCTTATTTTTCCATCCTCCCTCCCTCCCTTTCTTTCTTTTCTTTCTTTCTCCCCCCCTTCCTTCCTTCCTTCTTTCCCAATCATCCTTCATTCCTTCTTCTTCCATCTTTGTTCCTCCCTCCTTCTTTCTCTCTTCTCCTCTTTTAATTAAATGAAAATACCTGGTGATCCTGCCATGGACAGTCCTTCCTGTTATGGGGTGTCGGCTCTCTCCCGGTAGTGCCCCTGTGTTGTCACGTGTGACTCGGTTAGGACTATAAAAGTTCCCGTGTAGACACAGATTGTGCAGGAACGGCTCAGTGCTGCTTTTCTTGTTTTAATGTGAGGCCAGAGTTGTACTATAAAGTCTTTTTATGTATTTAGGTTGAATATTGAGCACATTAGTGCTCCCTGGTGGCTGTTTTTCCCTTTTCCAGACAAGAGGAGCTTGCTGAGATTGTGATCTTTTTGCTCACTACAATACAGTTGGCAGTAGGGGATTAGCTGACCTCATCTGCCACCTGGAACGGATGTCTTTGCTTCTTCGTGACCTGCTGAGGACTGCATTCATCTTTTTATTTTAGGGAGCGTTTGATGAGCAGAATTGCACTTCCCGGCACTCTATCAATCCATACAGCAACAGAGAAAGTAGAATTCTTTTCAGCACGTGGAACCTGGACCACAGGTAACGTCATGTGTTTTGTTTTTTGTATGGGGGGGGGTGAAGACTTTTATCTTTAGGTGGGGGGTTGACACTCGCCCTGCGTACTCAGCCGTTGTTTCCTGCATCTGTCTTGGTGCTGTGTGTAGGCAACCCATAGAAGTGGATGCAGACGCCTGTGCAGCACAGACACCGCCGCATGTCAACGTTGGAGCGCGGATTCAGACGCACACTGTCTGCCCCCCCCCCCCCATTGGTGTTAACCCGGCCCTAGTAAATCTGTACAGATCATCACACCTACTTAGCGTATCCAGGCGGATTATACCACCTTCTTTTTTCAGACAGATTGGGATTGAGAGATAAATGGTAACAAATATCCCCTGATTTTGTTTTATTATCAAAGGAAAACTGGCCCAAAATAGGAAAAAAAAAATGTATTTAAAATTTAGCTGGATATTTTTATGCCATCGCTAGGACCGGACCCACCACCAAAAAAACTGCAAAAATAAATTCTCCCGCTCCTGATGATGGCAGCGATACCACCTATGTGGGCGTTATTTGTTCTTTGCCTAATAGGGCCAAGGAATAAGAGGAAGCATTTTTTTTTTCCGTTTTGCCTTACCTAAACACACCAACACTAAGGCTATGTTTCCACTATTGCGTCCCCAAAGTTCCGCGATTTTTTACCGCGATTTTACCGCGATTTGAAGCAATGCCTGTGTCTATGGACCTCAAGTCGCATCAAAGTGGGACCAAAGTAGTGCAGGGACTACTTTGAAGTCGCACAGATATGAACGGTACTCATTGGAAATCATGGGGTTCTATTTGTCATGCGACTTTTCAGTCCCAAGTCGCATGAAAAGTCGCACTAGTGGAAACAGAGCCTAAATGTCCATTTGCAAATCACCGGCCGGTACATCACCGTTCTTCAAGTGGTTGTAGGGCGATGATATGCAGGCATCACCGCCACTACTGTTCTTTAAAACCGACAGTCGGCTTTTCTTGAAATTGATCAGAGTGGATAACTAGCTGCTCAATTGGTATTACAAGCAGCGGAAGGGGACATTACCCCCCACCCCACACCCACCACCTTCCCTGGCTTTACCGGGAGACCCGAGCTACCAGCCGGTGTGTCTTCCAGCGAGTCAGACACCCAAACAAAGCCAGGATCGGCTATGGTAACCTGGAAGTGATGACGCAACATCCCTTCCGGTTTATCCGGATGTCAACGGCTCTATTTTCAAAAAATCTGAAGCATTCACAGATCTTGGTGTTTTTTAAATACTTTTAAGGGCAGAGGAGGGATTTGGGGTCTTATTGACCCCAAATCTCTCTATAAAGAGTACCTGTCACATGGGATGTTTACATTCCTAGTGACAGCGATAAAAGTCATATCACCAATGGGGCACTATTCCTCCCACTGACACCAATGATGGGGCACTATTCCTCCCACTGACACCAATGATGGGGCACTATTCCTCCCACTGACACCAATGATGGGGCACTATTCCTCCCACTGACACCAATGATGGGGCACTATTCCTCCCACTGACACCAATGATGGGGCACTATTCCTCCCACTGACACCAATGATGGGGCACTATTCCTACCACTGATACCAATGATGGGACACTATTCCTCCCACTGATACCAATGATGGGGCACTATTCCTCCCACTGATACCAATGATGGGGCACTATTCCTCCCACTGACATCAATGATGGGGCACTATTCATCCCACTGACACCAATGATGGGACACTATTCCTCCCACTGATACCAATGATGGGGCACTATTCCTCCCACTGATACCAATGATGGGACACTATTCCTCCCACTGACACCAATGATGGGACACTATTCCTCCCACTGATACCAATGATGAGGCACTATTCCTCCCACTGACACCAATGATGGGACACTATTCCTCCCACTGATACCAATGATGAGGCACTATTCCTCCCACTGACACCAATGATGGGACACTATTCCTCCCACTGATACCAATGATGAGGCACTATTCCTCCCACTGATACCAATGATGAGGCACTATTCCTCCCACTGACACCAATGATGGGACACTATTCCTCCCACTGACACCAATGATGGGACACTATTCCTCCCACTGATATAAATGATGGGGCACTATTCCTCCCACTGACCCCAATGATGAGGCACTATTCCTCCCACTGACACCAATGATGAGGCACTATTCCTCCCACTGACACAAATGATGAGGCACTATTCCTCCCACTGACGAGGCACTATTCCTCCCACCGACACCAATGATGGGGCACTATTCCTCCCACTGACACCAATGATGAGGCACTATTCCTCCCACTGACACAAATGATGAGGCACTATTCCTCCCACTGACGAGGCACTATTCCTCCCACCGACACCAATGATGGGGCACTATTCCTCCCACCGACACCAATGATGGGGCACTATTCCTCCCACTGACACCAATGATGGGGCACTATTCCTCCCACTGATACCAATGATGGGGCACTAGTCCTCCCACCGACACCAATGATGGGGCACTATTCCTCCCACTGACACCAATGATGGGGCACTATTCCTCCCACTGACACCAATGATGGGGCATTCTTTACTCCCATTTGATGCCATGAAGATTTCCACTCTCACTTGTCGCAGTCCAGTCCCTTTAAAGTGTGAGGGACAATAAACAATAGTTTGGAGACCCCTATTGTAGGGCGTCTGTTTTCTGAAATGTAGAATATTTGGGGGTTTTACGTAATCTGCAGGCCTAAAGATTGTGCAAAAAAAATGTGAAAGGGTTCAGTAATGATAATTATTACCCAATAAACAGGTCCAAAGCAGAAATGTATAAAGTGCTGTACTCTTTAGGAGGGAGCACTGGGGGGGTGAACTGGTAAAGTGGATGATAATTCTGTACAATTCATGTCTTTTGTTTGATCTCCATACACTTTAGGATTGAGAAAAGTCGAACGATCTTACCTTGCTTGGTGTCAGCCGTGAAGGAAAGTGACGGGAGACGGGTCAACCATCAGTATTTCTTTGACCTTTTATTTACCACAAAGAACCTCAAACTGGTCCACATTGCCTGTCATAAGAAAACCGCGCACAGCCTGTCCTGTGATAGGTCCAAAATCTACACCAATCAGAGAAGACCCCGAAATAAGAGAACTCTGAGCCAAGTATCATGATGGGATTACGGGGTGATCTTCATTTTTTGGGGTGTTTTCGATCGATGTAGAAGCACGGACTGATTTTATCTCATTTATTACAAAAGATGTATTTTATTTTATTTTACAGCCATGAAATCTCCCAGGCACTGATTGGTTTATTTATTTCAAATATAAATGGGGCTTTTGTATTTTCTCAACCTCTATAAACGGCTCTTATTTATCGTTATTAATACGCTTTGCAGGCGCTTCGGCAGCGGTGCCCATTGATTTCAATAGGTAGGGGGAGGGGGGTGTATACAGCGCTCCCGCACTGCCCCAAAGATGCTGCTGGCAGGACTTTTTATAACATCCTACAAGCGCACCGCCCCGGTGTGGAAGCACTCGGGGGTCTCACACTGGGGCTCCGGGGGAGGGTGTTATTTTTAACCCAAAAGCGCCTGAAAAACGTCTCCCTATGGGAGCCCATTGATTTGAATAGAAGTCGGATCATCATGGATCCGACTTGCGGTGCGACTTGTGTGCTGAGGATGAAGGGAAGCCCCCGCCAATATGAAAAAAAAATAAAAAAAATTGGAATGGGGTTCCCCCCTTGGATGATACCAGACCCTTCGGTCTGGTATGGATTTTAAGGGGAACCCCCTACGCCGAAAAAAAACAGCTTGGGGGTCCCCCCAAAATCCATACCAGACCTTTATCCCAGCACGCAGCCCGGCTGGTCTGGAAAGGGGGTGGGGACGAGTGAGCGCCCCTCCCCCCCCCTCCTGAACCGTACCAGGCCGCATGCCCTCAACATGGGGGGTAGGTGCTTTGGGGCAGGGGGGGCCCTGCGCCCCCCCACCTCAAAGCACCTTGTCCCCATGTTGATGAGGACAAGGGTCTCTTCCCGACAACCCTGGCCGTTGGTTATCGGAATCTGATCCCAGCCCCCCACTGTATGTGAAAAGCGTCAAAAATAAAACACTACACAGGTTCTTAAAGTAATTTATTAGGGAGCTCCGGGGGTCTCTTCTCCGCGCTCTCTGGTTCTTCTCCCGCTCGCTCATCCCCACCCCCTTTCCAAAGGGGCCGGGCTGCGTGCTCGGATAAAGGTCTGGTATCGTCCGAGGGGGGGAACCCCAGCCAATTTTTTTTTTTTTTCATTTTGGTGGGGGCTCCCCTTCATCCTCAGCACACAAGTCGGATCCATGATGATCCGAGTTCTGGTGCGACTTCTATTGAAATCAATGGGCTCCCATAGGGAACGATTGATTTTGAATAGAGGGAGAGAAACGCGGCTAAAAGCTAGAGCCGCTAAACGTGCATTGACCAGCGTTCATTGAAGTCTTAGGACTAAAATGGCATTTTAGTTTTAGTCCCATTTTAGTCTTCTGCAATTGTTTTAGTTGTATTTAGCCGACTAAATCTCCAGTACATTTCAGTAATTGCAATTTAGTTTTAGTCATAGTCTTTTGACTAAAATGGCTTTCAGTTTTAGTCGTATTTTAGTCATCTCAATTGTTTTAGTTGTATTTTAGTCAACTAAAATAGTATTCATTTAGTCGACTTAAATGTTTTAGTCATTTTAGTCGACTAAATGAACACTGGCATTGACGGCAATGCAAAACGCTGATAAAAATCGCGTTTTTAAAGCAGCGTTTTCCTGCCAGCAATCCGACGTTCAGAAGGACTTTTTTGAGCGTCCCGCGTGCATGGAGCCTTAAGGAGTATATTTTGATTGCACTTTATTATAATCTTTTATTGTTTATTTGCATATTTTGGAGCAGCGCTGAGTAAAATAATTTTCTATCACCTGGAGGAAGGTGCCCCAGAGGTAGCAGAAGTTGTACCCGATACGTGGAGGGAATCCGAGTCACTAGGAAGACACTGATCCCCAGCGATATGTTGCACAGGGGAAGGGGGTAGGGTTGCCACCTGTCCGGGATTCGCCCGGACAGTTCGGGTTTGGAATCATGCGTCCGGGTATCAGACTGCCTGAAACCCGGACACATTATTCAGACTGAACTATGGCTTCCCAGCAGGGTTGCTGGCTGCAGTTGTCTAAGCTGAGAGTGTCTGTTACACTCTTTCATGCTGCCCAAAGCCAACACTAACAATCCCTCCTCCCCCAACACAGACCGGAGAGGAGAGAGGGCTCGATCTGCACCTCTTGCTCTCAGCCCTACCCCTCTGTGTCTTAGAAAAGGAAAGTGGGGGCTAGAAATTTGAAGTCCAGCAGCCTCAGATACATCTGGATGAGAGGTGCTGACTGCCAAGGGGTGAGTGAGCTCACCATCCATCCCTCTCTGTGACTGAAGTCTCCCCCTTCTCTCTCCTGCCTCTGAGTGAGTACACCAAGGTAAATCAGAGTTCTCAGAGCACCCCTTACATCAGAGTTCCTCTTTACATCAGGGTTCCCAGAGCACCCCTTATGTCAGAGTCCCCAGAGTTCTCCCTTACATCAGAGTCTGCAGAACTCCCCCTTACAGTGAAAGGGAACTCTGTGAGTTCAGATGTAAAGGGGGACTCTGTGGACTCTGATGTAAAGGGGGTACTCTTGTAATTAACTTTATATGATTAGAAACGTTATTTAATCACAAAATATATGTATAGTTTATACTACAAAACAAAATTGCTATGCTCTGCTAAAGTGTTTGGGTTTGACTTGAAGAAAAGGTGGCAACCCTAGGAGGGGGCTTTGTCCAGGGTGCTCCCTACCTGAGAGAGGTATTTGGGACCCCTTCCTGCCATCTGTGAGACACATGGCCTGCTGACCCCTTAGATCGGGAGTCGGGACCCCTGAAGAAACACTGCGGTTCTGGTCAGACAAGAGCGCGCTGGTTACCTCCCTCCCTAAAAGTCTGCCCCACCGCGCCCACAAGGAAGGTGTAAATGTGCGACCCCTGTAAATACAGTAAAACCTTGGATTGCGAGCAGAATTCCTTCCAGAAACATGCTTGGAATCCAAAGCACTTGTATATCAAAGCAAATTTCCCTATAAGAAATAATGGAAACTCAGATGATTCGTTCCACAACCATTTATTCATAAATCCTTCAGTTTATAGTCCATATAAAAAGATTATAGCAATGTGATTGGTTGTGTAACCATAAAATGTCCTTCTACAAATGGAATCCTCCACAAGGGGATTAGAAGCAAAATCCAGCAGGAGCTGCAGAGTATAAAAGAGGAGAGAGGAGCCTCTAAGTGTAGCAATATGATTACATTTAATGAAGGTCCTACATTTAGCAACTCACATGGTTTATGAATAAAACAGACACATCTAAGTATGGAGGCATCCGGGGTAAAGCTCTCCGCATAGACCATCCCCTGCACAGCTGGCTCTCACCGCTGTCGGTCTGCAATTGTGACCGGGAAGACCACCCTGCAGAAGAGCGATCTGAAAGTGAGGATTGAAGCGCTCGTGAAAGAGACGAAATTGATGGTGGTGAGGAGGATGGTCTATGTGGACAGCTTAAAACAGGCACATCTAAGTATGGAGGGATCCGGGGTAAAGCTGTCCACATAGACCATCCCCCTCACCACCATCGATGTCGTCCCTTCCATGAGCGATTCAAGCCTCACTTTCAGATCGCTCTTCTGCAGGGGAGTCTTCCGGGTCACAATTGAAGACCGACAGCGGTGAGAGCAGGCGGTGCGGGGGATGGTCTATGTGGACAGCTTTACCCCGGATGCCTGCATACTTAGATGTGTCTGTTTTAATCATCAACCATGTGAGTTGCTAAATGTTGTACCTTCATTAAATGTAACCATATTGCTACACTTAGAGGCACCTCTCTTCTCTTTTATACACAGTTGTGACGTGACACTACTCTTATATGAAGACATCGCTTGTATATCAAGGCAAAATTTATTTAAAAAATTAGGAGAGTCCCCAGCTGGGCCACAAGAGCACACACCTCAACATATAACTAACCAAGGGCCACCACTACTTCTACCACCCCAAGAAGTTGGGGTGGGGGCAGGGCCATCTTTAAGGCAGGGCAAAAGGGGCAGCTGCCCTGGGCCCTGTCATTGTTGTGGGGCCCAAAGTAGCTGCCTCATACTAGCACCTGGCCTAATAGGGTATACCCAGCAGGGCTACCATAGGGCACTCACTAGGCCTGCTGTAGGACTCCCCAGGGGGTCCAATCTTCACTCACCACAGCTGGCTGCACCCAGAGGGTCTTCAGGGACTGAGTACCCCCAAAACTGGGGATCATTGCCCTGATCCTGTATAGCACCCTACTGGATATCACCAGGCAATATAACATGGCACAGGGTTCTGTAACGCCTTAGATGAATTCATAACATAACCTGGTGAATACAGATGTCCCTGCTGGGTGGGGGAGGGGGCCATCCAATATTACACACTGCAGGCCACAGGCCCTCGGGGGATTTTGAGGTCTTGGAGCCCCAAAAACTTGTAAGCGGGAATCATTAGCAGCCCCCCCCACTGATGACACCTCCTAATTCCGGGGGCTCTGAGACCTTTCTACAGATCACACACGGCTTCCAGAGAACAGATCTAATCCCATCTCTACATCTCAGCAAAGCCATTGATAAAAAAAAAAAACAATCTTTGCTTTCAGATAATAGAGAACACAAAAGCAGACACAGCAAACAGTCTTTTTCATAGTGAATTTTCTCCAGAGTTCTCCTTTATTATAACTTTGGCATAATTCTCCAATAACAGTCAAATTCTTTCTAAAAGCTCTCCAGGTCAGAGGTCACCTCATCTGATTTCCAGCCCTCCGATCACCGACTTCCACCGGAGAGAGGCAGGCCAGGTATGGACCTAAAGCCCAACACTCCACTCAAAGGATTAGAACCCCTGGCAGCTATCAGAGCTCCGCCGGGAAGACTCCCCCCATATTCACCTGTTCTGGGGACCTCTGAAGGGAAATCCACAACTTTTCACTCATCACCAGAACAGGAAGAGGAGGGGAAATCAGGGACACCTAGGAGGGGATTTCATCTCACTTCCTGTTGTATCTCCGGGACAGGAACTAGAAGAAAATCTGCACAACAGAACACCGGCAGAAGAATTAAAAACCTGGCAGAGGTATTATAGTGACTCTGTCATGAGGGATCGATGTGGGCCATGACAGACAGTCTCTGTGAAAATGCTGCCTGCCTGGCTGTCTGACCCAACGTGGAACGAAACCCACCCATTTATCCCTTTCCCGAAACAGTTCCATTCAAGGCATGCTCTATGAGTGATTACTGTAATGGTTGCTTGTGCTCTCTACTGAATTGTCACACCCAATGAGCGGCGTGATGACTGATCACCATGGCAGCTGCAGAACACACAAAGGCCAAGATGGCGGCTTCCTTGGCTGGACAGGATGGGAGGGTTTAGTACTCTGAATGGCAGATCCAGGTTCTGGGTCTTGTTCTGGGTCAGCCGCTCAGAGAACACCAAAGACAAGTCAGCAACATAACAGCCGGGCGATGAGCATTCCCAAATGAGAGCTCACCAATGGCGGCCTCCACCATCCTCTCATGACCTCATCAGCCCCGACTCCATCCATACACAACAAAAACGTTTGGCCTTTAAAATCTACAACAGACCAATTAAAGGGAAAACTCTACAGATAGACCCTCATTGCAGACCACCTGAAATCTCCATCAGCCAGTCATACTTCTTCTTCTCTATAGATCAGCGGTCCCCAACTTCTAATGGTGGTGGTTATAGCCCGTCACAGGGGACGGGGGGGTTGGTGCAGCTTGACACCTTGGGAGAGGGGGGGAGGGGGGTTCCAGCTTGGCAACTGGGTGTGTGTGGTGGTTGCAGCCTGTCATGGGGATGGGGGTTGGTGCAACTTGTCACCTTGGGCGGGGGATTTGCAGCTTGTCAACTGGGGGGGTTGTGGTTGCAACCTGTCACCTTGGCAGGGAGATGAGGTGTTGTAACCTGTCACCTCGGGGTGTGTGCAGCCTGTCATGGGGAGGGGGGTTGGTGCAGCTCGTCACCTGGGGGGGTTGTGGTTACAGCCTGGCACCTTGGCAGGGAGATGAGGTGTGGGGGGGGTTGGTGCAGCCTATCATGGGGGGGGGGGGTTGGTGCAGCTCGTCACCTGGGGGGTTGTGGTTGTAACCTGTCCCCTCGGGGAGGGGGGGGCCTCAACCCTATTAGATTCTGTCCCTGGCCTGGTTTTCCTCCCTCCCCTTCTTCTTTCGTGATCACACAGAGGGAAGGAAGGAGTGGTGCTAGGAGATTAGCAGGCGCCCTCTGGTGGTCGGAGGGTGGCAGTACAGGCTATGCTGGCTTGCTCTGCCCACTGCCGACAACCCCCCACCATGCGGCCCAGCTCCCAGCAGACTATGGACCGGCACCAGTCTGCGGCCCGGGGGACTCCTGCTCGAGATCACAGGTATCAAACTGCAGCTTTCCAGCTGTTGCCATACTACAAGTCCCATGAGGCACTGCAAGTACGACTCCCAAAGGCTGAGGTACGATGGGACTTGTAGTTCTGTAACAGCTGGAGGGCCACACTTTGACCCCTCTGCTCTATAGTCTACTCTTAGAGTTCAGACATCACTTGCTGCTCACTTAGACTGGACTGGCTATTTGAATCTAAGGCAGTGCCTGTCCATATGACGCGTTTCGCCTCAGCTGTCTTCAGATAAGGGCTCAGACCACAGGCAGCCCTCCGCTTAGCTGTGGAAGTCAATGAGCGTCAGGCTGGAGATCACAGAACTCTCATGGACAGGGCTCCACTCGTTCCTGGAGAACCCAAAAAAATACAAAAAAAAAAAAAACACCTCAAAGCTTTATTCAGTACTGGACTTATACAAACGATATTTACAACATCAACCTTCCCCGGCCCGCTCAGACCACCCTGGGGGCGGCCAGAACTGCAGGCCGACTTCCAATTCCAATTAACAAAATAACAGAATGATATTCCCCAACAATCTGCAGAATGTTATACATATGAACAACAATATATATAAAACAATTTAATATAAATTACATATCATTGTGTCTGGGCTCCTCCTCCAGGCATGACATCAGCAACAGATGACAGGACGCCCACCAATGGGAATGTCCCAATGTTAAGGTTACGTAGGTGGTGGCAGCAGCATTATAGTGCAGATCCAGGATTCCCAACACTAAACAACGGAACTTCTAGAAAACCCATTCGGTGCAACGGGGTCTCCCTGGATTATATAAAAGCACTTTGGTTTGGACCAATGATAGAGGTCGTGTCACAAGGCAAAGGCAGAAGGTCCACCAATCTTCAAGTCTGGGAAGTCTGGGAAGGCAAATACCCGAGTCCTAAGAGAAAAACAGAGAAACCTCAGTATTCAGTGCCAACGTGTCAAATCAGATAAACAATCCACGGAACTACCGGTACTTACCTACTGGGGGCCATTTTTAACTTTTTTTTTTTTTTTTTGCATTTTTCGCTAGAAAGTACAAAAAAATCAGATTTCTTCATTCATTTATTCCAATATATATTCTGCTACAGTATCTCACAAAAGTAAGTACACCCCTCAGTCACATTTGTGTAGATATTTTCTTCTATCTTTTCATGTGACAACACTGAAGAAATGACACTTGTCTACAATGTAAAGTAGTGAGTGTACAGCTTGTATAACAGTGTAAATTTGCTGTCCCCTCAAAATAACTCAACACACAGCCAATAATGTCTAAACCGCTGGCAACAAAAGTCAGTACACCCCTAAGTGAAAATGTCCAAATTGGGCCCAAAGTGTCAATATTTTGTGTGGCCACCATTATTTTCCAGCACTGCCTTAACCCTCTTGGGCATGGAGGTCACCAGAGCTTCACAGGTTGTCACTGGAGTCCTCTTCCCCTCCTCCATGATGACATCACAGAGCTGGTGGATGTTAGAGACCTTGCGCTCCTCCACCTTCCGTTTGAGGATGTCCCACAGATGATCAATAGGGTTTAGGTCTGGAGACTGTTATACAAGCTGTACACTCACTACTTTACATTGTAGCAAAGTGTCATTTCTTCAGTGTTGTCACATGAAAAGATAGAAGAAAAGATTTACACAAATGTGAGGGGTGTACTTACTTTAGTCAGATACTGTACATATTTTTGGTAAAAAAAAAAAAAAATCCCAATAAGCGTATAATGATTAGTTAGTGCAAACTTTATCGCGTCTACAAACTATGGGATATATTTATGGCATCTTTATTTTTACTAGTAATGGCGGCGATCAGCGATTTTTTAGTGGGACTGCGACATTGTGGAGGACAAATTGGACACCAAGTGACACTGTACTAATGACACTGGCAGGGAAGGGGATAACACCAGTGGTGATGAAAGGATTAAGTCTGCTCCTAGGGAGTGATTTCTAAATGTGTCGGGGATGGACTGACTGAAGAGGGAGATCTGTGATTCTGATTAGCAGGAAGACCAGATCTCTCTTCTCTTCCTCTCTGATAGGACGACAGTCTGCCTTGCTCACAGTGAACAATCGGCCTGGCCTGACCGCCATCGGGGCTGCCGGACCTACTGATTGGCTCCCGCTGTGTCCAATCACAGCTAAAGCACGTGCGCCCCGATGCGGAAACATTGTACAGGTACCGCCCACTGCTTATTTTTACTGCGGCAGGGCGGGCCGGAAGCAGTTAAATAACGCAGTGCTGCTGTATGGCAAAAAATGGCCTGGTCAGGAGGGGGGGGGGGGGGGGGGGGGTGAACCTTCCGGAGCTGAAGTGGTTATATAGAGAACTCTGCAGGCTCCACACCTTTCACGAGAGGATGTGAAAATGCTCCGATACCTTTGTGGTGCGACTTGTACCCATACAAAATGAATGAGCTCAAACCCCACTGCAAAGAATCGCATGCAGCTTCCCGCAGCGCTCCTGTGTGAACCCGGGCTTGTCATAGTGACTTCAGGCACACAGGAGAGGTGCGGGGGGGGGGGGGGGACCACATATGATTCAGGCTGGAATCACACCGCATTCCTGTTCAAATCGTAACGCGATTCTTTGCCGTGGGATTTGAGAACATTAGTTTTGTGTGGGTTCAAATCGCACCGCAAAGGTATCGGTTTCGGAGCATTTCCATGGTAACTCGGGAAAATCCTTTGTATCTGCACCAATACTGGGGCAATCCTAGTATGTATTTCACCATTTGCTGGGAGCTCCACATTTAATGTGTTGCCTTCTTACCTAAAGAGCGTCTTCATTATTCAGCTCTTCATCGTCATCATCATCCTCCTTGGCTCTGAAGTGAAGATTCCTCAGTTCTCTTCGGCTCATGGAAGCACAGGACGTGGCCACTGGTGGGAAATCCTAAACAGCAAAATACACACAATGTGAGGTCACCATACAAAACACAACTGAAGGCTCCTGTATTATAGTCCAAATAAATCCCACATCCAGGGACACGCCCCATTAAATAAACAAAAAACATCCTTCACCTCCCCCGATGGAACCAAATCCCTCCCTCATTGGTATCCCCCTCCCCCTCTCTGACACTGCAGCTCACAGTTGGGGAGTGTCAGTGCTGTCAATCCAGGAAGCAGTGGGCGGGGCTGGGTGTGGCCAGGTGCTGATTGACACTACAGGCTTGTGAACCAAAAGTATAATTTCTGATAGCCACGCCCCCTGCGACATCTCAGCTCACTGGACTGCAAGCACCGCCTACACGAGAGTGACAACTCTGCTCTGAATTCAGCATTGTTGTCACCCCATCACAGGAAGCTGCTTTAGGTGGACTTCACTAGCGGAATCAACAGGTATGTGTGGGACTCTGCGGGGGAAGAACTCCTCCAGTGAGAGTGGGGGGGGGGGGGGGAAGACAGATTCTGGTGGTAGGGGACTCAATTCTTAGAAGGACAGAGAGGGCAATCTGTAACCAAGACCTGAAGCGCCGAACAGTATGTTGTCTACCGGGCGCTCGGGTTCGGCACATCACGGATCTTGTGGACAGATTACTGGGAGGGGCTGGGGAAGACCCGGCTGTCATGGTGCACGTTGGCACCAATGACAAAGTCAGAGGCAGATGGAGTGTCCTAAAGAACGATTTTAGGGACTTAGGAGCTAAATTGAGGAAAAGGACCTCCAAGGTAGTGTTCTCAGGAATACTACCGGTACATCGAGCCACACCAGAAAGGAAGAGGGAAATTAGGGAAGTAAACAAGTGGCTGAAGAGCTGGTGTAGTAAGGAGGGGTTTGGGTTCCTGGAGGACTGGGCCGACTTCTCAGTCGGTAACCGGTACTATAGAAGGGACGGACTGCACCTAAATGAGGAGGGTGCAGATCTGCTGGGAATGAAGATGGCCAAAAAGTTAGAGGGGTTTTTAAACTAGGCGATGGGGGGGAGGGTCCAGAGACAGAGATAGCCAGCGCGGAAGATATTCCAGAGGGTAGTATTGGGGGCATTAGTGGTAGGTTAACCAAAGCACAAAAACACAAGGTGAGTATAGTAACAAGTCCTAGTTGCAATCTCGAAACACCCAATACGAGGACAATATGCGACCGGTCTAAACTATGTGGCAGGTTCACCAATGCCAGGAGCATGGCGGACAAGATGGGTGAACTAGAGATACTGTTGTACGAGGAGGATTTGGATTTTGTGGGAATTTCAGAGACCTGGTTCAACAGCTCTCATGATTGGCTGGCAAACATTCAAGGGCATACCCTATACCGCAAGGATAGAGAGGGTAAAAAAGGGGGAGGGGTATGCCTATATATCAAGAATAATGTACAAGTGAATGTGAGAGATGACATCACTGAGGGAGCTAGAGAGGAGGTGGAATCCTTATGGGTAGAGCTCCAAAGGGATGAAGCTAAGGGGAAAATAATACTGGGAGTATGCTATAGGCCCCCTAACCTGAGGGAGGAGGGGGAGACAGAGCTCCTATCACAATTTGGATTAGCAGCAAGGATGGGAAGTGTTATCATAATGGGGGATTTTAATTATCCAGACATAGACTGGGCGGAGGGAACCGCGCATTCATTTAAGGCTCGCCAGTTCCTTAATGTCTTGCAGGACAATTTTATGGGTCAGATGGTAGACGCACCAACTAGTAATAAAACATTACTAGATCTACTGATTACCAACAATACAGACCTGATCACGGATGTGGTAATACGGGGCAATTTAGGTAACAGCGATCACAGGTCAATTGGCTTCAGTATAAATCACACAAATAGGAGACATGAAGGGAACACAAAGACACTGAATTTCAAAAGAGCCAACTTCCCTAAACTACGAACCTTGCTAAAAGGCATAAATTGGGATAAAATATTAGGAACAAAGAATACGGAGGAGAGATGAATTTGCTGTTAGAGTATATTAAATAAGGGCATTAGCCAATGTATCCCGTTGGGTAATAAGTTTAACTGCTTGCCAACCAGCCGCCACCATTATACTGCGGCAGGTCGGCACGATCCCGCGAGCCGTCGCAGCTATATGTCGGCTCCTTTAAGCGGGATAGCAGGCATGCGCGCGCTGCACTGTGGGGGTACCTATGCTCACGATGACCACCGGCCACAAGCGATCGCGGGCACGAGAGGCAGAACAGGGACGTGTGTGTGTGTAAACACATGAATCCCTGTTCTGTGAGGAGAGACAGATTGTGAGTTCCTAATAGCTAGGAACCACGATCCGTCATTTCCTCTAGTCAGTCCCCTCCCCCCACAGTTAGACACACACAGGGAACACAATTAACCCCTTGATCGCCCCCTAGTGTTAACCCCTTCCCTGCCAGTGACATTTTTACAGTAATCAGTGCATTTTTATACTGATCGCTGTATAAATGTCAATGGTACCAAAAATGTGTCAAAAGTGTCCGATGTGTCCGTCATAATGTCGCAGTCCTGATAAAAATCGCAGATCGCCGCCATTACTAGTAAAAAAAAAAAAAAAGAAGAATGTTATAAATCTATCCACTATTTTGTAGACGCTACAACATTTGCGCAAACCGATCAATATACGCTTATTGCGATTTTTTTTACCAAAAATATGTAGAATACATATCGGCCTAAACTGAGAAAAAATTTTCTTTAAAAAAAAAAAAAAAAAAATGAGGCTATTTATTATAGCAAAAACTACAAAATATTGTGATTTTTTCAAACTTGTCGCTCTTTTCTTGTTTATAGCGCAAAAAATAAAAAAAACGCAGAGGTGATCAAATACCACCAAAAGAAAGCTCTTATTTGTGGGAAAAAATGGACAATTTTGTTTGGGTACGTCGCACGATCGCGCAACTGTCAGTTAAAGAGACGCAGTGCCGTATCGCAAAAATGGCCTGGTCATTCAGCAGCCAAATCTTCCGGGGCTGAAGTGCTTAAAAGAGCAAATAAAAGTCCTGGATGGCTTAAAGGGGTTGTTTTTTTAAAAAAAATGTTTAAAAACAAACATGTCATACTTACCTCCACTGTGCAGTTCATTTTGCACAGAGTGGCCCCAGTCCTCCTCTTCTGGGGTCCCTCAGGGGCGCTGGTGGCTCCTCCCCGCATTGAGTGTCCATGTTGGAGAAGCGCTCTCCTAGGTGAACACCCGTGCGGGCTTGCCCCCGAGTCCCGCATCTGTGTCCATTCACACAGAATGGACACAGATGCTATTGAGCTCTATAAAACAGGCTTTTTTTTGACAGAGAGCCTGAAGGCAAACAGCTTCTGTTCTGCTCAGTTTAGAAAACCTTTAGGCCTCTTTCAGACGAACGATCCGTTCAGGTCCGCCTGTCAGTTTTTTAGGTGGACCTGAGCGGACCCTCCATAGACCTCTATGGAGCGTCCGATGTCAGTGGTGACATGTCCGCTGACATCCGACCCGCTCCGATCCGAAAAAGTGTAACGGAGGAAAAACCTACTTTTCCATCCGTTTTCGGATCGGATCGGGTGACGGCGGACTCCACGGTCCGTCATCATCCGATCCCCCATAGGGGAGAGCGGCACTGTGACAGGTCCGTCTGTCATCTGCCTGCTCAGCGGGGATCCACGGAGCGATCTCCGCTGAGCAAGCGGATGTTCACGGGGCGGATCGTCTCGGATCCGTCCCGTGTGAAAGGACTTTTAGGCTGCATTCACATCGGGGCGTTTTGAAAGGACAAATCACACAGCGAGGTTTTCAGATTCCGTTCATTTTAACGGCACCTGAAAATGTAGTGCGGTTCTGCTGCAAGATAAATTGCACTGCAATAGCGGAGAACTGTATTGCGTAAAGCTTGTTGTCCAAAAGTAGCTTCAGAACTTTTTTTTGGGGGTGACAAGTTTCACGTGATGCGTTTTTCCACGATTGCAGCGCGATTTATCGGGAGACAATCGTGGCAGAACTGCGCAGCATTTTTGGGTGGCAATAAAATGAATGGGATCTGAAATGTGTGTTGTGTGATTTGTCGTTTTACCAGAGCGTTCTGAAATCGCAGGCAGAATCGGGGCGACTCAAAACGCCCAGCTATGAATGCAGCCTTAATGTTTCAGAGCTCTGGTACCATGGAGGGTTTCCTATAATAAATGTGTATTTGTATAACAAAGATTTTATATAAAAAAACAAAAAAAAAAAAAACCAAACAGTTGCCAATTTACAAATGTATCAATATAAACACCTATTACCACTGAAGGGTTAACAGTCACCTGCATGAGGTCGGCATTTTCGAAGAA
Organism: Lithobates septentrionalis; assembly: GCA_037952835.1. NCBI lineage: Eukaryota > Metazoa > Chordata > Amphibia > Anura > Ranidae > Lithobates > Lithobates septentrionalis. The sequence continues at coordinate 19,927 of JBBDGP010003961.1, read as the reverse complement.
TCTCCCGAGCGGCATGGGCTGGTTGCTGTCTTCATCAATGAACGGGGTGATGTCCGCACAGATTCCTTTCTTCTCTGGGTCTGAGACCACCAAACTGTCCCTGCTGTCATCTGACAATCGGCAGTAGGAAGCGTACTTGTTCCCATTGGACATTTGGCGATTGGTGAGGCGGGCACTGACTTTCACCTTCGGGCACCTCCTGCTCCTGGGACGGTTGCTGGCTGTAGGCTGACTCTTGGCTCCTGCGGCTTTTTTGCCGGCTAGCCCCCGGCTCTGGTCACTTGTGCCGTTCTTAGAACGAGACCCATTATTGTCCTTCTAGATGAGAAGACAAAAATCCACAGAGGTGATAAAAACAGACCGAAGGCCTAACATTCCTCCCCATTGTTCTGAACATAGAGATCTCTACAACAGAGTGCCCCATGATTGGTGTCAGTGGGAATAGTGCCCCATGATTGGTGTCAGTCGGAGGAATAGTGCCCCATGATTGGTGTCAGTGGGAATAGTGCCCCATGATTGGTGTCAGTCGGAGGAATAGTGCCCCATGATTGGTGTCAGTGGGAGGAATAGTGCCCCATCATTGGTGTCAGTGGGAGGAATAGTGCCCCATCATTGGTGTCAGTGGGAGGAATAGTGCCCCATCATTGGTGTCAGTGGAATAGTGTCCCATCATTGGTGTCAGTGGAATAGTGTCCCATCATTGGTGTCAGTGGAAGAGTGCCCCATCATTGGTGTCAGTGGAAGAGTGCCCCATCATTGGTGTCAGTGGGAGGAGTAGTGCTCCGGAGGTCAGATAAAAGGGTGGGGGTGTGGAGATGACGGTTCTAAAGCCTAAACTGTTGCAGCCATAATACTCACCGACTAGCAGCTATCAGAACCCCCAACTCATCCACTAGAGAGTGCAGCATAGAGAAGAGAAAAAGACGGCCATTGTTGTTTTATGGAGTGATTATTGTGTTTCCGATGAGTTTTATGTACTGAGCGGGTTACTGTGGCAGTTTTAGGGAGTTGGGTTGCAGAAGAGTTGGGTGATCTCTTGGGGTAGGTGAGGGAAGAAGAGGCCAATAGATATCATTACACTGAAGTGGGAGGAATATTTCCAGCACCCCGATCTCCTCTAACGCTAAATTGATGACCTATAGGGGGGGGGGGGGGGGGGCTTTTAAAGCGTCCCCTATGGAAAATATCAGGTATTGGAGTTTGTTGCCATTTCACAGGTGCACTAAATTTTAGGGTTTGACATGTTGGGTATCTAGTTACTCGGTGCAAACTGCATCTTCTATAGTTTACCAAAAAATAGGGTCATTTATTGCGTTCTTGTGCCCTAAAATAAAATTTGTGTATATTTTTTTTACTGAAATGTTTACCTTTGCGGTAATATCGTGTTACATAGGAAAAAATTGCAACTACCACCATTTTATTTTCCAGGGTGTGTGCTTTCATAAAATGTATAGTTTTTGGGGGGTTTATGTAATCTTAACAGGCCTAAAATGTTTTTTATTTAGCATGTGTGCTAAACAATACAAAAACGGCTCTGGCTGTGAAAGGGTTAAAGTGTTAGCCATGTAAAGATTGTGTATGTGCGCTGAATGAGACAGACAGGCCCCTCCCCCCCCCCATGAAATAACGGCACTCACCGAGCTGCCCTTTGTGGCATTCTTGTCAGACGGACGGGATTCGGCTTCGCTGTCGGAGGAGTTCTGCCCGGCGGAGCAATTTTTGGCCTTCTGGCGAGCCGAGCATCGCACCCCCTCTGTGAGCTGAATGGAAACATTTCCAGGAGTTATTCCCATTTCCATGGCGGGATAAATCCGCAAATACATGCCGCCATATTACCGGACAATCTATGCTAAAGTGTGCGTCTGTAACACGCCAATATTATACAGTGCGGGGAAATAACGATCGTCTCCCCTGCAGATTGTGTAAGTTTTGCCCACTTACATAGAAATGAAGGGTCTATAATTTCTATCATAGGTGTATTTTATATGATAGAGACAGAAGATCAACCAAAATCCAGAAAAATCACACAATACAAATGTTATAAATGGAGTTGCAGTTCAGTGAGTAAAATAAGTATTTGACCCCCAACCAACCAACAATAATTCTGCCCCCCACAGACTGGCTACAGGAGGTGCTCATGTGGTATATATATGGAGTATATAGAGAGTGTATATAGTATATATGGGGGGTATATATGGAGTATATAGAGAGTGTATATAGTATATATGGGGGGTATATATGGGGTATATAGAGGGTGTATATAGTATATATGGGGGTATATATGTGGTATATAGAGGGTGTATATAGTATATATGGGGGGTATATATGGAGTATATAGAGAGTGTATATAGTATATATGGGGGGTATATATGGAGTATATAGAGAGTGTATATAGTATATATGGGGGGTATATATGGAGTATATAGAGAGTGTATATAGTATATATGGGGGGTATATATGGAGTATATAGAGAGTGTATATAGTATATATGGGGGGTATATATGGGGTATATAGAGGGTGTATATAGTATATATGGGGGTATATATGTGGTATATAGAGGGTGTATATAGTATATATGGGGGGTATATATGGAGTATATAGAGAGTGTATATAGTATATATGGGGGGTATATATGGAGTATATAGAGAGTGTATATAGTATATATGGGGGGTATATATGGAGTATATAGAGAGTGTATATAGTATATATGGGGGGTATATATGGGGTATATAGAGGGTGTATATAGTATATATGGGGGTATATATGGGGTATATAGAGGGTGTATATAGTATATATGGGGGGTATATATGGAGTATATAGAGAGTGTATATAGTATATATGGGGGGTATATATGGAGTATATAGAGAGTGTATATAGTGTATATGTGGGTATATATGGAGTATATAGAGGGTGTATATAGTATATATGGGGGGTATATATGGAGTATATAGAGAGTGTATATAGTATATATGGGGGTATATATGGAGTATATAGAGGGTGTATATAGTATATATGGGGGGTATATATGGAGTATATAGAGAGTGTATATAGTATATATGGAGTATATAGAGAGTGTATATAGTATATATGGGGGGTATATATGGAGTATATAGAGAGTGTATATAGTATATATGGGGGTATATATGGAGTATATAGAGGGTGTATATAGTATATATGGGGGGTATATATGGAGTATATAGAGAGTGTATATAGTATATATGGGGGTATATATGGAGTATATAGAGGGTGTATATAGTATATATGGGGGTATATATGGAGTATATAGAGAGTGTATATAGTATATATGGAGTATATAGAGGGTGTATATAGTATATATGGGGGTATATATGGAGTATATAGAGAGTGTATATAGTATATATGGGGGGATATATATGGAGTATATAGAGGGTGTATATAGTATATATGGGGGTATATATGAAGTATACACAGACACTACAGTAGGTGCTCATGTGGTACACAGATTAGTCCTGTCAATGTAAGAAGGTTCTCCTAACGACAACTCGTTATGTGTATAAAAGACGCCTGTCCACAGAATCTCTTCCATCCAATCCTCACCATCATGGGGAAGAGCAAAGATCTGTCAGAGGACGTCGGGGAGAAGATTGGAGACCTGCACAAGGCTGGAATGGGCTACAAGACCATCAGCAAGAAGCTTGGTGAGGAGGAGACAAGTGTTGGGGGGATTATTCACAAATGGAAGAAATACAAAATAATCATCAATCGTCCTCAGTCTGGAGCTCCATGGAAGATTTCTCCTCATGGGGTGAGGATGGTCATGAGAAAAGTGAGGGATCCGCCCAGAACTACATGGGAGGAGCTTGTGAATCACATGCCTGAGGCTCGATTCACACTGGGGCAACACGACTTCAGCGCGACTTTGCACGGCGACTTCAACGCGACTTTAGCAAATTACAAGGCGACTTGAAGTCGCCTCCATGACAGGCGACTTCGCCTGTGGCCAATCACAGGACAATCAGCTCTTTGGGAGGGAGGGGGGGAGGGAGGGGTTTTCCCTGCAAAGTCGCTTGACTTTACAGAGAGATCCGACTTGGAGGCGACTTCCATTGATTTCTATGGTACAGGTCGCCTACCAAGTCGGATCAAAGTAGTACAGGGAGTACGCCCTGAAGTCGGAGCGACTTCAGTAGCGTCTATTAAGACGCTAGCGTTCACTCCCATTGAATCTATTTCTGGAGCGACTTGGGGCGACTTGAGGGCGTACAAGTCAGATCCCAAGTCGCCCCAGTGTGAACCGAGCCTGACGAAGGGGCCCTGCAAGGCTCCGAAACGTTGCACCTCTCTGTGTTGTGGTCATGCAATAAAAAATCCATTTGGATGCTATTTTGCTGATTAATGGTGTGCTGGCAAATATCTGCATTGAGCTTGTGAAGGATCTCAAGGCAGTTGGGACCACAGTCACCAAACAAACCATTGGTAACACAATACACCACCATGGATTGAAATCCTGCAGCCCCCGCAAGGTCCCTCCTCAAGAAGACACATGTACAGGTCCGTCTGAAGTCTGCCAATAAACATTTATATGATTCAGAGAAGGAGAAAGTTCTGTGGTCAGAGGAGACCAAAATTCAGCTCTTTGACATCAACTCGACTCGCCGTGTAAAATGCTGACTATGACCCTAACAACATCATCCCTACAGTCACATCATCCCTACAGTCACATCATCCCTACAGTCACATCATCCCTACAGTCACATCATCCCTACAGTCACATCATCCCTACAGTCACACATCATCCTTACAGTCACACATCATCCCTACAGTCACATCATCCCTACAGTCACACCCCATCCCTACAGTCACACACCATCCCTACAGTCACATCATCCCTACAGTCACACACCATCCCTACAGTCACATCATCCCTACAGTCACATCATCCCTACAGTCACATCATCCCTACAGTCACATCATCCCTACAGTCACATCACCATCCCTACAGTCACATCATCCCTACAGTCACACACCATCCCTACAGTCACATCATCCCTACAGTCACACATCATCCCTACAGTCACACACCATCCCTACAGTCACACCCCATCCCTACAGTCACACCCCATCCCTACAGTCACACCCCATCCCTACAGTCACACATCATCCCTACAGTCACATCATCCCTACAGTCACACATCATCCCTACAGTCACACATCATCCCTACAGTCACACATCATCCCTACAGTCACACATCATCATCCCTACAGTCACACATCATCATCCCTACAGTCACACATCATCATCCCTACAGTCACACATCATCATCCCTACAGTCACACATCATCATCCCTACAGTCACACATCATCATCCCTACAGTCACACATCATCATCCCTACAGTCACACATCATCATCCCTACAGTCACACATCATCATCCCTACAGTCACACATCATCATCCCTACAGTCACACATCATCATCCCTACAGTCACACATCATCCCTACAGTCACACATCATCCCTACAGTCACACATCATCCCTACAGTCACATCATCCCTACAGTCACACATCATCATCCCTACAGTCACACATCATCATCCCTACAGTCACACATCATCATCCCTACAGTCACACATCATCATCCCTACAGTCACACATCATCATCCCTACAGTCACACATCATCATCCCTACAGTCACACATCATCATCCCTACAGTCACACATCATCATCCCTACAGTCACACATCATCCCTACAGTCACACATCATCCCTACAGTCACATCATCCCTACAGTCACATCATCCCTACAGTCACATCATCCCTACAGTCACACCATCCCTACAGTCACATCATCCCTACAGTCACACATCATCCCTACAGTCACACACCATCCCTACAGTCACACCCCATCCCTACAGTCACACCCCATCCCTACAGTCACACCCCATCCCTACAGTCACACATCATCCCTACAGTCACATCATCCCTACAGTCACACATCATCCCTACAGTCACACATCATCCCTACAGTCACACATCATCCCTACAGTCACACATCATCATCCCTACAGTCACACATCATCATCCCTACAGTCACACATCATCATCCCTACAGTCACACATCATCATCCCTACAGTCACACATCATCATCCCTACAGTCACACATCATCCCTACAGTCACACATCATCCCTACAGTCACACATCATCCCTACAGTCACATCATCCCTACAGTCACACATCATCATCCCTACAGTCACACATCATCATCCCTACAGTCACACATCATCATCCCTACAGTCACACATCATCATCCCTACAGTCACATCATCCCTACAGTCACATCATCCCTACAGTCACATCATCCCTACAGTCACATCATCCCTACAGTCACATCATCCTTACAGTCACACATCATCCCTACAGTCACATCATCCCTACAGTCACACCCCATCCCTACAGTCACACACCATCCCTACAGTCACATCATCCCTACAGTCACACACCATCCCTACAGTCACATCATCCCTACAGTCACATCATCCCTACAGTCACATCATCCCTACAGTCACATCATCCCTACAGTCACATCACCATCCCTACAGTCACATCATCCCTACAGTCACACACCATCCCTACAGTCACATCATCCCTACAGTCACACATCATCCCTACAGTCACACACCATCCCTACAGTCACACCCCATCCCTACAGTCACACCCCATCCCTACAGTCACATCATCCCTACAGTCACATCATCCCTACAGTCACACATCATCCCTACAGTCACACATCATCCCTACAGTCACACATCATCCCTACAGTCACACATCATCCCTACAGTCACATCATCATCCCTACAGTCACACATCATCATCCCTACAGTCACACATCATCATCCCTACAGTCACACATCATCATCCCTACAGTCACACATCATCATCCCTACAGTCACACATCATCATCCCTACAGTCACACATCATCATCCCTACAGTCACACATCATCATCCCTACAGTCACACATCATCATCCCTACAGTCACACATCATCCCTACAGTCACACATCATCCCTACAGTCACACATCATCCCTACAGTCACATCATCCCTACAGTCACACATCATCATCCCTACAGTCACACATCATCATCCCTACAGTCACACATCATCATCCCTACAGTCACACATCATCATCCCTACAGTCACACATCATCATCCCTACAGTCACACATCATCCCTACAGTCACACATCATCCCTACAGTCACACATCATCCCTACAGTCACATCATCCCTACAGTCACATCATCCCTACAGTCACATCATCCCTACAGTCACACCATCCCTACAGTCACATCATCCCTACAGTCACACATCATCCCTACAGTCACACACCATCCCTACAGTCACACCCCATCCCTACAGTCACACCCCATCCCTACAGTCACACCCCATCCCTACAGTCACACATCATCCCTACAGTCACATCATCCCTACAGTCACACATCATCCCTACAGTCACACATCATCCCTACAGTCACATCATCATCCCTACAGTCACACATCATCATCCCTACAGTCACACATCATCATCCCTACAGTCACACATCATCATCCCTACAGTCACACATCATCATCCCTACAGTCACACATCATCATCCCTACAGTCACACATCATCATCCCTACAGTCACACATCATCATCCCTACAGTCACACATCATCATCCCTACAGTCACACATCATCATCCCTACAGTCACACATCATCATCCCTACAGTCACACATCATCATCCCTACAGTCACACATCATCCCTACAGTCACACATCATCCCTACAGTCACACATCATCCCTACAGTCACATCATCCCTACAGTCACACATCATCATCCCTACAGTCACACATCATCATCCCTACAGTCACACATCATCATCCCTACAGTCACACATCATCATCCCTACAGTCACACATCATCATCCCTACAGTCACACATCATCATCCCTACAGTCACACATCATCCCTACAGTCACACATCATCCCTACAGTCACACATCATCCCTACAGTCACACATCATCCCTACAGTCACACATCATCCCTACAGTCACATCATCCCTACAGTCACATCATCCCTACAGTCACATCATCCCTACAGTCACACATCATCCCTACAGTCACATCATCCCTACAGTCACACATCATCCCTACAGTCACACCCCATCCCTACAGTCACACATCATCCCTACAGTCACACATCATCCCTACAGTCACACATCATCCCTACAGTCACATCATCCCTACAGTCACATCATCCCTACAGTCACATCATCCCTACAGTCACATCATCCCTACAGTCACACATCATCCCTACAGTCACACATCATCCCTACAGTCACATCATCCCTACAGTCACATCATCCCTACAGTCACATCATCCCTACAGTCACATCATCCCTACAGTCACACATCATCCCTACAGTCACACATCATCCCTACAGTCACACATCATCCCTACAGTCACACATCATCCCTACAGTCACACATCATCCCTACAGTCACACATCATCCCTACAGTCACACATCATCCCTACAGTCACACATCATCCCTACAGTCACACATCATCCCTACAGTCACACATCATCCCTACAGTCACACATCATCCCTACAGTCACATCATCCCTACAGTCACATCATCCCTACAGTCACATCATCCCTACAGTCACATCATCCCTACAGTCACACATCATCCCTACAGTCACACATCATCCCTACAGTCACACATCATCCCTACAGTCACACATCATCCCTACAGTCACACATCATCCCTACAGTCACACATCATCCCTACAGTCACACATCATCCCTACAGTCACACATCATCCCTACAGTCACATCATCCCTACAGTCACATCATCCCTACAGTCACATCATCCCTACAGTCACACACCATCCCTACAGTCACATCATCCCTACAGTCACATCATCCCTACAGTCACACATCATCCCTACAGTCACATCATCCCTACAGTCACACATCATCCCTACAGTCACACATCATCCCTACAGTCACACATCATCCCTACAGTCACACATCATCCCTACAGTCACACATCATCCCTACAGTCACACATCATCCCTACAGTCACACCCCATCCCTACAGTCACACATCATCCCTACAGTCACATCATCCCTACAGTCACACATCATCCCTACAGTCACACATCATCCCTACAGTCACACATCATCCCTACAGTCACATCATCATCCCTACAGTCACACATCATCATCCCTACAGTCACACATCATCATCCCTACAGTCACACATCATCATCCCTACAGTCACACATCATCATCCCTACAGTCACACATCATCATCCCTACAGTCACACATCATCATCCCTACAGTCACACATCATCATCCCTACAGTCACACATCATCATCCCTACAGTCACACATCATCATCCCTACAGTCACACATCATCATCCCTACAGTCACACATCATCCCTACAGTCACACATCATCCCTACAGTCACACACCATCCCTACAGTCACATCATCCCTACAGTCACATCATCCCTACAGTCACACATCATCCCTACAGTCACACATCATCCCTACAGTCACACATCATCCCTACAGTCACATCATCCCTACAGTCACACATCATCCCTACAGTCACACATCATCCCTACAGTCACACATCATCATCCCTACAGTCACACATCATCCCTACAGTCACACATCATCATCCCTACAGTCACACATCATCCCTACAGTCACACATCATCCCTACAGTCACACATCATCCCTACAGTCACACATCATCCCTACAGTCACACATCATCCCTACAGTCACACATCATCCCTACAGTCACACATCATCCCTACAGTCACACATCATCCCTACAGTCACATCATCCCTACAGTCACATCATCCCTACAGTCACATCATCCCTACAGTCACACACCATCCCTACAGTCACATCATCCCTACAGTCACATCATCCCTACAGTCACACATCATCCCTACAGTCACATCATCCCTACAGTCACACATCATCCCTACAGTCACACATCATCCCTACAGTCACACATCATCCCTACAGTCACACATCATCCCTACAGTCACACATCATCCCTACAGTCACACATCATCCCTACAGTCACACCCCATCCCTACAGTCACACCCCATCCCTACAGTCACACCCCATCCCTACAGTCACACATCATCCCTACAGTCACATCATCCCTACAGTCACACATCATCCCTACAGTCACACATCATCCCTACAGTCACACATCATCCCTACAGTCACACATCATCCCTACAGTCACATCATCCCTACAGTCACACATCATCCCTACAGTCACACATCATCCCTACAGTCACACATCATCCCTACAGTCACACATCATCCCTACAGTCACACCCCATCCCTACAGTCACACCCCATCCCTACAGTCACACCCCATCCCTACAGTCACACATCATCCCTACAGTCACATCATCCCTACAGTCACACATCATCCCTACAGTCACACATCATCCCTACAGTCACACATCATCCCTACAGTCACACATCATCCCTACAGTCACATCATCCCTACAGTCACATCATCCCTACAGTCACATCATCCCTACAGTCACATCATCCCTACAGTCACACATCATCCCTACAGTCACACATCATCCCTACAGTCACACATCATCCCTACAGTCACACATCATCCCTACAGTCACACATCATCCCTACAGTCACACATCATCCCTACAGTCACACATCATCCCTACAGTCACACATCATCCCTACAGTCACATCATCCCTACAGTCACATCATCCCTACAGTCACATCATCCCTACAGTCACACACCATCCCTACAGTCACATCATCCCTACAGTCACATCATCCCTACAGTCACACATCATCCCTACAGTCACATCATCCCTACAGTCACACATCATCCCTACAGTCACACATCATCCCTACAGTCACACATCATCCCTACAGTCACACATCATCCCTACAGTCACACATCATCCCTACAGTCACACATCATCCCTACAGTCACACCCCATCCCTACAGTCACACCCCATCCCTACAGTCACACCCCATCCCTACAGTCACACATCATCCCTACAGTCACATCATCCCTACAGTCACACATCATCCCTACAGTCACACATCATCCCTACAGTCACACATCATCCCTACAGTCACATCATCATCCCTACAGTCACACATCATCATCCCTACAGTCACACATCATCATCCCTACAGTCACACATCATCATCCCTACAGTCACACATCATCATCCCTACAGTCACACATCATCATCCCTACAGTCACACATCATCATCCCTACAGTCACACATCATCATCCCTACAGTCACACATCATCATCCCTACAGTCACACATCATCCCTACAGTCACACATCATCCCTACAGTCACACATCATCCCTACAGTCACATCATCCCTACAGTCACACATCATCATCCCTACAGTCACACATCATCATCCCTACAGTCACACATCATCATCCCTACAGTCACACATCATCATCCCTACAGTCACACATCATCATCCCTACAGTCACACATCATCATCCCTACAGTCACACATCATCCCTACAGTCACACATCATCCCTACAGTCACACATCATCCCTACAGTCACACATCATCCCTACAGTCACACATCATCCCTACAGTCACATCATCCCTACAGTCACATCATCCCTACAGTCACATCATCCCTACAGTCACATCATCCCTACAGTCACACCATCCCTACAGTCACATCATCCCTACAGTCACACATCATCCCTACAGTCACACACCATCCCTACAGTCACACATCATCCCTACAGTCACACACCATCCCTACAGTCACACATCATCCCTACAGTCACATCATCCCTACAGTCACACATCATCCCTACAGTCACATCATCCCTACAGTCACACATCATCCCTACAGTCACACCCCATCCCTACAGTCACACATCATCCCTACAGTCACACATCATCCCTACAGTCACACATCATCCCTACAGTCACATCATCCCTACAGTCACATCATCCCTACAGTCACATCATCCCTACAGTCACACACCATCCCTACAGTCACACATCATCCCTACAGTCACACACCATCCCTACAGTCACATCATCCCTACAGTCACACACCATCCCTACAGTCACATCATCCCTACAGTCACATCATCCCTACAGTCACACATCATCCCTACAGTCACACATCATCCCTACAGTCACACATCATCCCTACAGTCACACATCATCCCTACAGTCACACATCATCCCTACAGTCACACATCATCCCTACAGTCACACACCATCCCTACAGTCACATCATCCCTACAGTCACATCATCCCTACAGTCACACATCATCCCTACAGTCACACATCATCCCTACAGTCACATCATCCCTACAGTCACACATCATCCCTACAGTCACACATCATCCCTACAGTCACACATCATCATCCCTACAGTCACACATCATCCCTACAGTCACACATCATCATCCCTACAGTCACACATCATCCCTACAGTCACACATCATCCCTACAGTCACACATCATCCCTACAGTCACACATCATCCCTACAGTCACACATCATCCCTACAGTCACACATCATCCCTACAGTCACACATCATCCCTACAGTCACATCATCCCTACAGTCACATCATCCCTACAGTCACATCATCCCTACAGTCACATCATCCCTACAGTCACACACCATCCCTACAGTCACATCATCCCTACAGTCACATCATCCCTACAGTCACACATCATCCCTACAGTCACACATCATCCCTACAGTCACATCATCATCCCTACAGTCACATCATCCCTACAGTCACACATCATCCCTACAGTCACATCATCCCTACAGTCACACATCATCCCTACAGTCACACATCATCCCTACAGTCACACATCATCCCTACAGTCACACATCATCCCTACAGTCACACACCATCCCTACAGTCACACATCATCCCTACAGTCACACATCATCCCTACAGTCACACATCATCCCTACAGTCACACATCATCCCTACAGTCACATCATCATCCCTACAGTCACATCATCCCTACAGTCACACATCATCCCTACAGTCACATCATCCCTACAGTCACACATCATCCCTACAGTCACACACCATCCCTACAGTCACACATCATCCCTACAGTCACACACCATCCCTACAGTCACACACCATCCCTACAGTCACACCCCATCCCTACAGTCACACATCATCCCTACAGTCACACATCATCCCTACAGTCACACATCATCCCTACAGTCACACATCATCCCTACAGTCACACATCATCCCTACAGTCACACATCATCCCTACAGTCACATCATCCCTACAGTCACATCATCCCTACAGTCACATCATCCCTACAGTCACACACCATCCCTACAGTCACATCATCCCTACAGTCACACATCATCCCTACAGTCACATCATCCCTACAGTCACACATCATCCCTACAGTCACACATCATCCCTACAGTCACACATCATCCCTACAGTCACACATCATCCCTACAGTCACACATCATCCCTACAGTCACACATCATCCCTACAGTCACACCCCATCCCTACAGTCACACCCCATCCCTACAGTCACACCCCATCCCTACAGTCACACCCCATCCCTACAGTCACACATCATCCCTACAGTCACACATCATCCCTACAGTCACACATCATCCCTACAGTCACACATCATCCCTACAGTCACATCATCATCCCTACAGTCACACATCATCATCCCTACAGTCACACATCATCATCCCTACAGTCACACATCATCATCCCTACAGTCACACATCATCATCCCTACAGTCACACATCATCCCCACAGTCACACATCATCCCTACAGTCACACATCATCCCTACAGTCACACATCATCCCTACAGTCACACATCATCCCTACAGTCACACATCATCCCTACAGTCACACATCATCCCTACAGTCACATCATCCCTACAGTCACATCATCCCTACAGTCACATCATCCCTACAGTCACATCATCCCTACAGTCACATCATCCCTACAGTCACATCATCCCTACAGTCACATCATCCCTACAGTCACACCATCCCTACAGTCACACCATCCCTACAGTCACATCATCCCTACAGTCACACATCATCCCTACAGTCACACACCATCCCTACAGTCACACATCATCCCTACAGTCACACACCATCCCTACAGTCACACATCATCCCTACAGTCACACATCATCCTACAGTCACACATCATCCCTACAGTCACACATCATCCCTACAGTCACACATCATCCCTACAGTCACACATCATCCCTACAGTCACACATCATCCCTACAGTCACACACCATCCCTACAGTCACACATCATCCCTACAGTCACACATCCTCCCTACAGTCACACATCATCCCTACAGTCACATCATCCCTACAGTCACACATCATCCCTACAGTCACACATCATCCCTACAGTCACACATCATCCCTACAGTCACACATCATCCCTACAGTCACACACCATCCCTACAGTCACACATCATCCCTACAGTCACACATCCTCCCTACAGTCACACATCATCCCTACAGTCACATCATCCCTACAGTCACACATCATCCCTACAGTCACACCATCATCCCTACAGTCACACGGAGGTGGAAATATGATGCTTTGGGGCTGTTTCTCTGATAAAGGTACAGACTGACTTTGCCGCATTGAGGGGCCAATGGACGGGACCATGTATTGTAAAATTCTTGGATGGAAACCTTCATCCCCTCAACCAGAACACTGAAGATGGGTCATGGATGGGTCTTCCAGAATGACAATGACCCAAAACATATCACCAAGGCAACAAAGGAGGGGCTCAAGAAGAAGCACATTAAGGTCATGGAGTGGCCTAGTCAGTCTCCAGACCTTAATCCTATAGAAAATGTATGGAGGAGCTGAAACTTCGAGTTGCCAAGAGACAGCCAAGAAACCTTCAGGATTTAGAGAAGATCTGTAAAGAAGAGTGGCCCAAAATCCCTCCTGAGATGTGTGGAAACTGATCACCACCTACAAGAAACGTCTGACCTCTGTGATCACCAACAAGGGTTTCTCCACCAACCACTAAGTCATGTTTTACTTGGGGATCAAATACTTATTTTACTCACTGAACTGCAACTCCATTTATAATATTTGTATCATGTGATTTTTCTGGATTTTTGGTTGATATTCTGTCTCTATCATATAACATACACCTATGATAAAATTATAGACCCTTCATTTCTTTATAAATGGACAAACTTGCACAATCTGCAGGGGAGACGATCAGAATTTCCCCCCACTGTAAATCAGAGTGGAGAGAACCAAAGACACATCTACAAGCCGGATTGCCCACTATTGCTCTCTTCTCTACAGACGGCCATTGTCATCAGACAGCGGTCACAAAGAGAACGAACGTTGTCCAAAAGAATCTGCATAAAGCTGAACTCCGAGAAAATCGCTACATACAAACGGGAGCCAAAGGATTTGTAATTCTGATTAGCTAATCATGTGATCCAGGCACCCCTGTCACACAGTACAGCCAGATCCTAGACCACCACACAGACTGCAGTGCATTTAAAGTGGACCTTAAGTGGGCATTTTTATCTCCATGAATAAATTCCTGACGTGTCACAATATACAGCGACGTTTTTCACAAAGAGCTTCACCTTTTATCAGTGACCCTCTAGCCAACTGCCCAACATACACACCGATCAGCCACAACATTCTGACCACTGAAAGGGGAAGTGAACATCATTGATTACCTGGTTACAATGGCATCTGAAAGTGGGTGGGATAGGTTAGGAAGCAAGGCCCCAGATGTCAGTGGAAGGAATATTACCCCATCATTGGTACCGGAGGCGGGAATTCTCCCCCATTGTTGGTGTCAAGATGAATAGTGCCCCAAGGGCCAGATAAAGTCAAGTAAAGTGCCACATCTGGCCACGAGGCCGCATTTTGGAGACCGCTGCTCTAGACGATTGGGTCAGAGCATCACCAAAAATGCAGCTCTTGCATGTTCCTGGTGTGCAGTGGTCAGAACCGAATAGTGGTCCAGGGAAGGCCCATTGATGGAGGCGGGGGGGTAGGCCCATTGACTGAGGCGGGGGGGGGGGGGGTAGGCCCATTGACTGAGGCGGGGGGGGGGGGGGTAGGCCCATTGACTGAGGCGGGGGGGGGGGGGGTAGGCCCATTGACGGAGGCGCGGGGGGGGGGGGGTAGGCCCATTGACGGAGGCGCGGGGGAGGCAAGGCTCATTGACGGAGGCGGGGGGAGGCAAGGCTCATTGACGGAGGTGGGAAGGCTAATTGACGGAGGTGGGAAGGCTCATTGACGGAGGTGGGAAGGCTCATTGACGGAGGTGGGAAGGCTCATTGACGGAGGTGGGAAGGCTCATTGACGGAGGTGGGAAGGCTCATTGACGGAGGTGGGAAGGCTCATTGACGGAGGTGGGAAGGCTCATTGACGGAGGTGGGAAGGCTCATTGACGGAGGTGGGAAGGCTCATTGACGGAGGTGGGAAGGCTCATTGACGGAGGTGGGAAGGCTCATTGACGGAGGTGGGAAGGCTCATTGACGGAGGTGGGAAGGCTCATTGACGGAGGTGGGAAGGCTCATTGACGGAGGTGGGAAGGCTCATTGACGGAGGTGGGAAGGCTCATTGACGGAGGTGGGAAGGCTCATTGACGGAGGTGGGAAGGCTCATTGACGGAGGTGGGAAGGCTCATTGACGGAGGTGGGAAGGCTCATTGACGGAGGTGGGAAGGCTCATTGACGGAGGTGGGAAGGCTCATTGACGGAGGTGGGAAGGCTCATTGACGGAGGTGGGAAGGCTCATTGACGGAGGTGGGAAGGCTCATTGACGGAGGTGGGAAGGCTCATTGACGGAGGTGGGAAGGCTCATTGACGGAGGAGGGAAGGCTCATTGACGGGGGAGGGAAGGCTCATTGACAGGGGAGGGAAGGCTCATTGACGGAGGTGGGGGGAGGGAAGGCTCATTGACGGAGGTGGGGGGAGGGAAGGCTCATTGACAGAGGTGGGGGGAGGGAAGGCTCATTGACAGAGGTGGGGGGAGGGAAGGCTCATTGACAGAGGTGGGGGGAGGGAAGGCTCATTGACAGAGGTGGGGGGAGGGAAGGCTCATTGACGGAGGTGGGGGGAGGGAAGGCTCATTGACGGAGGTGGGGGGAGGGAAGGCTCATTGACGGAGGCGGGGGGGGGGGTAGGCCCATTGACGGAGGCGGGGGGGGGGGGGGGTAGGCCCATTGACAGAGGCGGGGGGGGGTAGGCCCATTGACGGAGGCGGGGGGGGGGGGGGTAGGCCCATTGACGGAGGCGGGGTAGGCCCATTGACGGAGGCGGGGGGGGGGGGGTAGGCCCATTGACGGAGGCGGGGGTAGGCCCATTGACGGAGGCGGGGGGGGGGGGGGGGGGGGTAGGCCCATTGACGGAGGCGGGGGGGGGGGGTAGGCCCATTGACGGAGGCAGTGGGAGGCAAGGCTCATTGACGGAGGCGGGGGGAGGCAAGGCTCATTGACGGAGGCGGGGGGAGGCCAAGGCTCATTGACGGAGGCGGGGGGAGGCAAGGCTCATTGACGGAGGCGGGGGGAGGCAAGGCTCATTGACGGAGGCGGGGGGAGGCAAGGCTCATTGACGGAGGCGGGGGGAGGCAAGGCTCATTGACGGAGGCGGGGGGAGGCAAGGCTCATTGACGGAGGCGGGGGGAGGCAAGGCTCATTGACGGAGGCGGGGGGAGGCAAGGCTCATTGACGGAGGCGGGGGGAGGCAAGGCTCATTGACGGAGGCGGGGGGAGGCAAGGCTCATTGACGGAGGCGGGGGGAGGCAAGGCTCATTGACGGAGGCGGGGGGAGGCAAGGCTCATTGACGGAGGCGGGGGGAGGCAAGGCTCATTGACGGAGGCGGGGGGAGGCAAGGCTCATTGACGGAGGCGGGGGGAGGCAAGGCTCATTGACGGAGGCGGGGGAGGCAAGGCTCATTGACGGAGGCGGGGGGAGGCAAGGCTCATTGACGGAGGCGGGGGGAGGCAAGGCTCATTGACGGAGGCGGGGGAGGCAAGGCTCATTGACGGAGGCGGGGGGAGGCAAGGCTCATTGACGGAGGCGGGGGAGGCAAGGCTCATTGACGGAGGCGGGGGGAGGCAAGGCTCATTGACGGAGGCGGGGGGAGGCAAGGCTCATTGACGGAGGCGGGGGGAGGCAAGGCTCATTGACGGAGGCGGGGGGAGGCAAGGCTCATTGACGGAGGCGGGGGGAGGCAAGGCTCATTGACGGAGGCGGGGGGAGGCAAGGCTCATTGACGGAGGCGGGGGGAGGCAAGGCTCATTGACGGAGGCGGGGGGAGGCAAGGCTCATTGACGGAGGCGGGGGGAGGCAAGGCTCATTGACGGAGGCGGGGGGAGGCAAGGCTCATTGACGGAGGCGGGGGGAGGCAAGGCTCATTGACGGAGGCGGGGGGAGGCAAGGCTCATTGACGGAGGCGGGGGGAGGCAAGGCTCATTGACGGAGGCGGGGGGAGGCAAGGCTCATTGACGGAGGCGGGGGGAGGCAAGGCTCATTGACGGAGGCGGGGGGAGGCAAGGCTCATTGACGGAGGCGGGGGGAGGCAAGGCTCATTGACGGAGGCGGGGGGAGGCAAGGCTCATTGACGGAGGCGGGGGGAGGCAAGGCTCATTGACGGAGGCGGGGGGAGGCAAGGCTCATTGACGGAGGCGGGGGAGGCAAGGCTCATTGACGGAGGCGGGGGGAGGCAAGGCTCATTGACGGAGGCGGGGGGAGGCAAGGCTCATTGACGGAGGCGGGGGGAGGCAAGGCTCATTGACGGAGGCGGGGGGAGGCAAGGCTCATTGACGGAGGCGGGGGGAGGCAAGGCTCATTGACGGAGGCGGGGGGAGGCAAGGCTCATTGACGGAGGCGGGGGGAGGCAAGGCTCATTGACGGAGGCGGGGGGAGGCAAGGCTCATTGACGGAGGCGGGGGGAGGCAAGGCTCATTGACGGAGGCGGGGGGAGGCAAGGCTCATTGACGGAGGCGGGGGGAGGCAAGGCTCATTGACGGAGGCGGGGGGAGGCAAGGCTCATTGACGGAGGCGGGGGGAGGCAAGGCTCATTGACGGAGGCGGGGGGAGGCAAGGCTCATTGACGGAGGCGGGGGAGGCAAGGCTCATTGACGGAGGCGGGGGGAGGCAAGGCTCATTGACGGAGGCGGGGGGAGGCAAGGCTCATTGACAGAGGCGGGGGGAGGCAAGGCTCATTGACGGAGGCGGGGGGAGGCAAGGCTCATTGACGGAGGCGGGGGGAGGCAAGGCTCATTGACGGAGGCGGGGGGAGGCAAGGCTCATTGACGGAGGCGGGGGGAGGCAAGGCTCATTGACGGAGGCGGGGGGAGGGAAGGCTCATTGACTGAGGCGGGGGGAGGGAAGGCTCATTGACTGAGGCGGGGGGAGGGAAGGCTCATTGACTGAGGCGGGGGGAGGGAAGGCTCATTGACGGAGGCGGGGGGAGGAAGGCTCATTGACGGAGGTGGGGGGAGGGAAGGCTCATTGACGGAGGTGGGGGGAGGGAAGGCTCATTGACGGAGGCGGGGGGGTAGGCCCATTGACGGAGGCGGGGGGGGGGGTAGGCCCATTGACGGAGGCGGGGGGGTAGGCCCATTGACAGAGGCGGGGGTAGGCCCATTGACGGAGGCGGGGGGGGGGGGGTAGGCCCATTGACGGAGGCGGGGGGGGGGGGGTAGGCCCATTGACGGAGGCGGGGGGAGGCAAGGCTCATTGACGGAGGCGGGGGGAGGCAAGGCTCATTGACGGAGGTGGGAAGGCTCATTGACGGAGGTGGGAAGGCTCATTGACGGAGG